>CM060410.1:136233881-136793881 GCA_030545235.1 Helianthus tuberosus
ATTATGCAAGTTAGGTATCTCTTCCTTTTGATCAGTTTACGTGTTTTAATATTTTCAACTTAACTTTTTTGATTTATGTATTGTTTCATACCTTTTGTTTAGTGATAATATTTGCTTTGGTTTTGTTTATTTCTATATATTTAGGGCGTATAACCCTTTTAAAAATTATATATATTTTTACTGGGTGGGAGTTGGCTACAAAGTCATATTTTTCTAGAAATTGTAGGAAGTGATATGGTTATGACATGTGTCATCTAGAGAAGTTTAATAAAAAATGGTACAATGGTAATTCACTAAATAAGTTATTTTTGAAAAAGATAAATCTAAAACAATAAAATGAGACTTTTAAGGAAACCCTATATCTTACTTATGGAATTGTATCAGTTACGCAGAATCAAACGGGCATCATTCTCTTATCCTTCAGATGATTTTTTTTTTTTTTTTTGCATATTGCGGATCAAAAATGTTGATGTCTAATGCAATGATTGATTGTGATCATGGTAAATGCATCCTGATTTAGTTGTTCGATATGTCAGCATTTGATTAAGTTGTTTTTTTTTTTTGCATGTGCATGTATTCTTGACATTGTGTTTTATTTGTTTTATGGTTTCTTCACACGTAACACACCAGCTTATCGTTCTTGAACAATTTCTTGACGTTGTGTTTTACCAGTTATAGGTTTACTCATTATGTGTTATAGCAGTTTGGGTTTCTTCAAAATGTGTTTTTTCAGTATGTTTTTATTGACTATTTCTTGACAATGTGTTTTTCTTCCCAATGTGCTTTATCAATGTGTTTTTCTTCACAGATTCTTCGTAGTGTGTTTTATCAGTGTGTTTTTCTTCATACTTTCTTCACAGTGTGTTTTTCTTCACATGTTTCTTCTTAGTGTGTTATATCAGTTTCTGGTCCTATTAGATTTTTTTCATAGTTTCTTCACAATGTGTTTTATCACTAATATAAAACACACTACTTGATAAAAAAACAAAATTGAACTCCGATTCTCGTCCCTAGATAAAAACAAATCAAACTCCAATTTAGTAAATTTCATATTTTAAACACAATAAAATCTTTTATATTCAACTTCATCCATGATTTTATGAGATTTTGTTTAATGAGGAGAGAGAATGTGGAGAGAGTTATGCAAGAAAGAATGAAAGATGGTTGTTTCTTTTTTTAAAACGTGCTCAATTACCAAAATGCCCTCAATCAATTAAATCAATCATTAAATAAAATGCATATATTACAAAAATACCACTCATCTAATCTCAACCATTAAAATCACTCATCCAATGGCCCAAAACACTTGCTACACTTTGTAGAAAAAACACACTTTGTAGAAAAAACACACTTTGTAGAGGAACCCCACCCTATTTTTACTAATCAAATAGTTACTTTCGTCTGAACACACACTAATTATAAATTTGAATGATTTTAGTAGAATGGTTTAATCGTCACTTGAGGAAAGCAATTAAGAAGTATACCCACACCTATGGATGAATATTTCGGCTTTGACAATGTTTACCTACCTACTTAATAAAATACATGACACATAATTGGAGTGCTTCCCACCGACATATTCTATGTAGTTCAAAGCTCCGTACTCACTTTGCCGATTAGCAAGTTGTTAGGATATGAGTTTCTTATGATTGTGTTTTTGTTTGAGAATTAAGAAGATGAATATGTAATTGCAGCGGAAACTAAATGGAAACAAACTTTCACACACAATCAAATAGGAGAATTGCTTTCAACACACATGTTTAACATTGAACCGAATGATTAAATTTATTTCAATCTTCAATTAAAACTTTTGCATGCATGTATTACAAACTCCCCCTCAGCCTGAGCTCACAATAGTTGTTCGTACAGGAAGACAAGTGATGAAAGAGCTGATAGAACAGTACAGGGTACTGTTCTATTTATAGGCACGAGCAAACCACTGAAGCATCTTGGCTGACGTCACCATAAAAGTGACATCTAACTTCCTAACAACCTGTAACTACTGACCTAATACAACTACTGCTATCAAACAACTGATTGCATTGCAATACGATAAGTAAATAAACTACTGCTTCTCATTCCACTGTTGTGACTCCAGCAGTATTTTATGTCTTCAGCAATGCTTGACCCAGATCAGCAGATTGAGCATCAGTGTTAGTTCTTCAACAGTCTTTAATCATCAGCAGTTGTTGAAGGACAATTGTTGTAGACGAGCAGTAGATAGAGGCCATCAGTTGTTTAGCCACTTTCAAGGGGAGAGAATTGATTACAAACATTTGCTTATTCTGGATCCACTGCTCTGATCCAGTTTTGGCTTTAATCAACTGTTCCTTTGGTAGGGATCAATCCCAACAATCTCCCCCTGGAACAGATGATGCCAAAACCCTTCATTATTATGGATCTTTATTGCCACATCAAAAGTTCCCTGACTTTCCCTTTGAATTGTAATTCAAGGTTCAAAGAATTTGTATCATCCTTATCCCTGCATAGTGTAAGATCAAGGAGATCTTGCAGATCTTCAACACCCAGGCCCAATGCTTGTTCCCTTGATATTTTCTTCACTTCACCACTGGATTTGATCAGAGTCAATACGTGGGTTTGTTTGTCAGATTTCCACTTTAGTATTTTTGAATCTAGTGGGTTTCATGGGAGAGGTTTTATTGATGATGAGTTTGGAGATGGTGGCCTGGTGATAACTGACTGAGCAGTGCTTTGAGCTTTAGCAAGTTCAGGATTTTCAGCTATCATCTGCTTGAGGACTGATTTTATAATGTCATCCCCTGCTGCTAAATCCTCTGCTGTTTCTGCATCCATCTGCTTTTGTTTCCTTCTTTGATAAAGGATGGCAATATGTGAAGCAGTGGATTTCCTGATTTGCAGTTTTTGTGGTCTAGCTGTAACCACTGCTTCAGGGTAAACAGGCTTTTGTGGAACATTAGGATTTTTCTTTCTCAACTCTTCCAGCTTTTTGTAAGAGGCCATCACTTTATCCTCTGACCACCTTGTCACTTGATTCCTTGACCCAAAATCTGCTGTAATTAGCTCATCTTTCATTCTCTTCAGCCTTAAGGTCCTTTTAGGTACATTTTTCTTGTACTTGGACCAAATAGGAGGAGTGTGTCTTACTTTCTCTTTATTCATCTGTTCAATTCTTTCTAACTCCTCTTTGAGCTCACCCACTGTCCATTCTTTATATTGAGCTTTGTCTCCCTTGTATATCTTGAAAGCCATAATGTGCTCAATGTAATCTTTTCTCAAGGTTTCATCATCTCTTTCTGAAAGTTTCTGATAGAGATCTTTTGAAAACCTTTCCAAGGTACTGACTTGAGTAAGCAGGAATTAATAATATCTTTGAATCTCCTTGTCAGATTTTCCTTGTGAGTTTCTTTTAGAGATATCCTCTGCTTGTTGACCGTTTAACTTCAAGTATTCTTCAATATTGTTAGGTCTTGGATATCCTTGAAGAGATGGCAAATTCCTTTTAGTAGGGTCTTCTTCAGAGTACAAAGATTTGATCTCTTCTCTAACTGCTATAAGCTCTAAAGGATACTGGACACCTGCAGGAGTAATGGTAGTGTTTGGGTTTTGAACTTGTGCTGAAGATAGTGGGACAAGGTTAGGAATTATAGCAAGGGTCAGTTGTTGTGATGAAGTTGCAGGTGGTGAAGAATCATCATCTTCCAAAATTATCCTTCTCCTTTTTGGTTTAGGAGAGGTTGGTGGTGTTTTGGAGGGTTGTGAAGTAGTGATTTGAGTGGTGGTGATTGAAGTGGAAGGTGACTGACTAACAGCTATTGAAACAACTAGTGTTTCAACCACTGTTGTCATTGATGATGTGTCATCAGCTGTCTTCTGCTTTTTGGCAGGTGGCTTTTGTGGTGGTGAGGATGTTTTTGGTGGTGATGAGATTTTTGGTGGGGCAGTGGTTGTAGTGGGAGTTGATGTAGTGGTGGCAGTTATTGGTTTAACAGCTGTTGAAACCACTGAAGTACCAGCAGCAGTTGATACAACAGAAGTTTTAACCTCTGTTGGCTTAGAGGTTTGATGAGTGTAGTTTTTAGGAGTTTGGGAATCATCTTTTGTGAGTCTGGAAGGTATGGATTTGGGTTGCCCCACTTTTCTAGTGGGCTGTCTTCTTTGTGGCTTAGGATTTTCTTCTTGTTCATCCTTAGGCTCTGAAGTACCCTGAACTTCCATTGCCATAAACACTTTCTTTTCTTCCTCAAACCTTGACTTTCCCTTTGCCTCTATATCCTTTTTCAGCCATGTCTTTTCATCAGCTAAGGCATTTAAGGTTACATCAACCTTTTTAGAACCATCTGGTTTAGGGATGTCTGCAAGCATACTAGATTTCTCTAGTGCAATGTACAGACCATCTTCATATCCCTTCTTCTTTAACTGCTCCATTTTCTCCCCCTTTTTGCATCAGCTGGTGGAGGATTATCAACAAAAATTACAGGAGGAGGAGCAGAACCAGTGGTTTTCAGCAAGTGGGCCTTGATTGCCTTTATGTCTGTTTGTGTATCCATATACCTAGCTTCCATCATATTTCTGATCTTTTGAACTTGTATGTCATGTTGCTGATCAGCATATGCTCTTTGTTGATGAAGCAGAGGTTGAAATATACTCCAAAGCTCTATGGTAGTGGGAGCAGATGATGGAGCAGATGTTTGAGCTGGTGCAGCAGTGGATGGTACCTTTTGTGCTTTCAACAACTGTTGCAGAATGTCTTTGATTTCTGCAACAGATGTATCAATTTTGTCAACTCTATCCGTCAATTCTCGGTACATTAAACCATCACCCAATTTAATGGGTTCATCTGATTTCCCACTGACAGTGGTTGTATCAGTGGTTGACTTAGGAAATGTATCCCAAAAATCATCCACTGATGCCCCTTTTTCTTGGTACTGGGGTCTTCTATCTTCAAAAGAGGTTTCCATTCTTAGCTCACCGGTGTATATTGGATATCCACTAGTTGGCATTATGGTTCCCAAAGAAGATATTGCCTACAAAGTAGTCTTAGGGATGAAACTACTGTCCAAGTGTAAACTAGTGGGTTCAACAATTGTAGTAGCTGCTTCACTTGAACTACCACCAAGAGTTACATGTAACTCAAGGGGTGTAACCTCCTCAGTTATTGGTGGGTTAGCAATGATAGGGAGCTCAGACTCAGTCACTTGTGGTGGCATGCTCTTAGTGATAGGTGTGTGAGAGGAACTGATTTTTGTCCGAGCTATATCAAGTGCATCCAACAAAAGTTTTGTTTGTGGGGGAATTTGAGAAGTGAGGAGAGGTGTAGAAAGCGAATTTACCCCGGGCAGTGGGCTGTGGATGATAGAATCAAGTGATTCTAGAGCATCACAATTTGGTGTCTCGGTTCTTAAAACCTGTTCTTTTTGAGAAGAAGCGGGAGGAGTTTGACGCTCAGGTTGAGATCTTTCTTCCAACTACTGTGAGGAAGTAGCAGCAATGGTTTCTGGTGACTTTTGTGTTGTCACTGGCAGTTGCTCTGGGATCTCATCTTCCATTGTTGCCTTTTTTTGCAGGTTTGGGGGGCTTTTGTTTTTTCTTTTGTTTTGGTCTTTTGGTGGATTTAGGTGTGGGTTTCACAGCAGTGGGTTTGCTACTATGATCACCTTGAGCAGTGGGCTCAGCAGCAGGTGCCTGAGGAGCAGTGGTAGCTTGCTAAAGTCTGCTCAGGAGCCTCTGCTCATGTTTTAAACACTTTTGATAGCCTTGTAAATGTTTCAGGTGTAAGGCCATTTATTTGACAAGGTTCACCTTGGATAAGCACTTGAGCATTATCCTTTGCAAATTTCTTTTGAAAATAAAAGCTTAAGAACCTTTGAAACAATATGAAATGATTTTTTATTAACATTTTTGACCAAATCATTGAAGATCTCCTGGGAATAGTTAAAGTTTTCCCCATGCAAGATAGCATAACCCAGGTATTGGATCTTCAATGGTGTTTCATTGAAAGCAGTGGTCTTATTAGAAACACACATTAGGAGGGTACGGAATAAAAATCTTGTTGCAGGAGGAAAACTACCTTTTTGTAAGGTATCCTTTTTCATCTCCTCCTCATACCCTCTTTCTAAAAAATCTGTTTGATACTCTGTTTTAGGAAAAGAAGTTTTACCTTGAAGATCATTCAGTTTAAAAACCTCTGACAGAGTTTGTGGTGTGATTTTAACTGGTACACCTTTTATCGAAGAAGTGATGGCTATGGGTGTTTTATCTTGAAAATCAAGTTTCGCATTCTTCCAAAATTCTCGTTGGGTTGCCAGGTAAATCGGAGCATCAGAAGTCAAGAAAGTTTTGTACTTTGAGGACGAAAGAGCATCAATGACGAAATCAAAGATGGTGGTATGAGTTGGTTTTGTCAATAGACCCAAGTAATTGTGTGGAGCTTTGAATGGAATTTCCATGGTGAATTGAGGATGTGTGCGAGAGAAAGAAGAAGATGAGTGATTTGAGAGAAATGGATGGTAACTGCTTTGAGAAAAGAATTTTGAATTCGATTCGATAGTGAATACCCTGTTTGGGGTTTTGATCAGGGTTTTATAAAGGGAAAAAGTGAATGCTGACGTGGCAGAGGTTACAAAAGATCTGACCGACAAGTACTTGTCCACGTGTCAACCACTGATGATGAATGGAAGACAGTTGTTAAGGAAACCACTGATGGAACAAGTATCAGTGGTTGCAACAGTTATAATGAGAACAGTGGCTGATTTTCAACTATCAGTGGATAGTCTATCAGTGGGTTAAAACACTGATTTGAACAACAGTGATTAACAAGGAAATGAGAAAACAGTGGTTGACTTTCAGCAGTGGAAAATATTATCAAAACAGATGTTTGAACCAAAAACAGTGGTTATGGCAGACTTTTAAGGATTAATGAAATTTTCATTTTGAACTATTTTTAAGGATGGATTTTTGATTTTCTGAAAACATTTTAATGGTTTTATTCATAGAAAAACACTATTTTGCTTATTATTCCATGTTCAACATGCCAATCCTAGAGATCAAGCTTTCAAAGGTGGATGTGTCTAATGCTTTAGTTGGAACATGATGCAGAGAAATGAAACCTTTTTCATAGCAATCCCTCACAAAGTGATGTCTGATATCAATGTGCTTGGTAGTCGAATGGGATACTGGATTTTTGATGATATTTTCTGCTGCCTGACAGTCCAACATGAAAGTTGTCTTTAGGGCAGTGATACCAAAATCCAGCAATTGATTTTGAAGCCATAACAGTTGGGCTGTACAGCTTGCAGCAGCTATATACTCTGCCTCAGCAGTGGATGTGGAAACAACTGCTTGCTTTTTGCTTTGCCAAGACACTAAGCAACTGCCTAGGAATTGGCACCCTCCTGAAGTGGACTTCCTTGTCTTGTCACATCCAGCAAAGTCACTGTCTGAAAAACCTGAAAGCTTAATATTTCCATAAGCTGGATACCAGATACCAAGTGTGGGAGCACCTTTTAAGTATCTGAATATCCTTTTTACAGAAATAAGGTTTGACTTTCTAGGTGCTGATTGGGATCTTGCACAAACACAAGTTGCAAACATGATGTTTGGCCTAGATGCAGTCAGGTATAATAAAGACCCAATCATGCTTCTATAAAGAGTTTGATCAACCAAATCATCCTTTTCATCAGACATGACAATCTTTGTGGTTGCAATGGGTCTACTGCATGGTTTACAATCATCCATCTCAAATTTCTTTAAAAGTTCTTTGGCATATTTGCCTTGATGGATGAAAGTACCATTTTGCAGTTGCCTTACTCGGAGACCAAGAAAGCACTAGAGTTCACCCATTGCACTCATCTCAAACTCAGTTGTCATGAGTTTTCTGAACTCTTCACACATTTTATTACATGTGCTTCCAAAAATGATGTCATCCACATAAATCTAGACAATCATCAAGTCTTTCCCTCTCCATTTTAAAAACAATGTTTTGTCTATTTTACCTCTTGTGAATCCAATGGAAAGAAGAAAAGTGGAAAGAGTTTCATACTAGGCTCTTGGTGCTTGTTTCAGGCCATACAAAGCTTTATTTAGCTTGTAGACATGATTTGGATTAAATGGATCCTCAAAGCTTGGAGGTTGACACACATATACCTCTTCTTGAATCTTACCATAGAGGAATGCACATTTGATATCCATTTGGTACACCTTTATGTTGTGGTTGACAGCTAAGGCCAGGAATAATCTGATAGCTTGTAATCTTGCTACAGGGGCAAAAGTTTCATCATAGTCAATGCCCTCTTCCTGTCTGAACCCTTGAACCACAAGCCTAGCTTCATTCTTGAGAACAATACCCCTTTCATCAGTTTTATTTTTGAAGACCCACTTTGTGCCAATAGGACTCACACCCTCTGGCAGTGGTACAAGCTCCCACACTTGTTAACTTCTAAACTGTTGGAGCTCTTCTTGCGTGGCTTCTACCCAGCTATTGTCTTTTAGTGCCTCTTGGTACTTGACTGGCTGATAGAGAGATAGGAAACCAGTAAAAAGACAAATGTTTTGGGATTGGCTTCTTGTGAGCACCCCTTCACTGATGTTGCCAATGATTTGATCAGGTGGATGCGACTTCAAGAAGATTAGATCTCCTTTGTATGGAACAATGGCATTTAATGGTGAAGGCTGCAGATGTGAATCATCTGAGCTATCCAGTGCTGGTGACTTTGATGATCCAACAGTGGCTTCAAATGGAGGTGGAGGAATAGGAGGAATAGGTGTGAAAACATGTTGACTTTTATCCACTGTTTGATGGCTTTTGTCAACAGTGGTTGATGATGATGGGCTACTTTGGTCAACAACTGTTGATGTAGCAGTGGTTGAGCTTTGACAGCTATTTTAAACATCTGCTGCTCTTCCAATTGAAACAGACTTTTGTTATGGAATGATGACTTCATATCCATAGTCTGATCGAGGATTTTCTGATGGACTTGCATTGTTAGTCTTGATAGAAACATTTTCAAATGTGAATTTATCAAGATCAAATAATTCTGCAGGATTTGCAGGGATTTTCATTGATGAAAGTTCATTGAACTTCACATTCAAAGTCTCTTCCACTGTTTTGGTCCTTGTGTTGAACACTTTGTAGGCCTTAGCAGTGGTTGAGTATCCCAAATGATAACCACAATCAATTTTGGCTGCAAACTTTGAGATAGAATCTTTTAAGTTTAAAATGAAACATGGGCAGCCAAAAACTTTGAAATATGAGATCAGTGGTTTTATTTTATACAGCAATTCATAAGCAGTCTTTTGATGTCTAGGGTTGATTAAAACTCTGTTCTGGACATAGCAAGCAGTGTTTACTGCCTCTACCCAGAAAGTTAATGGCAAACCTGAATCAGCAAGCATGGTTCTGGCAGCCTCAATCAATATCCTGTTCTTTCTTTCAACAACCCCATTTTGTTCTGGTGTTCTTGGAATGCTGTACTGCCTTACAATTCCTATTGACACACAGAAATCATCCAACTCCTTATTTCTGAACTCTGTGCCATTGTTACTCCTGAAGATTTTTACTGGCAAGTCAAACTGCTTTTCAACCTGTGTAACAAAATCTTGCAGAATGCCTGGAGTCTCATCTTTGGAATGTAAAAAGTAAGTCCATGTAAACCTAGAAAAGTCATCAACAATAACCAAACAATATCTTTTCTTTCTAAGACTGATGACTTTAACTGGGCGAAACAGATCCATGTGAAGCATTTGCAAGCACTTGGTTGTTTTGGACTCTTCAATGGATTTATATGAGCTTTTATGTTGTTTTCCTTTTAGGCAGGAAACACAATGCTCAGGACAGGTGAACAGTTTTTGAGGTAAACCTCTTACTAACCCCTGTTTTGACAAAGCAGTGATTGTCTTGAGATTTGTGTGCCCCAATCTCCTGTGCCATAATTCTGTCTCTTTGTTAGAGGCAGCTGAGAACATACATGCATCAGTTCTGGGGCTCTCTTTTGACATATCAACAACATAAACATTGCCACTTCTTTGAGCAACAAGTTGGGTTTTTCCATTTTTTTATTATTTGTTCAATCTTTTCAACCATTTCTGGTCCAACAATCCTACAACACTCCTTGGTGAAGATTGAGTCATAGCCCTTATCACTCATTTGTGAGACACTTAGGAGGTTGAATTTTAGATTGTCTATTAGATTGACATTTTCAAACTTAACATTACCAGACTGTACTGTACCAGACCCCAGAACCTTCCCTTTACTATTATTACCAAAGGATATATCACCCCCTCCATGAGTTTTGAAATCTTTGAGTAGGGCTCTACATCCTGTCATGTGCCTGGAGCCTCCACTATCTACATACCAAAGACTATCTAAGCATGTTGAAGCTCCCTGCACATCAAGTAAAAGGTTAGTTCATTAGGGTCTCCAAATCCAATAAGGCTTTTGATGGGGTCTCAACAGTGTCTAGGTTAAGTTCAGGTGGACGGACAGTGGTTAGCTCAGGGATTTGGACAGTTTGGGAACTGTTTTTCTCTAACCACTGTTGGGGGTCTTGCCCTATCAGCTGTTGATACCCAAAGGGATGCCTGTTCACTCTTGGTTTAGAAGGCCTTTTGTAGGCTTCATAAACATGTGGGACCCTTGGGTATGGTGGTTGACCTTTACCTCTTCGGTATTGGTTAGCAGGGGGTGCATCAGTCACATGAACATCTCTTTTAACAGAGGTTTGGTTCAACTGTTTGAACTGGCACAAACAGTGGTTGATTCTTTTGAAACTTGATTGGTGGTGTTGATGAACTCAATGATGTTTTTGAAGTGCTCTCATTCTTTTTTACATCAAAGGGTTTGAGATACACACATTCTTGAGTGAGATGGTTTGATTTACCACAGATGGTGCAACTCTTAGCAGGCTTAATGACACTTGTTTTGTTGATATCATATGCTTTTAGATGTAAACAATCTTTTGTTGGATGATTCTTCTTTTCATAGAAATCACAAAATAAGTTTTTAACCTTTTCTTTTCTTTTCTTCTTCTCAGACTCCTTTGCAACAGAGTTTTGAACTACTGTTGGGATGTCCTTAAGAGGAATGACTTTTGCCTTGGGAGCTTTTACACCATCAGTGGTTGTGAAGTCCATGGGCTTGAAGTTTTCAAAAATGTCACACTCATCAGACCATGTAGGTTTAAATTGATATTTCTCAAGTTCCTCAAAAGTTGAGGACCCCACAGATCTTTCCAGAGTGATTTTGTTACCAAGTTTGTCAGTTATTTTAACTTCTTGGCCATTCTTGTTGGTTGGAATGATTTCCACAGAACCAGCTTGAGTTGCAGCATTGTTTTCAACTTGGACATTTTTTCTAAACCCAATGCCAAATTTTACATTACTTTCAAGCTGTTTTTCAAGCATGATCTCATAACCTTGACAGGATTCCACCCATTTTTCACAAGTTTGGGTGGATTCCAACTCCTTTTGCAAACTTGATATTTTTCTATCATTGTTTGGAGTTGGTCCTTGGTTATGTTATGCTCTTGTTTGATGCTGCAGATTTCACTTTCTTTTTCATTCAACTTGTTTTTCAGTTCTTTTAATGACTTTTCAAATTGAACTTCAAAAGTTAACATCCTATCCCTAAGGTTTTCATTCACCTTTTTAATGTTAGCAAATGCTATGATGCATTTGTCTGAACATAGATCTTTAAGAACCTGAGGTGATACATTGGTTGCAGCCATCATTACACAATCACAGGTATGATCACTTTCTTCTTCAGCCTTCTCTTCTTTTTCACCTTTTTCCTTCTCTTCTTTTTTGGACCAGGGGTCAGACAGTGGTTCCAACAGGGGTTTTGAACTTTCTCCCAACAGTATTTTATCAGCAACAGCAGTAACCATCGCTTCAGCAATCTTGTCCACTTTTTCAGCACTTGACTGTTCTTCTTCAGCTTCCAGCCCCTCTTGTATGGTCTCCAAAGCTACAAAACAAATACCATTACCAGAAGTAGTGCTTTGAGCATACAGTGCAAAGTTTTCATCTCCTAACTCCTCAGGTAAACTGCTCCAGTAAACCAACCCTTGTGTGAAAAAACTTATCTGGTTGAACCACTGTTGGTGTAGTTTGTTGAGGTGCAACTTGTTGCACCTGAACCTGGGGAGCAGGGGCTTGGACATACTAAATTTGTGGAACAGTGGTTTGAACATAATGCACAGGAACAGGGGTTGCAGGATGTGCATAGTGAGCAGTGTTAACATGGGCAGCAGGGGTATATTGGGCATAGTGCACAGTGCTTTGGTTGTTTTGTGGTCTTGGGTTTGAGCTGGGATGAGTAATAATTGGACCAGTGGTTTGACTCCTGCATTTCCTAGCAAAATGACCTAGCCTATTGCACTTATAGCACTTGATCTTGGATTTATCCAACCTCACTTTTAGACTCCCATGTAACCCTGGGAATGTTCTCCCTGTCCTTTTGTAAAACTTGCTAGTCCTTACACTTAGCAATGCCAATTGATGCTAAATGTCCATTTCTTCAAGGTCAGTTAGATCAAAATGTTGTAAGTCATTGAGTTTAAAGCACAGATTATCAGAGTTCTGGCTTTCTCCATTGCTGTGAAAGCAAAATTGGATGAGTGAGGATCAGAGTTGAAATTTGCACCAGCAGTTATGTCAATAAAATGATCATAACTCTGATCCATGCTGCTGCCAGACTCTTGCAACTTCTTTTCCTGGTTTAACACTCTTTCATAGGTCAGGAGTCTACCATGAAGTTGGGTCAGTGTTAGATCTTTGAACTCAATAGAGTTTCTGGTCACAAAATCAATGGTGTCCCATTTATCAGGAAGTGATCTTAAAAACCTGCTATTAACGGTTGATTTTGGAAATTCAGTTTTAACAAGTTTAAGTTTACTTATGAGACAGCTGAATCACTCAAACTGATGTGTTAATGTTTCACCCTTAACGTGACAAAAGGTTTCATACTGTTGGTTCAAAATTTACCTGTTGTTTTCAATAACTTCTTCAGTTCCCCCAAACTGTTCCTTCAGTGAATCCCACAATTCCTTGGCACTGTTACAGTGTAACAGTCCAGCATAGATTTCATTGGGTAATGCAGAAGCAACAATGCTAAATGCCTTGGCATCCAACTCAAATTTCTGAAAATCCAGTTCAGTATAGTTCTCAACCTTCTTAGGTTCGTACTTATTTTGATCCTCAGCACTCGGCACCATTGGAACATGTGGTCCAAAGATAACCTACTTCCAACATCCGGTATTATGTTGAGCAAGGATGTGACCCATCCTTCTCTGCCAGATATTGTACTCATTTCGCTTCAACATGGGTGGTTTGAAGAGAGAACCGATGTTATTGTTCATATCTTGTGATTGTCACGTCATCCTGGTTGTTTTACAGGCACTGGTTAATCAACTTTGATCGTAATTAACCCTTACTCTGTTTTCAACGAAACGAACAACTTAACAGTATCAACGATTATGAGTTGAACTATTTATGTCAAAATGACTGTTAGATCAAATTTGACTGTCCAAGCTCTGATACCAATTGTTAGGATCTGAGTTTCTTATGATTGTGTTTTTGTTTGAGAATTAAGAAGATGAATATGTAATTGCAGTGGAAACTAAATGGAAACAAACTTTCACACGCAATCAAATAGGAGAATTGTTTTCAACACACATGTTTAAGATTGAACCGAATGATTAAATTTATTTCAATCTTCAATTACAACTTTTGCATGCATGTATTATAAACTCCCCCTCAGCCTGAGCTCACAATAGTTGTTCGTACAGGAAGACAAGTGATAAAAGAGCTGTATTTATAGGCACGAGCAAACCACTGAAGCATATTGGCTGACGTCACCATGAAAGTGACATCTAACTTCCTAACAACCTGTAACTACTGACCTAAAACACCTACTGCTATCAAACAACTGATTACATTACAATACAATAAGTAAACAAATTACTGCTTCTCATTCCACTGTTGTGACTCCAGCAGTACTTTATGTCTTCATCAGTGCTTGACCCAGATCAGCAGATTGAGCATCAGTGTTAGTTCTTCAACAGTCTTTAATCATCAGCAGTTGTTGAAGGACAGTTGTTGTAGACGAGCAGTAGATAGAGGCCATCAGTTTTTTAGCTACTTTCAAGGGGAGAGAATTGAATACAAACATTTGCTTATTCTAGATCCACTGCTCTGATCCAGTTTTGGCTTTAATCAACTGTTCCTTTGGTAGGGATCAATCCCAACACCAGTACGTTTCCTCTAGGATCCAGAACAGGGTTTGCAACATGTGGTTTTGACTAGGTTACTTCTAATTTTTGGGTCCGTTGGAATATCATGTAAATTCGAGGTCGATCTTTCCAGACTAAATCATTAAATGTGATATGAATAATCTAAATAACAGTAATGATGATTATGGTGATAAATTCTTCCTGTTTTTGCTTTGAACTAGATTAGTATTCGTTGTTTAATCTTAGTGTAAGTTCGATCTTAATAGACTAAAAGTCATTAAATATTGTGACAATTTTTTGAGTCATTGAAAAAATAAAAATCGAAATACATTCTGATCCAAATTATGTAGCTTCAGAAATAACATTAAAAAGCTTTCTTTAATGGAGAGGTTTTTTTTTTAATTTTTAAAAAAGTGAAACTTTTTTTTTTGAACGGCTAAAATTATACCAAATTCGCATTCGGCGGGCCTCAAACCCTTAACAATTAACATGTTTTTTTTTCATTTAGTATAACTAAACTCTTAGCTTTTCATTGACAATTAAATAACATGTTGTCATTTATAGTTAAAGTTATCTCATTAAACATAAGGCTTATTATAATTTATTATACATTGCTATCGTATTGATCTTATGTGTACACGGGGGAGTTCTCATTAATGTATCCACATAAATGAAACGAGAAACTCAGTAAGTGGATACCGAATACCTTGCTTTGAGTATGATTTTAATATAGGTATTCGATTGATCTGTCAAAAATTTTAGCACTAACATTGTCTCAGTTATTTCATTGTTACAGGGTCTATTGGTCTTAGGCAATCTGTAATGACAAGTTCAAAGGATGAAAATGATAATCTGGCATTAATTCTGGGTTCTCCTTAGAAACCATAGTTTAGCAAAAAGGCAACTTAATCTGGCTCACTGGAGAGTTTGTAGCAAAAAGGCAACTTAATGGGCCACTTTCATCGGCAAAGGTGATCTATACACCAAATATTATGCTACTTTGTAATGTTACTTTGTGGGCTTGTAAGCAGCACGTCTGCTAGTAAGCTACAATAACATGTGTTGTGTTTTGAATGAGGTTTAATAACATATGTTGTCTTTTGAATGAGATTTATCTGTTGATGTTTAAAAGTACATAATTTGTCTTTCCAATAATCTTGCTAAATTTGTGCATCATAAAATTACATAATATCTATCTTCAAACTTGTGTAATACATAGGTTTATAACCTAGTTTAAAACAATGAACATATGCTACCCACATACTCCAACTTATAAGTCCACAACGTCCACTTTTCTTCTAATTACTCAGTCAACAACACATAATTCGGTCAACTCAAGACCTTTTTCTATTCCTTTATTCCGTTTTCTATTCCTTTATTCCATATTAAAACATGCAGAAACAAATAACTCGGATGACCCATTTGAACAACCCATGAACCATGACCCGTAACCTGTGAATAACCCCCGAACAACCGATTAACCCAACAATAAATCCCACGTCACATTGTGGCGGGTGGTAGTTCTAGTCAGGTCTAATTTACATCTAAATCTGTTATCAATTTCAGTGCATACGTGTTTGTTGCTGGATGAACATACGATATTAGATTGTGTTCAACAAAGTAGGTTTTGAATTAGGTAACGTATACTGGGTTAGAAATCAGCACAATTTGGTCTATTTTACAACTAAATCGGTTATCATTTCAGTATACACGAATTTGAATGCTTCTAGTTGTTGAATGCATAAGACATGGTGTTTGAGTTGTAATTATAATCAAGTATTTGTGTAGCTTTTTGCAACAGCAAGTGTAAAACTTAATTAGAAATGTGAACAGTTAATTAGATGTATGATCGTACGAGTAGCAAGGGATGTGATAGAGCTTTACTATGGATTTTGAAGACTTTCTGTATCTAATGAGGTTTTATCTGGAAGTTTTTTTGCATCTCACAATTGTTGGAGAAAAAAAAATAGTGGTATCATACCAACAAACCAATTATGCATTTATGCTGAAAAGGAGATCTAAATATGTAATTGCATTAGGAATGTATACTGGAGTTTTTGAATTGGATTTGTGAGTGTTAATTCAACCAGATTGTTGAATGTATACATGTATACTGGAGGAGTGTGCCTATTGGCACACTAAAGTGTCTATTGGCACACCAAACCCTAGCAAAATTAGGGTTAACCCTATACGCTGCGTATTGATCTATACGCAGCGTAGATAGACCATAGATCTCAGTGCCTGATAACCAATCATTGCACTGAAAACAAGGTTTATATACGCTGCGTATAGGTCAATACGCAGCGTATATAAAACAGCTGCAAATTTGGGGTCATTTTATGAGGTTTGAAGTGTCAAATTTTTTCCAGGTTTATATACTTATAATTATTATTATTATTAACGTAACTTTTTTTAGCGTTTCATGTCTCTAACTGATTTGAAGAATTGGGTACAAGAAACGGGAAAGAAGTATGGTTACGTAATTGTTACCCGCCGATCAAAAGATATACGCTGCGTATTGACCTATTTGGTCATTTTATGAAACTCATACTTCAGGGAATAATATGGTCATTATTGAAACTATTTTAACTGAATGGTTTAGCCAGGTTAACTTTCATATAAAGATTTCTTCTTTAAACACTAACTCAATTAGCATACTTAACTGAACAGTACAGGGATCATTTTTGTCAATTTTCGAAACTTCAGGGACCGTTTTTGTAAATTTTCGAAACATCAGGGACTATTTTTGTAAATTTACGAAACTTTAGGGATCATTTGTGTCAATTTTCGAAACTTCAGGGACCATTTTTGTAAAAATTGAAACTTCAGGGACCAAAGTGTAAATATATCAAAAATCGGTTAAAAGGGGGTCTTCTTTAAAGAACCGGCCCTTGCAAGGATCGAACTCGTGACCTATCGTTTAGAACCGCAATGCCTTAACCAGTTTATCCTCCGTCTCGGAGCTGTTAGAATATGAAACTTAATTCCTTATATACACTAGTTAGGTTATACGTTGCGTATTGACCTATACGCAGTGTATGCCGGGTTTATATACGCTGCGTATAGGTCAATACGCAGCGTATATAACCTTCCTCAATTTTTTATTCACAACAGATCATGTTAAACATCCAGAATTTTATATAACCTATCAGAATTTTATATAACCTGCCAGAATTTTATATAACCTGCCAGAATTTTATATGTACACCATAGTATATATATAACCTTTCAGAATATACAAGAGTTTGATATATACAAGAAAAGTTTGTGCATACATAACAAAATGATAAAATACTACTGCTCCTGCTGCTGCTACTCCTGCTGCTGATGCTGATCCCATTCCGCATCCGTAATGAAGAGTAGTGGAGGTAACCCGTCATGTTGTCGCAGCTGCTGCAGCGCCGCAGCCACCCACTCCAACAGATAATTGTTCCTTTCAGTTAACCGAAGTTGCCGCTGATGTGATGGGTCAGGACCGGGCCACACATGGCGTGGGAACTAAGGCGCCCCTGGTGGTCCACGCGGCGGTGGTGGCTGCAGAATGACGACGGCCGGCTCATGCGGCTCCGGCGCCTCCGGATCACGCGGGGGATATACCGGAGGGAACTGTTCCGGCAGCTGTTCAAGCTGGTATTGCGTGCCGTCTGGCTTCTTAAAACGCTTCCCGTATGGAAAGTCTTTGGTAACGTGAATTCCGAATATAAAACGACGAACTTAGTTTCGACGCTCGTTTGGGACCTACGCGCCTTACGGTTCGACTTCAACTAAATAATTAAAAAAATTACGTTTAAAAAAATAAATCTGTTTAAAAAAATTCTGTTAAAAAAATGCTGTTTAAAAAAGCTGTTTTCTGTTAAAAAAAACAATTTAAGTTTAAAAAAAATTCTATTAAAAAAAACAGTTTTCTGTCGACGCTCGTTAGGGACCTACGCGGTTTAAAACCCTTATCATCCCGCGTCTCCTTCTTTTTAGAACTCGTTGAACTGTTTCGTCGCATTTTAGGTTTTCCAGACTTTACAACCGAACCAGTTCCACGAGAGCCCTCTGACGGTACGTATGAGCTGTGTCGGGGTAAATCGTACCTATGTTTGGGGGAAGCGGTATATACGTTGCTGTCCTCGCCATAGGAGCTGTGTCTCGCAGCTTCGTCTAACCTCGCAGCTTCATCTAGCATTTCTTGTACTTTCTTTGATGTAGGCCGACCGCGAGTATTTTGCTGGATGATCGGTGGTTTCTTGGTTGACGATTTCGGGGTGAAGACCGCTTTTATCTTTGAAAGCAAACTCTTTTGCTGAACGGGGGACTGCGCCTCTAAATGTTGCCGCACATTATTTAGCTCTTCTACAACATCAACTTCCTCATCTACCAGTTTACATGGGAGCAAGTCAAGCTTACGCCAGAATACATCTATGTCGTCGAGTTTTATCATACGCCCTGCACAGTTAAGTTAATACGATGTGAGAAACAGCTAAATCGTACAAAATAACAAAAGGTTTGTAGTTTTAATATTTTTCACCTGTACGTTTGTAGTTTTCCAGCCTACAAGCACACGGCAATCCACAGCAAAGCCACATATGGCAACCACATGATGCATTAAGTTTCCGCAACACCTCCATCTTCCTCAGTAGCTCTTTTGCCAGCAAATCAAGTTCTTCATGGGAAACCTTTCCACAACAGTCGGTGTCTGTGGTGGTTCATCGTTTTTTCGATGCTCTCAGTGAAACTCTTTTGTATTTCATCGTACTGAGTTTCAACTATATCAATGACGCATCTTGCTATTCGCTCCAATGAACTCCCGCGCGTAACGTATCTTTTTAAATTTGCGTGCTGGCTCTCAACTCTGTTGGTGGTGCGCTGACCAAAGTTGCGATACTTATTGGTCCACGCATAAACGAACATTTCTTTATAGTCTTTGAGCCAGTTTTCCTAGACGTAATCATAGACACCTGCAAAAATAAAATAATGAAATGTAAAAGCGTGTGTAAAATATAATAGATTGGGTGAGTCGTTTGTTGAAGGAACACTTACTTTCTCGGTTGGCAACCACGAGTCGGTTATACATTTTCTCCAAGTTGTACTTGTACATGGGCTCTGAAGAAGATTCGCACAATCTCCGCCAGTACGACATAAATTCCCCCCAATCTTCTTTATTGAACCCTTCCTTGCACTTTTTAGCTATATTTTGTTGGATGTGAAAGTGGCATAGAAGCCTGGTTGCGTTCGGGAATACTTTAGAACACGCGTTAATTAGGGCAAGCTCCCTATCCGTGACTATCACACGCGGCATCATACATTCGTGCAATATTGACTTGATCCGCTCAAGCACCCACACGTAGTTACCCCTTCGTTCTTTACAAATAACGGCATGTGCGATACAAAAAGACTTGTTGGTCGACGTCATACCCACAACCTGGACAAATGGCATGTTGTAGAGGTTTGTTTTGTAGGTCACGTCGATCAACATCACGTGCGGGAATGCACGCCACATAGTGATTGAATAAGGATGAACAAAGAAAGTCTCTGTTACGACATCTGTTTTGGGTTCCTATCGGGTGTCGTAAATGAATCGGTGGTCATGCAGCAGGCTTTCCAGTACCTGCATAGGAGTCTTTCCGTCCATTATTGTCGCTCTAATTTTTTGTACCGCATTTTGCACGTCTTTCTGAACATGCAGGCTGTCGGGGAACTGCTTTCTTAGGTTTTGAAATATGATACGTGGCTCCATGTTTTGCGTAGTTAGCTGCTCCACTAGCCTGTATTCGGCTTCAGTAAATCTTCGCACAAAAGTGTGGCCCAACAGACTCGTCGTAGGTTCGTGGTTATGGTTCGTGTCGTCCACTTTTAACTCCCACGTGTCATTCGTCACGTCCTGGATGGCGAGTAATGAAAATGGGCAACCGATTTTTTTGCTACCAGCTTTCCTAACTGTTGATTTACTATGGTGCTCACCACTACGGTCGCACACAAGCCATACCATCCCAGTAGTACCGCCAATATTTTTCGATCGGCGGGTAACAATTACGTAACCATACGCCTTTCCCGTTTCTTGTACCCAATTCTTCAAATCAGTTAGAGACATGAAACGCTAAAAAAAGTTACGTTAATAATAATAATAGTAATAATAATAATAATTATTATAATTATAATATTTTTAATAATAATAATTATATTTTTAATAATAATATTTTTAATAATAATAATAATAATAATATTTTTAATAATAATAATTATATTTTTATAAAAGAAATAAATATATATTTTTGAAATAAAAGTTTAGGGACCATTTGGTCATTTTATGAAACTCATACTTCAGGGACTAATATGGTCATTATTGAAACTATTTTTAACAATAATAATAATTATGTTTATAATATTTTTAACAATAATAATAATAATAATTATAATTATAATATTTTTAACAACAATAATAATTATAATTATGTTTATAATATTTTTAACAATAATAATAATAATTATAATTATAATATTTTTAACAACAATAATAATTATAATTATAATTATAATATTTTTAACAATAATAATAATTATTATTATTATTTTAATGTGATACCTCATTTATTTGAAACGGATTGCCCGGGGTAGATGGTTTATAAAGTGATGTGTTACGGGGCTCATAACCATATCCACCATGTTCTTCGTATCCACCGTAGCCTCCATATCTATCGTATCCACTGTATCCACCTTCACCCCCGTATCCACTATATCCACCTTCACCACCGTATCCACCTTCACCCCCGTATCCACTGTAACATCCGTATCCACCTTCACACCCGTATACCCCGTAACCCGGAGACGATTGCTGCGTCGGGTAATATGGTTCATCAACAGGTGCATTCTCAGCACCGTATCCACTTTGTTGCACGTACGGAGATTCATACCCGTATCCGTAATCCGGATACACTTGATGCGCCGGGTAATTTGGTTCATCAACAGGTGGAGTGGGAGTCTTGTTCAAGTCTGGCAACTGTGTTTTTTGATCAACAGGGACTCAAGACACAACCTCCTCCTCCTCATTGGCATCATTTGCTCCCCATGTGTCGTTAGAATAGCGATTACCGAAATAATTCTCGGTCCAAAATGATGACATTTTAACAAGATTGAGCAAAAAACAGAACAAATGATTTTGGTTTGTGGTTTAAATTGTTTACTGAAGAAGAATCTGAAAAACAGAAGAAGAAAGAACTCATGAACTACGAATGCAGATGAAAAGAAAGCAGTACTAAATAGACTTTCAATTTTACTGAAATAGGCAGCGTATAGCTCTCTACTCCCCGTATTACTTTATTCCCGTGCCTGGACAACATCGCATCAGTGTCAAATCAGTCTGACATACACTGCGTATTGAGCAATACGGAGCGTATAGGGTTACCTCTATACGCTGCGTATTGGTCAATACGTAGCGTATGTCAGACTGATTTGGTTTGACTGTCTACATGCCCCTTACATACGCTGCGTATAGGTCAATACGCAGCGTATAACCTAACTAGTGTATATAAGGATTAAGTTTCATATTCTAACAGCTCCGAGACGGAGGATAAACTGGTTAAGGCGTTGCGGTTCTAAACGATAGGTCACGAGTTCGATCCTTGCAAGGGCCGGTTCTTTAAAGAAGACCCCCTTTTTACCGATTTTTGATATATTTACACTTTGGTCCCTGAAGTTTCAATTTTTACAAAAATGGTCCCTAGAGTTTTGAAAATTGACACAAATGGTCCCTGAAGTTTGGTAAATTTACAAAAATGGTCACTGGTGTTTTGAAAATTTACAAAAACGGTCCCTTAAGTTTTGAAAACTGACAAAAATGGTCCCTGAAGTTTTGAAAATTTACAAAACGGTCCCTGAAGTTTCAAAAATTTACAAAAACGGTCCCTGAAGTTTCAAAAATTTAGAAAAACGGTCCCTGATAGGCGGGTAACAATTACGTAACCATACTTCTTTCCCGTTTCATGTACCCAATTATTCAAATCAGTTAGATACATGAAATGCTAAAAAAAAAGTTACGTTAATACAAATAATAATAATTATAATTATAAGTATATAAACCGGGAAAAATTTTGACACTTCAAACCTACGCAATCCTACCAACAGGAACCCAAATTTGCAGCTGTTTTATATACGCTGCGTATTGACCTATACGCAGCGTATATAAACCTTGCAAAAATTTGACACTTCAAACCTACCAAAAGGACCCCAAATTTGCAGCTCTTTTATATACGCTGCGTATTGACCAATACGCAGCGTATATACAACTTGTTTTGTCACACCCTGGCTTTGCGGAAGCGTGGTTAATTTTGGTGTGACTTCTTAATACCATAGCTTAACCATAACAAAGCTATATGAAATAAAATCATGCAAGATCATCCATTTGATTAAGTTTTAAAACCAGAGTAACATAACATTGTCTTAGGGACTTACAACCTCATAACGTAAAACATTGTCTTGATAAACATAAACATCAACATGAAATAAACGCAGTTTAAGATTTGTGACTTGTCCAGGAAAGAGTCACATTTCCTAAACTGGGATGACCTTGGAATCCTTATGCAGCGGGAAAACATAACATACCGCGCCAGATCTTTAATTTCCTGAAATACATGTAAGTTGAAAAATCAACAATAATGTTGAGCGAGTTCATGTGTAAGTGAGTAAGTAAACCTTTGTGAGTATAAAAATAGTCTTGGTATGTAGCAAATAAGGGAATTGAGATCACCAATGGTTTGCAAGGCCACTGATATATGTGAAGTGCAAATAGGGAGACTCAAACCTAGCAGATTTCGCCACGGCATTAGTATGTGGACAAAGTCACCCCAAGGTCCGTTTCTAGTTTGGCCTGGGGCTGGGCTCGCTACACCCAGATAGATCTACCGCTCCTGTCCCTCGGTCCCGCCATGAGGACTAATGGCCTCATATTGCTCCTACCCACTCACATGATCTGAGTAATAAACCTCCTTACGCTAACCATACCGTGTATAAAGTACTTGTAATCAAAGTAACATGTATTTCACCCCCGTAGTTAAGAAAACTGAAAACAGTTAGAGAAAAGGGGGACATGAACTCACAGTCGGTGCGTCTCTACCAAGTACTCCAAATCAGGCAGCTGTGCGACGACCTACAGGTGCTAATTCTATTAGACGGACGGCCGTGCCTTAGCTTTATGGTTTATGTTTTTGGGAAATAGTTAGGCAACTATTTCGTGTTTACATTTTGTAAATACTTGGTAATTATTTTCCTTCCCAAGGGTGGGGGATTCAATACATGTGCGTTCAAATTATATCATTAAGTCTCACTTAATATATATATATATATATATATATATATATATATATTTCCAATTCCAAAATATAAGTATTTTTCTCAAAAATGTTATATTTTCATTTCACATAATTTTTCTCCAATAATACGTTGTTAAAATACGCGTTCATAAATATTTCCGTAAGTGCGTAAGTTACGTTTTTAACAATCGAGTGGTAATATAATTACCGGTGTAACTTATATATTTATGGTGAAAGCGTTTGTATTATTTTGGATTCGTTAACGTTCGTAAATATTATTTTTACTCTAAAAATAATATTTATGTATTTTCACAAAATAATCATAAACAGTGTGTGAAAATTATATATTTATCACGTTAAATTTTGTGAAAATCCCACCTCCGAATATTTAGTAAATAAAGTCATGGCGAAATTTATATTTCGAAAACATGTCAAAAATAATTCTAACACTTGTAGTGTAAATAGTTCTAAGTGTTAGGTTTTTAGAAAAATTTCGCCAGAGTTTCCTCTGTAACTGGAGGTGGCCACGCTTTCAAGCGTATCATTTTCTTTAACAAATCAACTCAACAATTTTCTTTATTTGATCAGAACAACTTTCATCACAACAACTAATCAACATATGTGTAAATTGCCAAAAATTACATGAACTTGCAGTTTTCCCAAAACTGTGGTGTAAATCCCCTTAAATTTAGTAGATCTTCATATAAGGTAATTTGATCTTGTAAAAACCTCGTTTTTAGAGAAAATCCATCTTTACAACTTCCAGTCATCTTTTACAAAAACTGTTATTTTGTCGGATCTTTTCATTTCACAAGTGTTTACACACTTGTGGTTTATAAAAATCATTCCTGTTAGAGTAAGATCCATTTTTAGAAAGCATGATTTCTTTAACGCTTGGTCCTTTGAAAATACCACTTGCAGATACGTAGATCTGCTAGTTTTAAACACTATTCCACAAGTAAAACATTTTTACACAAGTTCATGATTCGTGTGTGGTAGAGTTTCACCCTTTAACCCTTGTTTCATTCAAAACAAGCTTATGTTAAGATCCATGACCTTACCAAACCGGGTTAAACGATGATCCGAGCTACCACATCATAGATCGGGCCTAAATAACCATACATTTCGAATACTACATCATTTACACAACATATAAGCTTTTAACCACTATTTTTAGTGTTTTTAGTAAACTTTAATGCTTCAAAATGCAAGATTCCGAGTTTTAATCATCATACATCTTATTAACCAACTTAGATTAGTTCAAGTACGAGTTTTAAGCATTATACCTCTAGCCCGAGGCTAGGGAAGAATCTACGCGCAAAAGAGGTGGATAAAAGCAAGATAAAGAGGTCCTTCAAACTCCGAGTGCACCAAGCCTCCTAATACGTGATCCTTGAAGCTTGTATGATGTTGGAATGAAGTGAACTAAACTCGAAAATGGATGTAGGGAGGGGGGGGGGGGTGTTCGGCCGTGACTTATTTAGAGAGAAAGAGAGAGCTTTGGTGAGTTGTGAAGTGTTAAGTGACAAATGGTTTAAGCTTAGTTACTTATAGACAATTCTAATGTTAATTACCCAATGGTTAATGTGTCTAGAAGATATTAAGCAAACAAGATTTTAATAATCTTGTAAGGACAAGTGTGTCCCCCCTTAGTTGGGGACGGTTAGGAGGGGGGGTCTTGGTCCGATTCCAACTAGATAGGTAAGTATTAGTTAGGTTAAACCAAGTTAGTTAAGTGTTTAACCCAGTTACTAATGTGTAGTGTGTTATGACGGGTGTTAGGGTATACGGGGACCCTAACTGGCTCAGAAAAAGATAAATAGTGTAAATGACAATATTTTCATGTTCCGGGCATAGTCCGGTTGTTTGGTTGGATAGTAATCCGTTAAAGCGTTAACAAAGCTTTAAAGTGTCGTTAATGCTCTTTTTAGTGACACGACTCATTCCTGACACTTTGGAAAGTGTCTAGTGTTATTTTTCTCATGTTTTGGCACTTTATTAGTTAGCTAAAAGCTGAATTATTTTGTAAAGTGCTGAGTTTTGTACTTAGAGTACGTTTTAGGCACATCCAGTCATAGTGACTTATTCCTAGAGACGCAGTTCTACAACCCTTGTATCCCTACACTCACCACTAGTGTAGCAAAATATCTCAGGCTCTTACAGGCCTTAGAGGCAGTGTTTGCCTGATGCTGGCTTTATCAGCATGTTCAATAGGTTATCCGTTATAGTGCTACTGTGCTCTTTGTGCATCATGTTTGTCACTAAGGTTCAACATGTAAATAATGTAGTGACAGCAAGCAAGTATGATGCAAGTAAGTACATGTATCAGTATTCAAGTAGCAGTTTATTCACAAGTTCAAGTAAGCACTGTAATTCAGCAGTAATTAATTACTAATTAAGTCGTACGGATACCTGGTTTAGTGCGGGTTGTCACATTCTCCCCCCGTTAAATAAATTTCGTCCCGAAATTTAAGTTCTGCTTGTAGATGCAGGGTTCTTAGGAAAAAGGTGGGGGTATTTCTCTTTCATCCGGTCCTCACATTCCCAGGTGTATTCAGGACCATGTCTGGCATTCCAACGAACTTTGACGAGCTTGACACTGCTCCGGCGGGTCTTGTTAACTTTCCAATCCGTGACCTCAACAGGTTCTTCAACGAAGTGGAGCGTGTCGTCAACATGAATCTCGTCGGCGGGAATGGCAACGGTGACTTGAGTTGGACTTTTCTTTAGATTGGATACATGAAAGGTGTCGTGAACACCATTCAGTTCAGCAGGTAGGTCCAACTTGTATGCTACTAGTCCTATTCTTTCCAGAATTCTGAAGGGACCAATGTAGCGTGGATTTAACTTCCCACGCTTTCCGAAGCGTGCCACACCCTTCCAGGGTGAAACTTTCGATAACACCATTTCTCCAACATGGAATTCCACATGTTTCCGGTTTGGATCCGCATAGGCCTTCTGTCTGTGGCGAGCTACTTCGATGCGTTTAAGAATCTGGGCGATCTTGTCTGTCGTCTCTTGGACGATTTCGGGACCAGCAAGCTGCCTATCACCTGCGTCAGCCCAACATAAGGGTGATCGGCACTTGCGTCCGTAAAGGGCTTCAAATGGCGCGACACCAATACTGGTGTGGTAGCTGTTGTTATACGAAAATTCGACCAAAGGCAAATGCTTGTCCCAGCTACCGCCCAAATCCATAACACACGCTCTCAGCATGTCCTCCAAAGTCTGTATCGTTCGCTCGCTTTGACCGTCAGTTTGCGGATGAAACGCAGTGCTCAGATTCAATTGTGAGCCAAAGGCTTCTTGGAAGGATTGCCATATCCTTGACACAAACCTTCCGTCTCTATCAGAGATGATTGAGAGAGGTACTCCATGGCGCGCGACGATCTCTCTCATGTAAATTTCAGCCAATTTGCTAGTGTTATCCTTCTCTCTGATAGGTAAGAAGTGTGCTGACTTTGTTAATCGATCCACTATTACCCAAATAGTGTCATGGCCTCTCGGCGTTCTTGGCAGCTTTGTAATAAAATCCATGGAGATTTGTTCCCATTTCCACTTGGGAATCTCAGGTTGTTGTAGAAGTCCTGAAGGCTTCTGGTATTCGGCTTTAACCTTAGTGCACGTTAAACATTTGCTCACGTACACAGCAACATCGCCTTTCATCCTAGGCCACCAATAATAATCTTTGAGATCCTGGTACATCTTATCCGCTCCAGGATGGATAGAGTACCGTGATTTGTGAGCTTCATCAAAAATAACTTTCCTTAAACCTCCAAACAGAGGAACCCAAATCCTTTTCTCGAAGCATAACGTTCCTTCCTCGTTTGGTACCAGTAGCTTCTCCATCCCACGGAGATATTCTTCTTCAAGGTTTCGTTCCTTGAGAGCTTCCTTTTGTGCGGCACGAATGCGCAAGGAAAGATCGGTTTGGATAATCATTTCTAAAGCTCTAACCCTTATGGGTTCGATCCTCTCCTTCCGACTTAGGGCATCGGCGACTACATTCGCCTTCCCTGGATGATACTTTATCTCGCAGTCGTAATCGTTCAGCAACTCAACCCATCGTCTTTGCCTCATATTCAGCTCCTTCTGGTTGAATATGTGTTGTAGGCTCTTGTGATCTGTAAAGATTGTACACTTTGTACCATAAAGGTAGTGTCTCCAGATCTTTAGTGCAAATACCACTGCGCCAAGTTCCAAATCATGTGTGGTATAGTTCTTTTCGTGCACTTTCAGTTGACGCGATGCGTAAGCAATAACCTTTTGGCGTTGCATCAACACACAACCTAATCCTTGACGCGAAGCGTCACAGTATACCACAAAATCATCTGTACCTTCCGGTAGTGCTAAGATTGGCGCATTGCAGAGCTTATCCTTCAGTATCTGGAATGCTTCTTCCTGTTTGATTCCCCAATCAAACTTCTTATCTTTCTGGGTGAGGAGCGTCAATGGTTGAGCGATTTTTGAGAAATCCTCAATGAACCTTCGATAGTAGCCAGCCAAACCCAAGAATTGTCGAATCTCGGTTGGCGTCTTTGGCGTTTCCCAATCCTTGATCGCCTCGATCTTGGTTGGATCCACGTGGATTCCATCTCCATTTACCACGTGCCCAAGGAATTGGACTTCACGTAGCCAAAATTCGCACTTGGAGAATTTGGCATACAGCTGTTCCTTCTTTAGCAGCTCCAAAATAGCTCTTAGATGTTGTTCGTGCTCGGCCTTTGTTCTTGAATAGATCAAGATGTCGTCGATAAACACAATCACGAACTTGTCCAAGTACGGCTTGCAAACTCTATTCATCAAATCCATAAAGACTGCAGGTGCGTTTGTCAAACCAAACGGCATAACAAGGAACTCGTAGTGTCCATAACGAGTTCTGAAGGCTGTCTTTGGGATACTCTCCTCTTGTATCCTTAACTGATGGTATCCAGATCGAAGATCGATCTTTGAATAAAAGCTCGAGCCTTGCAGTTGATCAAACAGATCATCGATTCTTGGCAGAGGGTACCTATTCTTGATCGTCAGCTTGTTCAGCTCCCGGTAGTCGATGCACATTCGAAAACTACCATCCTTCTTTTTGACAAACAGGACCGGAGCTCCCCAAGGCGAGAAGCTTGGTCGGATAAAACCCTTGTCTAACAACTCTTGAAGCTGTGTCGACAGTTCCTGCATCTCAGACGGAGCAAGTCTATAAGGTGCCTTAGCCACAGGCGCGGCGCCTGGGACTAGATCGATGTGAAACTCTACTTGCCTCTGAGGTGGCAGTCCAGGTAAGTCCTCGGGGAAGACTTCTGGATATTCCCTCACGACAGGGATGTCTTCGATTCTTGGCTCAGCAGCCTTTTTATCCACAATGTGTGCCAGGAAGGCAACACATCCTTTCTGCAAACACTTTCGCGCGTTCAGGCAGCTGATAATTCTTAACGACGTATCACGCTTCTCTCCGTGAACCACAATTGTCTCGCCATCTTCGGTTGGGATACGAACAATCTTTTCATGACAAACTATCTCTGCCTTGTTGCCTGATAACCAATCCATTACTACCACCACGTCGAAGCTTCCCAACTGGACTGGTAGTAGATCTAAAGCAAACTCACGCTCTCTTAATTCGATCACACAACCTCTGATAACTTCATTGGCTTCTACTAACTTCCCATTGGCCAATTCGATTGAGTACAGAATATCTAACTTATTAGCGGCTAACCCAAGCATATTCTTAAATTCTAACGACACGAAGCTATAATCGGCACCAGTATCAAATAAAACGGATGCATAGCGTTGATTTACAGGGAACGTACCAGTAACAACATTGGGGTCCTGGCACGCTTCCCTAGCTTCGATTTGGAACACTCTTCCACGGGCTTGGTTTAACTCTGGGCAGTTCTTCTTAAAATGCCCGATATCACCGCAGTTATAGCATCCAAGTCTTTGTCCGTTTCCACCTCCATTTCCAGCTTGGTTGTTATTTTGGTTTGCATTACCAGCTTGGTTCGCAAAGTTGCCTCGATTCCCGTTTCCTCAATAGTTTCCTTGTGAGCGATTACCACCACGATTATTATTCCTATTCCCAAATCCTCCCTGGCCTCCCCGGCCGGCATTAGCCCAACAAGAATCCTTCAAGTGGCCCGGCTTTCCACATGCTTCGCATACTTTCACACTACAATGGCCAGTATGATGGCGTTGACAGGTATTACACTTGGGCTGGGTGCCCTGATATCCCTTTCCTTTCTTTCCACTACCAGCTGTAACCTGAGCTGGCGTGCCTGATCCTCCTTTCTTAACCGCCACACTGGCACCCTGCTTGAAGTTTGAGAACTTCCATTTGTTACCTCCTGATGACTCGACGTGAGTCTCTTTCTTCTTCGGCTCTGCTTCATCAAACTTGTTCAGGCGAATGGCCTCCTCTGTGAGAGCCACACTCAAATCAATCGCCTCAGTAATGGTCGCAGGCTTGGATGAGGTTACCATGCTTATGATTTGAGGAGCTAGTCCCCAAATGAAGCGTTCAATTCTCTTGAACTCAGGAGTGACCATGTAGGGTACCACATGCGATAAGTCATGGAACCTTTGAACGTATTCCGCGATCTTTGGACCGTCCATTTTCAAATGCCAAAACTCGGTCTCCAATCTCTGGATTTCTGCGCGGGAACAGTACTTTTTGCGCATAAGTTCCTTTAGTTCGGTCCAGGTCAGCGCGTAGGCAGCAGCTTCGCCTAGTGTCTGAACTTGTAGATTCCACCAGGATAGGGCTCCATCTAGAAACAGCCCTGAGATATAGGTGACTTGCTGATCCAGCGCGCACTTCCTCATGCGAAGAACAGATTCGGTTTTCTCAGCCCAACGAACAAAGGCGACAGCACCTCCTGTGCCATCAAAGTTTACGGGCTTGCAGTCTAAGAACTGCTTGTAGGTGCATCCATGAGGTGGATTATTGTTGTTGCCAGTGTTGCCAGAGTTGCTTCCACTAGTCCCTCCTTGAGAGGCGGCGTATTATGCAATGGCAGCAGCGATAATTTGCTGGAGTTCTGCCTCATTAGTAGGCATGTGTGTCTCACGTCTCGGCGGCATCTTCTAAAAGATGGTTTACGTTGGTCAGGCCATAGTAAAACGTACGTATATAGTAATAGTAATAGCACATAACATCTCATGTTATCAACACATCACAAATACCAATCACACAACATCCCATATCATAAAAATATAAATAAGCAATCAAGCGAATCAAATATGGTGAGAATACTGCGATTGCCATATATCGAGACCACATAGTAAGTGTATCAGTACATCCCTGTGTCATACAATCATCAATCAACTAGGGGCTACATCACCCCTGTCCAAAAACTATATTATGTCAGTGTCAAATACGTCAAATATATGTCAACAAAAGTCAGGATCATAAAGTAGTCTCCAAAAATGCTGTGCAGTCCAACAATCGCCGTCTTCTCACCCTCGTCTACCCAAACAGCACTGACGTAACTGGAGCCAGTGGGTGTAAAGCAAACGACGTAACTGGAGCCAGTCCTCCTCCATGGCTCGCTGGGTACGAATGATAGAAGCAACCTGCTGCTCAAGTGTAAAGAGACGGGCAGCATAATCTGGAGGTAAGGGTCGAAATGGCTGCAGAGGAGAGTGTGTCTGACCATGGCACTGGCATGGTGGCAGCTGAGCTCTCTCAAGCTCCTGGATACGCTGCGTGTGTGACTCGTGCTGGGCGACAAAAGACATCAAAACATCCTCGATAGTATACCCCATGTGGAAAGAATGGTAGGGGTCAGTAGGTGGCATAGCAGAGTCTGGAGCCCAAAGGAACGGCTCACTGGTGGGATCAAAAGGTGCCACATGAAATGGAGCAACAGAGGGTGGGGTAGATGACATCTGGGGCATGAAGGGGATAGACATCGGCACATGCCCAAAAGGGTGTGCCGAAGAACCTTCTCCAGCTCGTGCTGGAGGTGTAAACTGAGGAACTGAAAAGGAAGTATCAATGTGACGTGTATCAGGGATCTGTGGGGGAAATGGTGGAACATCCTCATCAGCAGGTATCCAACCGTGCTGTGCATGCTCATCTGGTGGATCCATGTGTGCCGCGAACAGTGCATGCTCGGGCTCTAGTGGGATGGGATCAGGTGGGGGAGCAACAAAAGGGTGAACAGGTGCAATGTGCTCAATAGGATGGTCAGCAGGTATATCAACAACAGGTAGAGGAACAACAGGATCAACAACAACATGATCGCCCTCTAACAAAGGAACATCCGCGGGGAGATCGTCAACAGGTGGGTCTGCTATAACAGGCTCAATAGGGATGCCAGCATGTACGGGGTCATGCTCAAGTATGGGGTCTAGAGCGGCTGCCTGCTCAGGGGCGACGGCAGGCTCGGGATCATCAAAAGCCATCTCGAAGTCAAACTCGGGGTCGATAGGATCTACTGGGTCAGCTGGATCCTCCATGGGCTGATCCATAGGTATAAACTCGATATCCTCATCTGGGTCGTATCCCGGGGGAAAGATAGGATCAGAATCCTCTATGTCATCATGGTCAAACGCAAAGCTGGGAATAGGTGCAACAGAGGATGCCTGGTCAGGATCAGAATCATGCGCAAAGTGTTGTGCGCTCAATGTGTGAGAAGGTGCGGATGCCACAGACTCGAAGGAGTCTGGGACAGGAGAATGTGCAGGCGAATCCTCAGCGGGAACGTCAGCGATCATCAGAAGATCGTCTGCAGGAAGAAGGGCCTCGCCCTGGATCTCATCCTCAAAGGGCTCATCCTCAAACAGGTCAATATCGCCATCAGCCTTGGCGTCAAGAAGAAGATCATATGCTGGATAAACGGCTAAGGGTATAGGGGCCGGAATCTCTACTAGAGGTAGGTACTCAGCGGGAAGGTCATCTGCAGGCTCATCAGCACCATCGGGTAGTGCGAAAGGCTGGAAATCATCCTCGTCAGTACTGGTATAGTCAGATGTGTACACCTCATGCTCGGAGGATGTGAGGTCATCAGATACGATAGGTATGGGTCCAGTGGTGTCCGAAATGCCAGTACCGGCTGAGTCCATGATTCTGTAACATAAACACAAATATGCTCAAATAATCAGTCACACAATCAGATAATCACATAAGTCACCAAGTAAGGTATCACATAATTCTCCTAGTCCCACTGGCCAAATTCCTCCCAGTCTCTAAGACTGCTCTATCCTCCACCTCGACCTCTTAGATCGAGCCTCGGTCCCCTTGACCGAGCCTCAGCCTTCATGACTGAGCCTACTCTTCCTAGCCTCACTAGCCAACTACCTCGGTCACCTAGACCGAGCCTCGATCCTCCAGACCGAGCCTCAGCCCTCCAGGCTGAGCCTATAATAAATCAACGTGCTCAACATTTGTTTGTAAAAAGTTTTGGATCTGGACTTAAGTGGTATGCAGTAAAAATGTTTTCGTGAGAGCCCTAGTGATCATAGTCTAGACTCGAGAAAGAATCCTAGTTCGCTATGATCAGAGCTCTGATACCAAGCTGTCACACCCTGGCTTTGCGGAAGCGTGGTTAATTTTGGTGTGACTTCTTAATACCATAGCTTAACCATAACAAAGCTATATGAAATAAAATCATGCAAGATCATCCATTTGATTAAGTTTTAAAACCAGAGTAACATAACATTGTCTTAGGGACTTACAACCTCATAACGTAAAACATTGTCTTGATAAACATAAACATCAACATGAAATAAACGCAGTTTAAGATTTGTGACTTGTCCAGGAAAGAGTCACATTTCCTAAACTGGGATGACCTTGGAATCCTTATGCAGCGGGAAAACATAACATACCGCGCCAGATCTTTAATTTCCTGAAATACATGTAAGTTGAAAAATCAACAATAATGTTGAGCGAGTTCATGTGTAAGTGAGTAAGTAAACCTTTGTGAGTATAAAAATAGTCTTGGTATGTAGCAAATAAGGGAATTGAGATCACCAATGGTTTGCAAGGCCACTGATATATGTGAAGTGCAAATAGGGAGACTCAAACCTAGCAGATTTCGCCACGGCATTAGTATGTGGACAAAGTCACCCCAAGGTCCGTTTCTAGTTTGGCCTGGGGCTGGGCTCGCTACACCCAGATAGATCTACCGCTCCTGTCCCTCGGTCCCGCCATGAGGACTAATGGCCTCATATTGCTCCTACCCACTCACATGATCTGAGTAATAAACCTCCTTACGCTAACCATACCGTGTATAAAGTACTTGTAATCAAAGTAACATGTATTTCACCCCCGCAGTTAAGAAAACTGAAAACAGTTAGAGAAAAGGGGGACATGAACTCACAGTCGGTGCGTCTCTACCAAGTACTCCAAATCAGGCAGCTGTGCGACGACCTACAGGTGCTAATTCTATTAGACGGACGGCCGTGCCTTAGCTTTATGGTTTATGTTTTTGGGAAATAGTTAGGCAACTATTTCGTGTTTACATTTTGTAAATACTTGGTAATTATTTTCCTTCCCAAGGGTGGGGGATTCAATACATGTGCTTTCAAATTATATCATTAAGTCTCACTTAATATATATATATATATATATTTCCAATTCCAAAATATAAGTATTTTTCTCAAAAATGTTATATTTTCATTTCACATAATTTTTCTCCAATAATACGTTGTTAAAATACGCGTTCATAAATATTTCCGTAAGTGCGTAAGTTACGTTTTTAACAATCGAGTGGTAATATAATTACCGGTGTAACTTATATATTTATGGTGAAAGCGTTTGTATTGTTTTGGATTCGTTAACGTTCGTAAATATTATTTTTACTCTAAAAATAATATTTATGTATTTTCACAAAATAATCATAAACAGTGTGTGAAAATTATATATTTATCACGTTAAATTTTGTGAAAATCCCACCTCCGAATATTTAGTAAATAAAGTCATGGCGAAATTTATATTTCGAAAACATGTCAAAAATAATTCTAACACTTGTAGTGTAAATAGTTCTAAGTGTTAGGTTTTTAGAAAAATTTCGCCAGAGTTTCCTCTGTAACTGGAGGTGGCCACGCTTTCAAGCGTATCATTTTCTTTAACAAATCAACTCAACAATTTTCTTTATTTGATCAGAACAACTTTCATCACAACAACTAATCAACATATGTGTAAATTGCCAAAAATTACATGAACTTGCAGTTTTCCCAAAACTGTGGTGTAAATCCCCTTAAATTTAGTAGATCTTCATATAAGGTAATTTGATCTTGTAAAAACCTCGTTTTTAGAGAAAATCCATCTTTACAACTTCCAGTCATCTTTTACAAAAACTGTTATTTTGTCGGATCTTTTCATTTCACAAGTGTTTACACACTTGTGGTTTATAAAAATCATTCCTGTTAGTGTAAGATCCATTTTTAGAAAGCATGATTTCTTTAACGCTTGGTCCTTTGAAAATACCACTTGCAGATACGTAGATCTGCTAGTTTTAAACACTATTCCACAAGTAAAACATTTTTACACAAGTTCATGATTCGTGTGTGGTAGAGTTTCACCCTTTAACCCTTGTTTCATTCAAAACAAGCTTATGTTAAGATCCATGACCTTACCAAACCGGGTTAAACGATGATCCGAGCTACCACATCATAGATCGGGCCTAAATAACCATACATTTCGAATACTACATCATTTACACAACATATAAGCTTTTAACCACTATTTTTAGTGTTTTTAGTAAACTTTAATGCTTCAAAATGCAAGATTCCGAGTTTTAATCATCATACATCTTATTAACCAACTTAGATTAGTTCAAGTATGAGTTTTAAGCATTATACCTCTAGCCCGAGGCTAGGGAAGAATCTACGCGCAAAAGAGGTGGATAAAAGCAAGATAAAGAGGTCCTTCAAACTCCGAGTGCACCAAGCCTCCTAATACGTGATCCTTGAAGCTTGTATGATGTTGGAATGAAGTGAACTAAACTCGCCGTCTTCTCACCGTCGTCTACCCAGATGGTGGTGGAGGAGGGGGAAAGTGGGTGTAAAGCAAACGACGTAACTGGAGCCAGTCCTCCTCCATGGCTCGCTGGGTACGAATGATAGAAGCAACCTGCTGCTCAAGTGTAAAGAGACGGGCAGCATAATCTGGAGGTAAGGGTCGAAATGGCTGCAGAGGAGAGTGTGTCTGACCATGGCACTGGCATGGTGGCAGCTGAGCTCTCTCAAGCTCCTGGATACGCTGCGTGTGTGACTCATGCTGGGCGACAAAAGACATCAAAACATCCTCGATAGTATACCCCATGTGGAAAGAATGGTAGGGGTCAGTAGGTGGCATAGCAGAGTCTGGAGCCCAAAGGAACGGCTCACTGGTGGGATCAAAAGGTGCCACATGAAATGGAGCAACAGAGGGTGGGGCAGATGACATCTGGGGCATGAAGGGGATAGACATCGGTACATGCCCAAAAGGGTGTGCCGAAGAACCTTCTCCAGCTCGTGCTGGAGGTGTAAACTGAGGAACTGAAAAGGAAGTATCAATGTGACGTGTATCAGGGATCTATGGGGGAAATGGTGGAACATCCTCATCAGCAGGTATCCAACCGTGCTGTGCATGCTCATCTGGTGGATCCATGTGTGCCGCGAACAGTGCATGCTCGGGCTCTAGTGGGATGGGATCAGGTGGGGGAGCAACAAAAGGGTGAACAGGTGCAATGTGCTCAATAGGATGGTCAGCAGGTATATCAACAACAGGTAGAGGAACAACAGGATCAACAACAACATGATCGCCCTCTAACAAAGGAACATCCGCGGGGAGATCGTCAACAGGTGGGTCTGCTATAACAGGCTCAATAGGGATGCCAGCATGTACGGGGTCATGCTCAAGTATGGGGTCTAGAGCGGCTGCCTGCTCAGGGGCGACGGCAGGCTCGGGATCATCAAAAGCCATCTCGAAGTCAAACTCGGGGTCGATAGGATCTACTGGGTCAGCTGGATCCTCCATGGGCTGATCCATAGGTATAAACTCGATATCCTCATCTGGGTCGTATCCCGGGGGAAAGATAGGATCAGAATCCTCTATGTCATCATGGTCAAACGCAAAGCTGGGAATAGGTGCAACAGAGGATGCCTGGTCAGGATCAGAATCATGCGCAAAGTGTTGTGCGCTCAATGTGTGAGAAGGTGCGGATGCCACAGACTCGAAGGAGTCTGGGACAGGAGAATGTGCAGGCGAATCCTCAGCGGGAACGTCAGCGATCATCAGAAGATCGTCTGCAGGAAGAAGGGCCTCGCCCTGGATCTCATCCTCAAAGGGCTCATCCTCAAACAGGTCAATATCGCCATCAGCCTTGGCGTCAAGAAGAAGATTATATGCTGGATAAACGGCTAAGGGTATAGGGGCCGGAATCTCTACTAGAGGTAGGTACTCAGCGGGAAGGTCATCTGCAGGCTCATCAGCACCATCGGGTAGTGCGAAAGGCTGGAAATCATCCTCGTCAGTACTGGTATAGTCAGATGTGTACACCTCATGCTCGGAGGATGTGAGGTCATCAGATACGATAGGTATGGGTCCAGTGGTGTCCGAAATGCCAGTACCGGCTGAGTCCATGATTCTGTAACATAAACACAAATATGCTCAAATAATCAGTCACACAATCAGATAATCACATAAGTCACCAAGTAAGGTATCACATAATTCTCCTAGTCCCACTGGCCAAATTCCTCCCAGTCTCTAAGACTGCTCTATCCTCCACCTCGACCTCTTAGATCGAGCCTCGGTCCCCTTGACCGAGCCTCAGCCTTCATGACTGAGCCTACTCTTCCTAGCCTCACTAGCCAACTACCTCGGTCACCTAGACCGAGCCTCGATCCTCCAGACCGAGCCTCAGCCCTCCAGGCTGAGCCTATAATAAATCAACGTGCTCAACATTTGTTTGTAAAAAGTTTTGGATCTGGACTTAAGTGGTATGCAGTAAAAATGTTTTCGTGAGAGCCCTAGTGATCATAGTCTAGACTCGAGAAAGAATCCTAGTTCGCTATGATCAGAGCTCTGATACCAAGCTGTCACACCCTGGCTTTGCGGAAGCGTGGTTAATTTTGGTGTGACTTCTTAATACCATAGCTTAACCATAACAAAGCTATATGAAATAAAATCATGCAAGATCATCCATTTGATTAAGTTTTAAAACCAGAGTAACATAACATTGTCTTAGGGACTTACAACCTCATAACGTAAAACATTGTCTTGATAAACATAAACATCAACATGAAATAAACGCAGTTTAAGATTTGTGACTTGTCCAGGAAAGAGTCACATTTCCTAAACTGGGATGACCTTGGAATCCTTATGCAGCGGGAAAACATAACATACCGCGCCAGATCTTTAATTTCCTGAAATACATGTAAGTTGAAAAATCAACAATAATGTTGAGCGAGTTCATGTGTAAGTGAGTAAGTAAACCTTTGTGAGTATAAAAATAGTCTTGGTATGTAGCAAATAAGGGAATTGAGATCACCAATGGTTTGCAAGGCCACTGATATATGTGAAGTGCAAATAGGGAGACTCAAACCTAGCAGATTTCGCCACGGCATTAGTATGTGGACAAAGTCACCCCAAGGTCCGTTTCTAGTTTGGCCTGGGGCTGGGCTCGCTACACCCAGATAGATCTACCGCTCCTGTCCCTCGGTCCCGCCATGAGGACTAATGGCCTCATATTGCTCCTACCCACTCACATGATCTGAGTAATAAACCTCCTTACGCTAACCATACCGTGTATAAAGTACTTGTAATCAAAGTAACATGTATTTCACCCCCGCAGTTAAGAAAACTGAAAACAGTTAGAGAAAAGGGGGACATGAACTCACAGTCGGTGCGTCTCTACCAAGTACTCCAAATCAGGCAGCTGTGCGACGACCTACAGGTGCTAATTCTATTAGACGGACGGCCGTGCCTTAGCTTTATGGTTTATGTTTTTGGGAAATAGTTAGGCAACTATTTCGTGTTTACATTTTGTAAATACTTGGTAATTATTTCCCTTCCCAAGGGTGGGGGATTCAATACATGTGCTTTCAAATTATATCATTAAGTCTCACTTAATATATATATATATATTTCCAATTCCAAAATATAAGTATTTTTCTCAAAAATGTTATATTTTCATTTCACATAATTTTTCTCCAATAATACGTTGTTAAAATACGCGTTCATAAATATTTCCGTAAGTGCGTAAGTTACGTTTTTAACAATCGAGTGGTAATATAATTACCGGTGTAACTTATATATTTATGGTGAAAGCGTTTGTATTGTTTTGGATTCGTTAACGTTCGTAAATATTATTTTTACTCTAAAAATAATATTTATGTATTTTCACAAAATAATCATAAACAGTGTGTGAAAATTATATATTTATCACGTTAAATTTTGTGAAAATCCCACCTCCGAATATTTAGTAAATAAAGTCATGGTGAAATTTATATTTCGAAAACATGTCAAAAATAATTCTAACACTTGTAGTGTAAATAGTTCTAAGTGTTAGGTTTTTAGAAAAATTTCGCCAGAGTTTCCTCTGTAACTGGAGGTGGCCACGCTTTCAAGCGTATCATTTTCTTTAACAAATCAACTCAACAATTTTCTTTATTTGATCAGAACAACTTTCATCACAACAACTAATCAACATATGTGTAAATTGCCAAAAATTACATGAACTTGCAGTTTTCCCAAAACTGTGGTGTAAATCCCCTTAAATTTAGTAGATCTTCATATAAGGTAATTTGATCTTGTAAAAACCTCGTTTTTAGAGAAAATCCATCTTTACAACTTCCAGTCATCTTTTACAAAAACTGTTATTTTGTCGGATCTTTTCATTTCACAAGTGTTTACACACTTGTGGTTTATAAAAATCATTCCTGTTAGTGTAAGATCCATTTTTAGAAAGCATGATTTCTTTAACACTTGGTCCTTTGAAAATACCACTTGCAGATACGTAGATCTGCTAGTTTTAAACACTATTCCACAAGTAAAACATTTTTACACAAGTTCATGATTCGTGTGTGGTAGAGTTTCACCCTTTAACCCTTGTTTCATTCAAAACAAGCTTATGTTAAGATCCATGACCTTACCAAACCGGGTTAAACGATGATCCGAGCTACCACATCATAGATCGGGCCTAAATAACCATACATTTCGAATACTACATCATTTACACAACATATAAGCTTTTAACCACTATTTTTAGTGTTTTTAGTAAACTTTAATGCTTCAAAATGCAAGATTCCGAGTTTTAATCATCATACATCTTATTAACCAACTTAGATTAGTTCAAGTATGAGTTTTAAGCATTATACCTCTAGCCCGAGGCTAGGGAAGAATCTACGCGCAAAAGAGGTGGATAAAAGCAAGATAAAGAGGTCCTTCAAACTCCGAGTGCACCAAGCCTCCTAATACGTGATCCTTGAAGCTTGTATGATGTTGGAATGAAGTGAACTAAACTCGAAAATGGATGTAGGGGAGGGGGGTGTTCGGCCGTGACTTATTTAGAGAGAAAGAGAGAGCTTTGGTGAGTTGTGAAGTGTTAAGTGACAAATGGTTTAAGCTTAGTTACTTATAGACAATTCTAATGTTAATTACCCAATGGTTAATGTGTCTAGAAGATATTAAGCAAACAAGATTTTAATAATCTTGTAAGGACAAGTGTGTCCCCCCTTAGTTGGGGACGGTTAGGAGGGGGGGGGTCTTGGTCCGATTCCAACTAGATAGGTAAGTATTAGTTAGGTTAAACCAAGTTAGTTAAGTGTTTAACCCAGTTACTAATGTGTAGTGTGTTATGACGGGTGTTAGGGTATACGGGGACCCTAACTGGCTCAGAAAAAGATAAATAGTGTAAATGACAATATTTTCATGTTCCGGGCATAGTCCGGTTGTTTGGTTGGATAGTAATCCGTTAAAGCGTTAACAAAGCTTTAAAGTGTCGTTAATGCTCTTTTTAGTGACACGACTCATTCCTGACACTTTGGAAAGTGTCTAGTGTTATTTTTCTCATGTTTTGGCACTTTATTAGTTAGCTAAAAGCTGAATTATTTTGTAAAGTGCTGAGTTTTGTACTTAGAGTACGTTTTAGGCACATCCAGTCATAGTGACTTATTCCTAGAGACGCAGTTCTACAACCCTTGTATCCCTACACTCACCACTAGTGTAGCAAAATATCTCAGGCTCTTACAGGCCTTAGAGGCAGTGTTTGCCTGATGCTGGCTTTATCAGCATGTTCAATAGGTTATCCGTTATAGTGCTACTGTGCTCTTTGTGCATCATGTTTGTCACTAAGGTTCAGCATGTAAATAATGTAGTGACAGCAAGCAAGTATGATGCAAGTAAGTACATGTATCAGTATTCAAGTAGCAGTTTATTCACAAGTTCAAGTAAGCACTGTAATTCAGCAGTAATTAATTACTAATTAAGTCGTACGGATACCTGGTTTAGTGCGGGTTGTCACATTCTCCCCCCGTTAAATAAATTTCGTCCCGAAATTTAAGTTCTGCTTGTAGATGCAGGGTTCTTAGGAAAAAAGTGGGGGTATTTCTCTTTCATCCGGTCCTCACGTTCCCAGGTGTATTCAGGACCATGTCTGGCATTCCAACGAACTTTGACGAGCTTGACACTGCTCCGGCGGGTCTTGTTAACTTTCCAATCCGTGACCTCAACAGGTTCTTCAACGAAGTGGAGCGTGTCGTCAACATGAATCTCGTCGGCGGGAATGGCAACGGTGACTTGAGTTGGACTTTTCTTTAGATTGGATACATGAAAGGTGTCGTGAACACCATTCAGTTCAGCAGGTAGGTCCAACTTGTATGCTACTAGTCCTATTCTTTCCAGAATTCTGAAGGGACCAATGTAGCGTGGATTTAACTTCCCACGCTTTCCGAAGCGTGCCACACCCTTCCAGGGTGAAACTTTCAATAACACCATTTCTCCAACATGGAATTCCACATGTTTCCGGTTTGGATCCGCATAGGCCTTCTGTCTGTGGCGAGCTGCTTCGATGCGTTTAAGAATCTGCGCGATCTTGTCTGTCGTCTCTTGGACGATTTCGGGACCAGCAAGCTGCCTATCACCTGCGTCAGCCCAACATAAGGGTGATCGGCACTTGCGTCCGTAAAGGGCTTCAAATGGCGCGACACCAATACTGGTGTGGTAGCTGTTGTTGTATGAAAATTCGACCAAAGGCAAATGCTTGTCCCAGCTACCGCCCAAATCCATAACACACGCTCTCAGCATGTCCTCCAAAGTCTGTATCGTTCGCTCGCTTTGACCGTCAGTTTGCGGATGAAACGCAGTGCTCAGATTCAATTGTGAGCCAAAGGCTTCTTGGAAGGATTGCCATATCCTTGACACAAACCTTCCGTCTCTATCAGAGATGATTGAGAGAGGTACTCCATGGCGCGCGACGATCTCTCTCATGTAAATTTCAGCCAATTTGCTAGTGTTATCCTTCTCTCTGATAGGTAAGAAGTGGGCTGACTTTGTTAATCGATCCACTATTACCCAAATAGTGTCATGGCCTCTCGGCGTTCTTGGCAGCTTTGTAATAAAATCCATGGAGATTTGTTCCCATTTCCACTTGGGAATCTCAGGTTGTTGTAGAAGTCCTGAAGGCTTCTGGTATTCGGCTTTAACCTTAGTGCACGTTAAACATTTGCTCACGTACACAGCAACATCGCCTTTCATCCTAGGCCACCAATAATAATCTTTGAGATCCTGGTACATCTTATCCGCTCCAGGATGGATAGAGTACCGTGATTTGTTAGCTTCATCAAAAATAACTTTCCTTAAACCTCCAAACAGAGGAACCCAAATCCTTTTCTCGAAGCATAACGTTCCTTCCTCGTTTGGTACCAGTAGCTTCTCCATCCCACGGAGATATTCTTCTTCAAGGTTTCCTTCCTTGAGAGCTTCCTTTTGCGCGGCACGAATGCGCAAGGAAAGATCGGTTTGGATAATCATTTCTAAAGCTCTAACCCTTATGGGTTCGATCCTCTCCTTCCGACTTAGGGCATCGGCGACTACATTCGCCTTCCCTGGATGATACTTTATCTCGCAGTCGTAATCGTTCAGCAACTCAACCCATCGTCTTTGCCTCATATTCAGCTCCTTCTGGTTGAATATGTGCTGTAGGCTCTTGTGATCTGTAAAGATTGTACACTTTGTACCATAAAGGTAGTGTCTCCAGATCTTTAGTGCAAATACCACTGCGCCAAGTTCCAAATCATGTGTGGTATAGTTCTTTTCGTGCACTTTCAGTTGACGCGATGCGTAAGCAATAACCTTTTGGCGTTGCATCAACACACAACCTAATCCTTGACGCGAAGCGTCACAGTATACCACAAAATCATCTGTACCTTCCGGTAGTGCTAAGATTGGCGCATTGCAGAGCTTATCCTTCAGTATCTGGAATGCTTCTTCCTGTTAAGACTCTAAATGTTAATACTTACTTTCTTATCTTTAATATTGATCAATTTCCACATATAATTAGCTTTTCTACTATTGTCCTTTTTAAATTAATAATTTATCAAATATCGTTTTATTGTAGTGGGAGGCACTTATCTTTGGTTACAGGAATCAGCCTAAATCAAATAAGTTCCTTACCTGAGGGCCTTGCTGCAATAGGTCTTTCACTTGCAATGGAGCATACATTTACACATTCATTTTTGTAAGTAATGGGTCACATGGGTAAAAAACGAACATGTCAAATGGGTCAGAAGTGTCCGTGACCTGAAGTTTATTTTAATAATTACAACTTCTTAACTTGATTTATTAGAATAATTGAGTGGGGCTAAAGACAACATGTCTCATTGATGAATGGATGCTCATAGTGCGGAACATACTAGAAATGGTCTGTACAGACTTGTGGCAGTAGTTGTGGATGCTGATTTGATGAATGGAGTGGAAGTAGCAACGATGGAAGCATTTGTCATGAAGGACCGGCGTTATATCTGTAAGTAATTAGTTATCTTAATATTATACAATATACACACAAAAGTTTTTGACTTTGTCCTTATGGTCTGTTTTTATTACTGTGCAGATCACAAAAACATGCGTGCCCGTCTTCATCAGATAAGGTGTGCTATTTAAAGCAGATCGGCTATAAGGGTCCGCGCTATACACGTCCTAAAGACTCAGATGTGTGCACTTTGAAGGATTTGTTGAGACTACTCTACACGAATCCAAAATGGCATGAAGAGGTACTCTCAGTTTTACCTGTATGTGGTTACTTGCTCGCATTACACTAAACGTAATGCATCTTCTTTGTAGATTCTTGAGCTAAAAGCCTCTTGCAAGTTTTGCGATGAAATTGTAAAAAGCGCACAAGCATCAAATGGAACATTTTTGTACCTCGATTCTAGAGACGAACAAAAAACCGGCGTTGTTCTTGTTGTTAAACTGCAATTGAAGGTGTTGATAGTAGAACCTCATCGGTACATCAGCCAGTGCCACATTAGCAATGTTTATTATGGGAATGATTTCAATATTCATAGGAATTTTATTGCTGGCACCTGATGACTCGAAAGGTATATATTTGCTCCATCATTTTAACTTCAGCTTGGGAAGACAATATGGCTAGGTTGGTTCGTGTTGTGTTGTGTTGTGTTGTGTTGTGTTGTGTTGTGTTGTGTTGTGTTGTGTTGTGTTGTGTTGTGTTGTGTTGTGTTGTGTTGTGTTGTGTTGTGTTGTGTTGTGTTGTGTTGTGTTGTGTTGTGTTGTGTTGTGTTGTGTTGTGCCGTGTTGTGTTGTGTTGTGTTGTGTTGTGTTGTGTTGTGTTGTGCCGTGTTGTATTGTGTTGTGTTGTGTTGTGTTGGGTCGTGTGGTGTCGGGTCAGGTCGGGTCGGGTCGTGTCGTGTCGTAGCGTGGCGTGGGTCAAAATGGGTATTCGGGAGGACACACCAAATACACTATTTAAGTACGAAATGATATCATTTGCAAGCTGTATAGGATGCGATGATAGTTCACCTCTAGTAAGCTAATATTCATTTTCTCAGGTAGATGGGGACAGAAGCTGTATAGGATGCGATGATGGCATTGAAGGTGATGTTTGGGTCATGGTCAAAGTGGTCGACAAGAAGGTATAATCAGCACCTGACTAATACGAGTCAACTATCGAGCAAGCCACAAATTGAACCTACCTTGGCTTAGGCTCGGCTCGTTTAAAATCAGGCTGACTTTGAACCGAGCTTTTTTTCGAACTTTTTTCGTGCGAACTTCGAGCGAGCCCCGAGCCACGGGCTTTTTGAACAGCCCTACGATTCATGTCCGGTAAAAGTTAAATGAATGAACATGAACATGAACATGCCCCTGTTCGTATTCGTTCAGTTTGTTTACAGGCCAAAAAAGAATCACAGCAATGATGCAATTATCTAGACAAAAAATGAACTACAAGTCTGAAATAATATTCACATACAACCCGGGTTTAAAACAGTCTGATTCTCTTGTTTGTCTTGAATGAGAAAAGATAAAAACGACCCATTTTCTCATTCTGCTAAATCATTTTTAAAACAGTGTTCAAATCCCTTGTACACCAAATCCGGGGATCACTGACACATATATAACAAAATGTTTGCTAGAGAACTGGAACCTACAACTTTTTTTAGATGTCTAGAAAAGATTCAACATATAAGTTTTTATACTAGAAGTTGAGCCCGATTTCAAGATTCATTTTTAATAGTTTACATAGATAAATTAGTTACTTAAAAAGGTTTGTGTATCAAGTTTCCATCAGTTTACATAGATAAATTAGTTAATAATATGGTTTTGTTTTACAGCATGAGAAGTCATTACACACTTTGGCAAACACACTGCTGGAATACGAGACGCTAAATGCAGAAGAAATAAAGCGGATTCTTGAACAAGGGCAAGGATGAGCGATATCTGATGAAGTAGTGCAACAAGATGAAGGAGAACTTGTATTGTCATAATAGAAACTTGTGATTTTTAATCAATGGGACTATGTATAGTGTTTGTTTACGAAAGCCAATTGTTTGTGTTGTGTTTTTCGTTGCATCACGAATTTGGTTTTGGTTATGGCTCAAAACCGAACCGCCCCGTACATAGCCCTAAACTCACCAACCTATATGATATGTTTCCCGCCGCATCGCGCGGGTAAATGGCTAGTGTATATGTATATATATGTATGTATGTATGTAGGGTCAGGATTTAGGAAAAAAAGTGAAATGTGTGAGAACAGTGAGAACGCTTATGGATCGTCAGATCAAAACAATCTATGGACTAGATTGGCGCGGTGGCGTTTTTTAAATAACATTAATTTTATTACGTGGACGCGCTTCATTAAAGGGTAAAAAGGTCTTTTATCGCTCAAAATTCAAAACACCAAATAAAATGAGCAACACGCCATTCAAAACAAATAAAACACCATTAATACAAAAACGCCAAAGCTTAATGATAAAACGCGTTGCAGGCTTAGCAGGTAAATGGAACAAACAGTAACTGAAAGTCAATTATTAACATTTATTAGAAGAAATTCAACCCTAAACTACGCGCCAAAAACATTAGTATATAAATGACATTACCATCGCTTCCATAATCACTTCCATTGATCATACTAAAAACGCCATCTTTAACCAAAACGCCAAGTTTAACCAAAACGCCAATATGGCAACCATCATTTCATGGAGATACACCCTCAAAATTAGAAGATTCGTAATACGTTTTGACAACAAAAGAAGAGTGTTTGTTGAAACAATCAAAGTCATTTTGAAAATGGAATAAGAGGTACAGAGGGGTATACTATCGCTTGGCATCCCATGGACGAAAACATGTTACAATTACTAATTGATTTTAATGAATTTGTGGATGCCATAAACGCCAAAATATGTACTATGTAATACAAAACCGATTAATTCATCGAGGCAGATCTAAAAAACAATAAAACGACAGGTAGTTATCGAATCTAACTACGCGTTAAAAAAATCTTACATGCCAAAACTGAAGTGGTGTTTTGAGACGCATTGAAAAAAATATATAAAAGGACAAAAAAGCCTCTCCGCCCTTCATAAATCGCATGCCACGTGTACAACCATGATCCGTTCTTACCGTTCTCACACTTTTAAGTGTTTTCTCCTGATCCCATTTCTATATATATATATATATATATATATATATATATATATATATATATATATATATATATAGGGTAAGGTTATTGTAAAAAAAGGTTAAAAGTGTGAGAAATGTGAGAAATGTTATGGAGATGACATGTGTCCTAAATCTAAATTAATTCAAAAGGGTAAACAAGTAATTTTATCATTAATTCAATTAATTAAAAACTTCCCATAACCGCGACCTTAATTATAGGAACTGGATTTTTTTTAAATCTCTATAAACACCATTCAGTAAGTATATAACACCATTCAGTAAGTATATAACATCATTCAATAAAGTATATAACACCATTAAGCAAGTATATAACACCATTCAATAAGTATATAACACCATTCGGTAAGTATATAACACCATTCGGTAAGTATATACGCCATTCAGCACATATATACCACCATTCAATAAAGTATATAACACCATTCAATAAAGTATATAACACCATTAAACACATATATAACACCATTCAACAAACTATATAACACCATTCAGCACATATATAACACCATTAAATAATCATTACATCTTTGTATCATCTTCTCCACTGCCGGCACCACCACTGTGTAGAGGTGGCCAACCACCCGACACCAACTTGCTGGATGTATTTTTGTCGCTCGTACCAAACCACCAGAAACCACCTTGCCGGAACCCCTGCACCTTCGGACATCCAAACCACCGTCGGAACGACACATCCGCCATCGCCGCAGTCATCGGAAAAACGAGAAGGGGGCACTGTTCGAATTCTGGAAGAAGGAGGAGGATGATTCGAATGAAGAAGAAAGAGAAATCGTAATTTTAGGGAACTGATTTACAGTTTCCTAAAATCAAGTGGATATAAAAGACAGAATTGCCCATAGAATTTTCAAATCAGTTCAAACTAATAAAAATATTTTACAATTTGGTTCCCATTGATCTCAACCATTAGATCAAAAGATCTAATGACTGAGATTCTTTTTTACCCTTCTCACACTTTTGGTCTTTTTTACAGGAACCTCAATCTATATATATATATATATATATATATACCACTGTAAATAGTATACGAGCACAATTGTATGATATGACTGTATTATATTTCTGTGCATGAGTTGACGCAGATAACCCATAAAATTAACCAACAACGTTATATATATTTAGTTCTTTCCATCATATACATATTACCTAGAGGTGTACAAAAAAAACCGGTTTTAGAACTGAAACCGAGAAAAAAAACCAAAACCGGTTTTAGAACCGAACCAAATCGCCGGTTGTAGACCAGTTAGGGATATTTATCTTCGAAACCGGTTTTAAAACCGAAATTGGTTATAAAAAACCGAAACCGGTTATAAAAACCGGTAAAAACCCGGTTTTTTTTAATAAACCGGTTAAAAACTGACCCTAACCGGTTGGACCGGTTATTGTTTTGAGTAAAAAAATCGGTTAGTAACCGAAACCGGTTATAAAAAACTGGTTTTTGTTTTTGATGAAAAAAACCGATTCAGTTAATAACCGGAATCTGTTTTTGAAAAAAAAACGATTTGTACACCTCTAATCTTACCTCACTTTTTACCATTATATGTAACATAGTCACGTTTTATTAACTCTATTTAAGGTAATTGCAAACAATAGAACATACTTTACTTTTCACCAAATAGAAAGTACATCAAAATAGAAGGTAAACATGTATCAGGCTGTGTCGCTACCTTTTATTGAATAGAAAACCAAAACTTTTAAAAACTACATTCATATATCTCGAGCTTATAATATTACTATGCATGACCCTTTGGATTTGACTAAGTAGGTCCATAGCCTCTAGCGCAAGGAAACCAAAAGTATCAAATGCAAATGGGATAAACACGTGTTGGTTGTCAAGACACGCTTTCTCGTATTTGGTCACTTTGCCCAAAGCAACTTTTAAAATGTGTTTTCCTCTATCCATCCAAAGACCACTTATTTACCAATTGGGGATGTTTTATTCCTCTGTTCCTTTTATTTTTAATTTTACTGACATTCTCCTTTTTACAGCCTCTGTTGGTAACTTGACATCTCTTGCCAGTCCAACTAACTTGAGAAACTTGATCAATTCCCATGTCAAGTCAAATTGCCACCACTCGAATCCATGTCAAGCGAATCTTGGAAAAGCATGGTGATTGTTATGCCAACCCTCTCCCAATGTTAACATGGCGACCCACCTGTTTCAATGATCCATGTTATCGGTTATCTAAATATATATGAAGAATATTATGGCTCAATTGGAATTCTCTTTCATTGATACCTCAATATAAATACAAGATACAATCCCTTAGGGAACAAGTAAATCCCTTAGCTTAGGGAACAAGTAAATACAAGATAATCGTAGGATCATAACTATATTTACATAAACTATATTCTATTACACCCCCGCAGTCGAAGCAAGAGGTGGGCGAATGTTGAGACTGGAGCGGAAATCATCAAATAATACCCGAGGTAAGCCTTTGGTGAAGATGTCAGCAATCTGTAAACGAGTAGGAGTGTGAAGTATCCGGATGGTACCACGTTGAACATGTTCACGCACAAATGAATGTCCAGTTCTATGTGCTTTGTGTGTTGATGCTGAACCGGATTACTAGATAAGTAGATTGCACTGATTTGTCACAATACACCAAAGTGGCTGTGGAGAGGGGCTGACGTAACTCGAGAAGAAGGTTACGAAGCCAACAAACTTCAGCAACGACATTGGCAACCGCTCGGTATTCTGCTTCGGCACTGGAGCGGGAAATAGTTGAATGTCGCTTTGATGACCAAGACAATAGATTCTGTCCCATGTATACACAATAACCTGAGGTAGAGCGACAGGTATCCGGACACCCCGCCCAATCAGCATCCGTATATACTCGAAGAGAGATATCGGGGCACGGTGATAAAGTGAGACCATATTATGCCGTACCACGGATGTAACGTATAATACGTTTCAGCGCGTTCCAGTGTTCGATGCTGGGATTATGCATGTGAATGCATATCTGTTGAACCGCATAACTGATATCAGGCCTAGTAAAAGTGAGATACTGAAGTGCGCCCGCAAGGCTGCAATATAAAGTGGGGTTATCAAATGGGACGCTAGAGTGAGCACTAAGCTTTGGTTTGGTATCAACAGGTGTGGCGACCGGATTACAAGTAGACATACCCGCACGGTTGACAATGTCCAATGCATAAGACTGTTGTGAGAGAAACATTTTGTGGCCTGTGCGAGAAACAGTGATACCCAAGAAGTAGCTGAAAGGTCCAAGATCTTTCATTGCAAATTCAGCCGCAAGGCTGCCCATTAGCATAGTGCGTAGCGAATCAGAGGAAGTGGTGAGAATTATATCATCAACATAAATTAATAGATACGCAATGTCACTGCCGTGATGATATGTGAAGAGAGAGTTATCACATCGACTCTGTTTGAAACCCATAGATGTAACGAAATCGGTAAATCTTTGATACCACGCCCTTGGTGCTTGTTTAAGCCCATAAAGTGATTTCTTAAGAAGACACACATGGTCGGGATAGTCACGATGGCGAAATCCCATCGGTTGATACATATACACTGTCTCGGTAAGATTGCCATGCAGAAAAGCGTTAGTGACATCCAATTGATTAATAGACCAAGACTGTGATAAAGCTAATGTCAAAACAGTCCGAATGGTAGCCGGTTTAACAACCGGACTAAACGTTTCCCCACAATCAACACCCACCTCCTGACTTCTACCATCACATACTAGTCGAGCCTTATACCTTTCGAGAGTGCCATCTTACCTGTATTTGTGGCGAAAAAGCCACATGCTACGAATAATATGCATGTCAGGGTGTCTCGGGACAAGTTCCCAAGTCTTGTTTTTAATTAAAGCATTAAATTCGGTATGCATAGCATTAAACCATTCCGGATTAGACATGGCATCTTTGGGGTTTTTGGGTATAGGAACTGTAATGGGTCATTTTCTGAGCATACATATCCTGACTAATATCCTGCTTTTAATTGTTTATTTGTGACCAGGATACTGGATTAGGATATTGCTAACATCCTGGGCGATATCCTGAGGTTGATTGAATTAACCACGTGCAGGTTAAAGGCTGTGAGTTGCTAACGGTCATAAGGACTTCTTCTCCTCAAGACTCGGGCGTATTTGTTTTGTGGAAGACGTTGAGCCCGAAAGACCAGGTCCACAACGTTCGAGTGGGAATATTCGCCGGATCCCGGAAGTTTAGGATAGTTTGTTACGTTACTTTTACTATAAATAGATGGGGGTGGATCAGATTAAGGCACACCATTTTTACACTCACACTCTCAAACACTTTTACTCTCTAGCTCGCTGCAAACACCATACACAAACACTTGTATTCGATTTACGTTGTAACACCTAGTTGATCCGCACCGCATCCTGCACTGTATCCTGATATTTGAAGCAATAGAAGAACAAGGCAGCTGCGATTGTCAGCTCCCGAGGTTTTGTGCCAGCGATCTAGATTGATCAAGGGCTTTCCTCGTACATCACGTGTCAACCTTTACTTTTCTACTCATTGTTTGATCATAGATACAGCTCTATATCTTGAGCCGTATCCTGAAACTGTTTTTATAACTAACTTGGTTAACATATTTTTCACACATAATTTTAGCACACTACCTCACTTAACTAATTTGATCACTAAATTGCTTCGGTAATTTTTGACCAAAACAATTTGGCGCCCACCGTGGGGCCAGTGGTGCTACTTTTACTAAAAATCTTTGTGAAATCGTTAATCGGTTTTCTATTTTCAAAACTTTTTGCCACATTGTTTACAATGGCCTCAAGATCAAACATGAGCTCCTCCACTATGTCTGCTGCAACCTCTGCTACTACCGGATCGGTGCTTCCACCACCTCCTCCAAGGATGCCATTTTCTTCACAACCTCAAGATGTTATCCCTACTCGGAGTGTTCAGGGATCTGCTCCCGTTTTAGCCTCTAATGATGAAATTCTAACTTTATTTGGAAGTGTGCAGGAACAAATGAGGCAGCAACAGGAAACTAACCAAATGCTGTTAAGAGAAATACAACTCTTAAAAGCTAGTTCGAGTAGACCTGCCGAAGAAACTGTCACTCCTATACAGCCCAGGGCTTTGAACTTCAGTTCCGCAGTTTACACTGAGGATAACAGGGGGAATATCGTCCCAAGCCATTCTCAGAATCATACCCCTGAGATACCCTCCTCGGCCTGGATGTCAACTGTGAGGAGTTCAGGATATGCTACAGGATATGGCCAAAATCCTCAGACCGGTAATGTGTCAATTAATAATATTCTTGCTACTAACAACAATGGCTCTTTGCAGGATGCAGGTATGACGTCAACATTTACCAGGGAGCTCCAGAAATTGAAGGACATGATATCCAGTGTACCTGGAGTGGTCCAGCCAATTCCGGAAGTATCCCAAGACAGCCACAGGATATCCCGCTTTGCATATCCTATCTGTGATGCTGAAATCCCAAAAAGATTTCAGACTCCCAACATGAAGCTGTATGATGGGACTACGGATCCTGAAGAGCATATTGCCCAGTATAGGGAAAGAATGGAGATTAACCCTATCCCTCCGGAGCTCAAGGAGGCATGCTTGTGCAAGGGTTTTGGATCTACCCTGACAGGATCAGCCTTAAAATGGCTATTAAATGTTCCTCCTCACTCAATTACTTCATTTTCTCATTTGGTTAATTTATTTAATAGTCAGTTTTCTTGCAGCCTGAGTTTTGAGAAACTAACCAGTGATCTTTACAGGATAACTCAAGGGCCTCAGGAATCCTTGAGGGATTATGTGAACAAATTCAGTCGAGAATCCTTGGATATCCCACATCTTGATGTTGCAACAGTTGTGCAAGCTTTTAAGATGGGGTTACAAAAGGATTCTCAGTTTTATCAGGATCTTGTAATGAATCCCTGCAGGAATCTCGACGAAGCTCGTAACAGGGATTTGAGATATATCCGTTTGGAAGATGATAAGAAGATGCAGGAGAGGATGAATTCTACCTCAACCTATGAATCAACTAACAGGAAATCAGAATCCTCATATAAGCCCTATCGCTATAAGCCATATGGCATAAATGATAACAAGAAAGTGAATGCTGTTGAAGACGAGGATCCTGAAGAATATCCTGACTTATCTGAATACTGCTTTTCTGTTAATATACCTGAGTTAATGTATGCAATGCAGGGATTAGGGGACAAAGCTAGGTGGCCTCGAAAGAACCAGCAGAAAGCTGATTGGAAGGATAAATCCAAATGGTGTGCCTTCCATGAAGACTTCGGACATATGACCGAGGATTGCATTGCTTTAAGGAAAGAAATAAGTTATCTGTTAAGCAAAGGGTATCTGAAGGACTTGCTGGGAAGAAAGAAGAATAAAGGGCAGGATCCCGAGAAGGATCCTGAACGAGCAGCATCACCCCCAGCAGATGCCAAGATAATTAACTTTATTTCAGGAGGATCCGACATTTGTGGGACTTCGTATTCGGCGGCTAAGAGACATGCAAAGGAAGCTAAGAGTGAAAGGGGAGACAAACCAGTCAGGATGACTACCCTCACAACTGATAAAGTGATCACTTTCGATAGTGATGACAGGGATACTGTTCAGGATCATCACCATGATGCTTTGGTAATAACATTATATGTGGCTAACCATTTTGTACGCAGGATATTGGTGGACAACGGTAGTTCTGTCAATATAATTCAGCTGGAAACATTAAAAAGGATGAATGTATCTCCCATGGACATTACTTCGAAGTCCACTGTGCTCGTTGGTTTCAGTGGAGAAGCTAGAAATACTGTAGGAGAGATAAAGTTACCAGTATACGTTGAAGGGGTCAACTCGATACAACGCTTCTGTGTGATGGACTCCTTATCCTGCTATAACATCATACTGGGAAGACCATGGATTCACGATATGAAGGTTGTGCCATCAACATATCACCAATGCATCAAGATCCCTACCCCTTGGGGAGTTGTCAAGGTAGAAAGTGATCAGCAGGAGGCGAAAGAATGCTACTCATCCTCGATGAAATCCTCAACCAAGCCTAATCAAGCATAGCAATTAAAGATGCGGGCCCGGGATACCTTGGAAGCTTCGGAGCAGGATGTGAAGAAAATTATCCTGGATCAGGATAATCCTGATATCTCGGTGCTCGTAGGAACCAATATCCCTCAGGATATTGAAGAGCAGTTAACTAACTTTTTGAAATGCAGGATGTCAACGTTTGCATGGAAGCATGAGGATATGACAGGTATATCCAAAGACGTTATCACTCACAAACTTGGAATTGACAGATCATTCAAGCCGGTTCAGCAAAAAAGAAGGAAATTTGCTCCTGAGCGGAATACGATTATCCAAGAGGAAGTTGAAAGACTGTTGAAGTCCAGGATGATCAGAGAAGTTAAATTTCCAAGATGGCTAGCAAACGTAGTTGTGGTACAGAAGAAAAATGGGAAATGGAGAGTCTGTGTAGATTACACAGACTTGAACAAGGCATGTCCTAAAGACCCATTTCCTCTTCCTCACATTGATGCAATGGTGGATGCTACTGCCGGGCACGAAATGTTGACCTTCATGGATGCATCCTCAGGATTTCAGCAGATTCAAATGGAACCTTCTGACCAGGAGGATACTGCCTTCATGACACCAACAGGTATTTATTGTTATACGGCTATGCCTTTTGGTTTGAAAAATGCAAGTGCAACATACCAGAGATTGGTAAATATGATGTTCAAAGACAAGCTGGGGGACACCATGGAGGTATATATTGACGATATGGTGGTGAAATCTAAAAAGGCTGAGGATCACCTCCAGGATATCGAAGGAGCATTTGATATCCTGGATCGGTATAACATGAAGCTGAATCCTGCTAAGTGCCATTTCGGAGTAGGGGCAGGAAAGTTTCTAGGATATATAGTGACGAAAAGGGGGATAGAGGCAAGCCCGGAGCAGATTAAAGCTATCCTGGATATAAAATCACCCTCGAATATGAAGGATGTTCAACGGTTAACAGGCCGAGTAGCAGCATTGAACAGATTTATTTCAAGATCCTCGAAAAAATGTAAGGAATTCTATGATATCCTCAAGAAGAATAAGAAGTTCGAATGGGGAGCAAAGCATGAAGCAGCCTTGCAGGATTTGAAGCGATATCTCTCAACTGCACCTCTATTGATGAAGCTTGAAAATGGTGAACCACTATCCCTATACCTCGCTGTATCAGGGAATGCTGTAAGTGCCGTTCTTATAAAGGACCATGAAGGTCAGCAATATCCTGTTTATTATGTTAGTAAAAGTTTGTTAGATGCTGAAACTAAATATTCTCATTTAGAAAAATTGATATTAGCCCTAGTTATGGCATCGACGAAGCTTAGACATTATTTTGAGACACATAGGATCCATGTTAAAACCAATTATCCTGTTAAAAACGTGCTTAGGAAACCGGAGATGTCAGGTAGGATGGCCAAGTGGTCAGTGAAGTTGAGTGCTTATGATTTAGTATATGAACCTAGAAATGCCATAAAGTCTCAGGCTTTAGCTGACTTTGTGGCTGATTTCAGTAGTGACATTCAGGATGAGGTAGACCTAGAAGTCCAATAGTTAGGAGAATCCTCAGGATGCTGGACATTATATACTGATGGTGCATCCAATGTAAGAGGTGTAGGTTTAGGTATACTACTAAAATCGCCACAGGGGGACATACTACCCCAGGCTATTAGATGTGAATTTCCTGCTACTAATAATGAGGCAGAATATGAAGCTTTAATTGCAGGATTAGAGTTGGCTAAAAATATGAGTATCAAGAATTTGCAAGTATATGTTGACTCCTTGTTAATTACTAACCATTTTAATGGATCCTATGCAGTTAAGGGTGAGAAATTAATCGAATATCTCGATATTCTCAAAAAATTAGCAGGATATTTCGATGTTTTTACACTTGAACAGGTACCAAGGGAGGATAATGCTGAAGCAGATGCCTTAGCAAATTTGGGATCATCGATCAGGATCCCAGAAGGGACCCAAATACCAATATTACATGTCTTATATCCTGCAACGAATCCTCAGGATAAAGAAGTAGCGGCTATTCAGGATCCTGGAGCAGAGTATCCTGAAAAGGATCCTGAATCCTGGACGGCCCCAATCATGAGATATCTCAAGGAAGGACACATCCCCGGAAATGAAAATCCTAAGGCATTTAGGATGAAGGTATCACGATTCACTATTATAAATAATGTTTTATACAAGAAATCTCTTGCAGGACCGTATTTGAGGTGTTTGGAGGATCCTGAAGCCAAAGAAGTACTTCAGGGTATACATGAAGGGGATTGTGGTAACCATACTGGGGGCAGGTCTTTATTCTCAAAAGTATTAAGGACAGGATATTATTGGCCGACAATGAGAAAAGATGCCGCAGAATATGCTCGAAGATGTGATGCATGTCAAAGACATAGTAACATATTACATCAGCCTGCTGAACCGCTGTATCCTATTGTTTCCCCTTGGCCATTTATGAAGTGGGGTATGGATATAGTGGGAAAGCTTCCAAAGGCTCCAGGAGGGAAGGTTTTTATGTTGGCAATGACAGATTATTTCTCCAAATGGGTTGAAGCTGAGGCATTTGTCCAAGTCAGGGATCAAGAACTAGTATCCTTCATAAAGAGAAATATCCTGACCAGATTCGGAGTACCAGCCGAGATAATCTGTGACAATGGTTCTCAGTTTATAAGCAAGAGAACTACTGACTTTTGCAAGAATTGGGGAATCAAAATGATAACATCTACTCCGGTACATCCTCAAGCGAATGGACAAGCAGAATCCTCAAACAAGATAATTGTCAATAACTTAAAGAAGAGACTTGGAGCCAAAAAAGGAAGATGGGCAGAAGAATTACCCTTTGTTTTGTAGGCTGATAGGACAACGGTAAAGAATGCAACAGGCCAAACCCCATTTTCCTTGGTATTTGGAGCAGGAGCAGTGATCCCGACAGAAATGGCGATACCTATTGCGAGATCTATCCTACGGGATCCTGAACAGAATCCTGAAGCCTTATGTCAGGATTTGGATACTATAGATGAAAAAAGGGATGCAGCAAGGCTAAGGATGGCAGCGTATCAACAAAGAATATCCAGAGCATATAACAAGAATATAAGGACTAGGAGATTTCGAGTTGGTTATTGGGTGCTAAGAAAGGCTTTTCAAAATACCACTAATCCTGCCGATGGCAAGCTAGCTCCAAAATGGGAAGGACCATATGAAGTTGAGTCAGAAGCAGGAAAAGGAGCATATAGACTTAAGAATATGGAAGGGGATATGCTACCGAGATCCTGGAATGCAATACACTTAAAGCTCTATTTCAAGTAAGAATAGAATTTAATTTCTATCTCAGAATGGTATGTATTCTATCTCTTTTAAATATATTTGTTTATTATCTTGAAACCAATACTGACTTAAGCATCGGAGGGGTGTTAGCCAAGCTAACACCCACCTTAGTTTAAGGATGTTTTGCAGTATATGCTCCAGGATATAGCTCCAGGATGTTCACTCAGGATACTTCGGAAGATTAGAGGATTGGCCCCCTCTCTCACGTATAAGGGATCCTGATCCCTTCACAGGTTTAAAGGTATTCACCTTTCATCCGAATTGGGTTTAAACACCCCGCCTGGAGTGCAAGTTATTCGGGAATAGTTCAAGGTAGCAGGACCAGTTCATGTAAAAGTGGCTGACAATTTCGTTACTGTTGGCTATATCCTGAATCCTAAAGGTATATGAGGATTGATCACCCTCTCTCACGAAAGGGTATTTTCATACTCTCTAAGGTTTAAAGGTTTTCACCTTTCTAAGTCTTGGAGTTTATACACTCCCGCCTGTAGCGCACGAAAATTTGGGATTTCCCCCAGAATTCAAGGGATTTATCTCCAGTACATTCTTGGGTTTTACCCCTGTAACATGAAAAAATGTCTATACAATGGGAACTGATATCCAGAAGATTTCTAAGTATTTGAAGACATTGTACACAGGGGACATTCCTACTAAGGCAATGGTGTAAAGCTCAAAGGATAAGGCTCGGACCTAATACACTAAGTGTCTCAGACAGGGGACATCTTCATTGGAAGAGTTGCAAAGGGATTGAAGTTTGAGAATAGGATTACACCCTACTCCTGGTATGATCTTTCCTTTATAAACGTTGTTTAAGTTTTTAACAGTACTATGTTTGGAAAAAGGTTAAACATCCTGATTAGGATGAATTGTCGGAATATATTTTCAAAATATATTTTCGAAATACTTTTCAGGATATTTAATATTTGAAGCTGGTACTGGTTTGAAACTTTGGTCAAGCAAGTATCGTCAAAACAGGTTTTAAAGAATGGACTATCTTTTAATTTTCTCCAAAGGTGATTGAATTTTTAGAAATTCTATTTAATAAAAGTTTTCATAATATATCACTGAGTATGTTGATCAAGATATTTCCAAAAGATAATAGTACAAAATTTTGCGAAGCTAAAAATTACCCTAAGTAACGCATGGCAAAAATTTAAAAGACGATAACAAATAAGTCAAGAGATAGTTATATTATTAATAAGTCAAAAGTTGTGCTTTTGGTTTCACCTCGAACCAAGGCCCATCCGCCAAAAGCACGTTTAGTTTTTACCATACCTACATAACGGTTGAAGATCTTATCTCAAAACGGGACCTGTTCATCTTCAACCGTTACGGTATTCAAAACAGGTTATACTAACCGATGACCAAGGGCTTCATCCCAAAACCTAGGACCCATCCACCTTTGGTCATCATATTGTTCTAATGCAGGAAATATAAATTGTTCAAAGACAGGAAATGTAAATTGTTTTACAGACCATAACCATGAAATTTTAAAAAGTGGGCTCCGGCCTCAGCACATATATCCATCATCGCCCACTCCACTGCCTAAGGGGCAGCACCTTCTTGAACAGCGACCTCTTTCCCGGCATCTGTACCAGCATCATCCTCGGGATTCTTCTCAGCGTCTGCAGCAACATCCTCTCCACCAGCATTCTTTCCAGCATTTGCCCCAGCATTCTCGGAAACATCCTTTGAAGCGCTAGCATCCATTATCATAGCAGACTCTTCCACAGCAGATTTGGCAGGAGGCTCCACAGGATTTCCCCCAAGATCTTTCAATTTCATCTCCCAGGCTTTGATGTTCCATGAGGGGCATTCGACGCCCAAAGCCCTAGCCTCGTAAGCCATTTTCAGTCTGGCCTGGAGGAGGGAGATGATGACTGAATTCTTAAGGCTTTCCCGGTATGAAGCCATATCTTGTTCATGCTGAACCTGGACTGCGTCAGACTTAGCTTGAGCCTCTTGGGTGATCTTTTGGATAGCAGCTTGGTGATCTTGGGTCATGGCCTTATACTTAGCTTCGTAGTGTTCCGATTTAGCGGTGGTAATTGCTGCCTGATCTGTAATGGTGGCCTTGGCCTTTTTCAGCTGGCTTTCAAGCATGACGTTGGAGCCACATGCATCCTCATAAAGAAACACCAGGCGTTCAAGACCCTGTGAAGAAATCAGGTATTAACTTTAGTTGACTTTATTAACCAGCATATGTTGCAGGATATGGTTTGGGATACCAACCTGGTTCAGGAAGCCGGTCATGAATGTGCTGGATTTCGTAAACCCGTGGTTCTCGAATGGGAACACATGGGGTGGAGCAGAGGGCTCAACTTCCTTTCTTTTCCGGGAACTAGAGGCCCGGGTACGGGATGCCGAAGGAACTTTGGGAGCAGTGGTGGTTTTCGAGCTGGTAGGCTTCGGTGTGACGGATGACTTTGGATTGGATTCTTGCTTGGCAGGTGCGAGGCTAGAGTAGCTGTCCAACTCGTCGAGTTGGAAGCCTTCGAGGTTAATAACTGGCACTGCACAAGGGAAGATGTTTTAGACTAATTATACCTCTAAAAATAATAATCGATTTAATATAAAGATAATTCCTGAAAATATGTTTACCAGACATGTTGGAACTTGATCTTTGACTTGAGCTTGTGAGTAGCAGGTTAAATGTTCTTTCACCCTCTGGAAGCTTGTAGATTTCTTTTATTCTTCCTTCTGATTCAGCACTAGGGGGAGCTAGTTCCTTGAAGTTTGCTGCAAGAAAGGAAATAAACATATCAGGATATTGGTTCAGGATGGAGGTTCGGGATATGATTGTGGATATTCCTAAAACCCTAAGTCCTACCAGAAGTCAACCATATTTTAGGAAGGTCAAAACCCTTATCAATGGAGTCTCTTTTCACAAAGAAGAATTTTCTTGTCCATTTATCCTCATTCTTGGTGGCCTTAAGAATAAGAGGATCGCTGGAAATAGAAAAAAGGAGAAACCGGCTGGAACCGTGTGACCTTAGACGGTAGGCCATCGGAAGGTCTTCGATGCACAGATCAGGCATATGACGAGCTTTAATCTGCTACAGGGTGACTAACACGCGCCAAACCATAGGCATGATTTGGGCGAAACTAAGACCGGTAAGCTCAAAGAAGCGAGAAATGAAGGAGGAAAATGGATATCGAAGCCCTAATGAAAAAGGATATGCAAAAAAGCAAACCCATTCGTCGGAACAAAAATCCGATCAGACCTCTCGGTCGAATGGACGGAAGATTGTTCCGGTGGGAAAGGCACCGGAAGCTCATAGGGCCGCGATGTCAGAATTATCGAAAGAACACACCTCTTTTGAAGGTTTATGGAGCAAATTTTGTTTGTGGAAGGGGGAAACATAATCCGCCATTTGCGAACTAGTACGTGTCGCCATGAAGGATCACAATCGGAGAACAAGAGATGTAAACAAGGAAAATAGAAAAGAGAGAGAGAAAGTACCTGATATTCTCTTGAAGATAAAGATAATCATAATGAGATGACCCTCAGTTAATATAGGCTAAATGTAGGGGGGTAAAGAGTAAATAACGCCTTGGAAGTTGCACATGGTCATTTCAAGGGTCTTATCATATTGATTGCCTTAATTGATAAGATGAAACTTTTAAAATATATCCGTTGGATTGGTATACCAACAGATATATTTGGGGACAATTGTTATGGGTCATTTTCTGAGCATACATATCCTGACTAATATCCTGCTTTTAATTGTTTATTTGTGACCAGGATACTGGATTAGGATATTGCTAACATCCTGGGCGATATCCTGAGGTTGATTGAATTAACCACGTGCAGGTTAAAGGCTGTGAGTTGCTAACGGTCATAAGGACTTCTTCTCCTCAAGACTCGGGCGTATTTGTTATGTGGAAGACGTTGAGCCCGAAAGACCAGGTCCACAACGTTCGAGTGGGAATATTCCCCGGATCCCGGAAGTTTAGGATAGTTTGTTACGTTACTTTTACTATTAATAGATGGGGGCGGATCAGATTAAGGCACGCAATTTTTACACTCACACTCTCAAACACTTTTACTCTCTAGCTCGCTGCAAACACCATACACAAACACTTGTATTCGATTTACGTTGTAACACCTAGTTGATCCGCACCGCATACTGCACTGTATCTGATATTTGAAGCAATAGAAGAACAAGGCAGCTGCGATTGTCAGCTCCCGAGGTTTTGTGCCGGCGATCTAGATTGATCAAGGGCTTTCCTCGTACATCACGTGTCAACCTTTACTTTTCTGCTCATTGTTTGATCATAGATACAGCTCTATATCTTGAGCCATATCCTGAAACTGTTTTTATAACTAATTGGTTAACATATTTTTCACACATAATTTTAGCACACTACCTCACTTAACTAATTTGATCACTAAATTGCTTCGGTAATTTTTGACAAAAACAGGAACTATTGAGGAGGTGGAAAGATTAAATATTTGTTTCGGTTTATAGATACCGGACATAGAATGGGTATGCATAGTACGGGTGGGTGGTTCGGGTGTTGGGTCGGGTATCAGGCCAGGGGTCGAAGGTGGTGATATGGGGTCGGGTGTCGGGTGGTCAGGTTGGGCGTTTGGGCTGGATTCGAAGGTCTGAGTGTTGTCGGATAAGGGACAGGAATGGGCCGAAGGTGATGGGTGTGGTGGGGAGTGGGCCGAAGGGTTTGTGGGTGGTGTAGGGTGGGCCGGTGGGGATTGGGCTTCATGGGGAGTGGGCTGTGAAGGAGTGGGTGAGGAAAGAAGAGGAGATGAATTAAATGGACTTGGTGGGTCGTTAGGTGGGATCAGGGTATGGGAGATATATGGGTGGATATTGTCATCAAGAAATTTGTATGTGTGAGGTGTGGGCTTGTGTGATTTGTGGAATGGGAAAACAATTTCATCAAACAGGACATGACGGTTAATGATAATTTTACGAGTTTTTAAATCAAGACATTTGTATCCCCGGTGATTAGATGGGTAGCCAAGAAATACACAAGGGTAGGAACGGTAGGCTAGTTTGTGAATTGTCGTATGTGGTATAAGGGGATAGCAAATACACCCAAACACACGGAGGTGATCATAGGTGGGGAGACAGTGATATAGGCGTTGGGTGGGGGTTTGGAAGTTATGAATTTTGGTGGGTATAATATTTAAAAGGTAGGTGGCGGTTTCTAGGGCATGGTGCCAAAAACTAGTTGGTGTGGACGAATGGGCCAATAGGGTACGAAGTAGGTTATTTATGGTTCTTATTTTTCGTTCTGCTTTACCATTTTGTGAGGACGTATGGGGGCACGAAAAACGAAAGTGCATGCCTTGTGTGGTGCAAAAATTTTAAAATTGGTGGTTAGCATACTCTCGTCCGTTATCACATTGGAATTGTTTTATTTTGGTGCCAAATTGAGTTTGAACAAAGGTATTAAATGTTGTGAACATTGTGAAAACATCGGATTTATGAGCGATGGGGTAGGTCCATAAAAAATTAGTGTAATCATCCAAGAACAAGACATAATATCGATGACCCCCATTAGAGAGGATGGGGGATGTCCAAACATCACTATGAACAATATCAAATGGTTGAAAAGTACTAGTATTAGATGAAACAAAAGGAAGTCTAGTGTGTTTCCCAAAAATACACGCAGTGCAAACATTTTTATTCAAAGAACCACAAGAAATTGAATGAGAAGTTTTTAAAGTTTGTAAAATGGCTGGGCCTGGGTGACCGAGCCTTTGATGCCAAATGTCTTGAGAGATAGCTGCATAGGTGGAAGCAGTAGTGAGATTTGTGATGTTGGACGGACTGAGAGTGTAAAGATCCCCTGAGCTATTGCACCGTAGGATAGGTTTCTTGGTCCGAAGGTCTTTCACAGTAAAACCATATGGGTCAAATTCAATAGATAAGCGATTATCAGTTGTAAAACGACGAACATATATGAGGTTTTTAACTAAATTAGGAGTGTATAGGACATTATTGAGTTTAAAAGGTGGGAATGGCGGGGGAAGGGTTATGTTGCCTTGTCCGTGAACCGGAATGGTCGTGCCATTTCCAACTATAATGTTGCGAATAATGCTAGAATTAAAAATAGATTGAAACTTATCGAGTTGAGGAGACATAGTACCTGATGCTCCGGTGTCCATGGTCCATGATGAATTAGTGTCGTGAAGAGCCAAATTATAGAGAGCTTGAGCAATATCGGTCGAAGCATAGCTAGTCATGTGATTCTGGGCCGTAGATGGAGTGGTTGGTTTTGGGCCCAAAATCCCTTGGGCCGAGTTCTGTGCTTGTTGTGAAGGTGCATGTGATGGGCTGGGATTGGAGGGATATGGACATGGAGGGGGAGTCCATTGGGCCCAAGAGTACGCGGGCTGCTGAGGTGGGTATCCAGCCCATGGAGGAGGCGGCCAGTAGTAGGGAGGAAAATGGTTGGCCTGCTGATTTCGTCCACGTCCGTATGAGGATCGACCGCGGCCACGGCCTCGGCCATGACCTCGGCCGCGCCCTCGTTCGGATGAGTGTTCGAACTGGTTGTAAATACGGGTATCGGTGGGTGCCCAAGAGGGCTGATCAGTTGTGGTGTTAAGGGCGGTTCCGGCCAACTGATCCGATTGCTTAGCTTGCACGTTTTTTCTGTCTTCAACTTGACAAAGTCGAGAGCGTGTGTTATAAAAATCCGGAAGCGGCTATGTCTGTTGTAGAATGAGAGAGATGCTCTCGTATTGATCTGTGAGCCCAGTGAGAATATGTAAAACAAGCTGGTTCTCGGATACGGTGGATCCAAGACTGGTAAGTTGGTCGTGAAGCAGTTTCATGTGTTGACAGTAATCCGCCATATTTGTGAATTGTTCGAGACGGGTGTTGAAAAACTTGTTTTGTATGGTGATTGTACGAGCCGCTTGATTATCTAGGAAAAGATTTTTCAGGCGACACCAAGCGTCGTAAGCGGTGGTATTGGTGATCATGATAGTGTGCATGAGGTCCTGAGAGATGGTTGCATAGATCCATTGTAGAACAATGGAGTCTATGCGTTCCCATGACTCAAGATAGGTGTGCTTGTGAGCCGGTTCTTTATCCTTGTCCGATTCGATTGAAGAAGAGGCGGCAGTGGCCCGGGGTTTCAAGTGATCGAATATGTCATAGGCTTTGCAGTGGAGGACAAATAACTCCGCCCATGTATTATAATGTTCAGTTTGGCTATCAAGAATCAAGGGAATAAAATTCTTGATGTTGTTGACTGTGACCGCGGGGTGGATTGGTGTTGTCATCTTCGGCCGATAGAGAAGGAGGGCCGAACAGATGTGGGAAGCAAGAAAGATGGCGAGATAGAGAGAGGTTGAGAGAGAAAAAAATTAGGGTTAGGCTCTTGATACCATGAAGAATATTATGGCTCAATTGGAATTCTCTTTCATTGATACCTCAATATAAATACAAGATACACTCCCTTAGGGAACAAGTAAATCCCTTAGCTTAGGGAACAAGTAAATACAAGATAATAATAGGATCATAACTATATTTACATAAACTATATTCTATTAATATACACAATTAACCCAACTTTTTTTGTATTGAGTTTTTTATGTATATTACAGCTAAACCTACCAATTATTGGTGGAAGTATCTGCGGTATTCCATGGTCTATCGCCCCATATATGGCTAACAAACGTTGCAAGAGAGGCATAATGATGAACTACCACACCTCTCATTCCCTTCAGGAATTTAAACACATGAATATTCGTTCTATAGAACTTAAATGATCGAATGAAAATCCCTTAAATACTATTATCAGTCACTAATTAAATACATACCATTCCCCAAGCCAAGTATGAAAGGCCTCTGATGACGGGGGTAGCCCAATATCAAATAAAATGACTTAAGTACATGCACGCTCGAAAGGTTAAATGGTTCGAGGGTTAAAAAGCTGTGAGGTGGGGAAAAGCAACACGGAAACAGTAACCAGTCACATCCTAGGATTGCTTCACCAACCCACCAGCCACAAAAGCAATGCAGGTCTGTAGAGCACATGCTATTATCCAGGGGTCAAAAGGCTTCAACCCCCGAAAGGGTAAGCCCCTCACTGCAAGCAAGGTCGCTAGTCAAAACCATTCTTCTTTGGGAGATGTCTTCTCCTATAAATTGACACTTCATTTACTTCAAGAGACATTCCTGGCCAGCTTGATTCCTGAATTCTCTGGTCATTTCCATCGAGTACTTGCTTCATGCGAGTCACTCCCTTTCACATCCAACACACACATTCTATTTGCTCCTTCATCCGGATCTGAATACATTTCAGAGAAGGATCTTCAGCAAATAACAAGAACAAACTAGTGAAACTCCTTCCACGTCTTGCAAACATGGGGGGACCCCACTACCTGCGTTAGGCAAAGTTGAACCCTTCAACCCTTTTGCCTAACCAGCCTAGCTACTATCCTTGGTCTAGTATTTGTTGCATAAACAAGTTGGCGCCCACCGTGGGGCTACGCCGCTATTTCTCCTCAAAAAAGACCTAGTAGTGTAGCTCTCTTCATTTAAAATCACCATGTCTGAAAGTGGATCCCCGGGTGAAGTAAATCAGATTCCAAACACCTCTACCCTGGGTTCTAGCCAAGCTCATGTGGCTATACCCACTTCATTCTCAACCCCGGGGAGTACTCCCGAGTTTCTCACTTTCAACACCCCTACTCCGTCCAGATCTGGAGTTCCTTCCCCTAATGTCGGTGTCACTGACACCCCAACACGTGTTGAACTCACCCTTGAGGGGGTCGCCAACAACTTCCTTGAGTTGAGGTCTCTCCTAAACCAATATGTAAGTAGGGAAAGGGACAAAGGAGTGAGGATTCGTCTAGACTATGATGAGCTTGAACCAACGTTATCTCCTGGACCTCTCGCCCCTCCTTTTGCATCTAGGGAGGAGGCTGGTCCTAGTAATCCTTCAAACCCTCACCCATACCTGTCCACAATGACGAATCCCACAGTGCATCCCATCTTCTCTTCCCAACCAATTACTAGTGGTGCTCCTCTGGGACACGAGCTAACTCTTGACCAGCTCCTACAGTCCCCAGTAACAAGCTTTCCAGCATCTGCAACAACCACGTGGGAGCAAGCCCTGTCCGTGCTTCCGTTGGCACGAAGTGCTGTTATGAGCACCCCTCTAGGAGTTAGCTGCTCAGTTGCACCTGGAAGCCTCCAAGGCTTCAACCCTATGACCCGAATGATGACCCAAATGATGGCCATCTTCCCATGGCAACACTTTATCAATCAGGTACTAGCCACTCAGGGAAACAATGGCAATGCAATAATGTGGGTGCAAGGGCTGAAGAAAACTTGGCTAAACCATATAAGCCAAGTAACCTTTCATGCTTTTCACAACAAATAGCTGATTACGATTTTGAAGTAAAGATCAAGATGCCTCCTCACGTCAAAACATACGATGGGACTGAAGATCCTGAGGACCATCTTCAGATCTTTACCGGTGCAGCGAGGATTGAGAAGTGGTCAAATGCTGAATGCTGTCTAATGTTCATGCAAACTCTTGTTGGATTAGCCCGGATCTGGTTTAATGACTTACCTGCTCGAAGCATTTGAAGCTTCGATGACCTCAGCAAGGGCTTTCTAGCCAACTTCTCCCAGCAAAGGCGATATGTTAAAGATGCTACTGTCATCTTTCAGATAAAACAGCATGATGATGAAAGTCTTCTAGAGTTTATTGAACGATACAAGAAGGAAGGTCTCACATATGTAGGGGCAGACGAGAAAATGAGGGTAGCCGGGTTCATGAACGCTATCACCTCAAAATATCTCACAAGAGATTTCAACAAATCTCTACCCAAAACCTTGGAAGAAGCTCTCGAGAGGGCCGAGGCCCACATCCGGGGAGAAGAGGCAGTTGATATCAAGGAGCAAAGGAAGAGAGGACCCAGTTGGCGAAGCAATAGCCCGGCCAGAAAAAGAGGGAACTTTAACCCCTATGACCGATGTCAAAAGGGTTCAGATCACCGAAGGCCTGAAGGCCGGAACCCTCCAACCAGGGAGAAGGGCATAAGCTTCACACCCCTCACAAAGACTCCGCAAGAAATCCTTGTAAGTGAAGAAGTTAAGCAGAACTTCAGGCCTCCTAGGCCTCTCCCCAAAAGTAGGAAAAATGAGAACTCCACGCAGTATTGTGAGTTCCATGAAGAAAAAGGTCACCACACCAATGATTGCTTCCAGCTCAAGAAAAGGATTGAAGAAGCCGTTAAGTCCGGAGAACTCGCTCATTTGGTGAAGGGGTACGGGACAAAATGGCTGAAGGAAAAGGAAAGGAAGTCAATATGGTGGATTTTGCTGGAAGGGTTCCTCACAAAAGACAGTGGTTGGAAGCTTGGGAGCTTCAGTGTGTCTGCTTCCCCCCAACGGAGAAAGACCCTCTCTCTAGCCCTCTTGTGATAGAAGCTACTGTGGGAACATTGCAAACAAATAGGGCATACATAGACACAGGGGCAACCACTGAAATCATGTTTGAGAAATTCTTTAATCGCTTGAGCAACGAAGAACGTTCAAGGCTTCAACCCTCTGGAACCTCCATAAAAGGTATTGTTGATATACCCCTTAAGCCCTTAGGGCAACTAACACTTGATGTTCGTTTCAGTGAAGGCCAGAAGGAAAGAATTCAACCACTCACCTTTGTGGTTATCAACATTCCCTCGAATTATGATGTGATCATCGGTGGGCCAGGACAGTGTGCATTCTACATGGCTGTGTCTGTTGGCCATGGCACTGTCAAGTTCCCCACTGAAAGGGGAATAGCAACCCTTCAACCCTCCCAGGAAACCTACATGGTTGACGGTGAGAGCTCCAAAGGTGAAGAAGACAAGCAAAGGCTAATAATAAACCCCAAGTACCCTGAACAAAGAATAAGGGTCAATCCAAGCCTTTCACAAGAGACCCTCTCGTACCTCGAGAAGTTGCTAATGTATTACAGCGATGTTTTCGCTTGGTGTCCAGAGGATATAATAGGGATCCCTCGAAACATTGCTGAGCATGAGTTAAGAATACCACCGGATGTCAAGCCAGTGGTCCAAAAGAAAAGAAGTTTAGCACCTGTGAGAAGCCAGGCTGCTTGCCAAGAAGTTGAAAGGTTGGTATCTACCGGCATTCTCCGAGAAGTCAAGTACCAATCGTGGGTTGCAAACCCGGTTATGGTCAAAAAACCCGACAACTCTTGGAGGATGTGCATAGATTTCAAAGATCTTAACAAGGCTTGTCCTAAGGATTGCTATCCACTTCCGGAAATTGATCTCAAGGTTGACTCCCTCACCGGTTACTCATTCAAATGCTTTCTTGATGCATACAAAGGTTACCACCAAATCCCCATGAAGAAAGAAGATGAGGAAAAAACAGCCTTTCACACGGACAAAGGGATCTTTTGTTATCAAAAGATGCCTTTTGGCCTCAAAAATGCCGGTGCAACCTACCAATGACTCGTTGACAAAACCTTTGCAAGCCAAATTGGTAAAAACATAGAGGCGTATGTCGATGACTTGGTGATCAAAAGCAAGACGGAGTATCAAATGCTTGACGACATTCAAGAAACTTTCAACAATCTCAGAAAAGTTAACATGAAACTCAACCCAGAAAAATGTTCATTTGGGTTTGAGGAAGGAAAGTTCTTGGGCCACATTATGGGGAAACAAAGCATCAAGGCTAACCCAAACAAAGTGAAAGCTGTCCTTGAAACCAAACCACCAAAAACCAAGAAAGAGGTTGAAAGCTTAAACGGGAAGCTTGCAGCCTTGAAGCGTTTTACCTCAAAGTTGGCTGAAAGATCTCTGCCCTTCTACAAAACGCTTAAGAACTGCTCAGATAAGAAGGATTTCAAATGGACTGAGGAAGCTGAAGAAGCTTTCAACCAAATGAAACAACATCTAGCTTCCTTACCAGACATTGCGGCACCTGAAACAGGGGAATTAATTTCGGTGTACCTTTTAGTTGCTGAAGAGGCCATCAGTGCAGTCCTCACCATTGAGAGAGGCAAGGCCTAGGTACCCGTTTATTTCTTCAGCAAAACTCTAAAACTGGCTGAAACAAAATATCCTCCCCTTGAAAAACTTGCCCTAGCCCTAGTTCAAACAGCTAGAAGGCTTCGAAGGTATTTCCAAGCACACCCCATACAAGTGGTCACGGACCAACCTATTAGGAGTGTGCTTGAAAAACCAGAAAACTCGGGGCGATTAGCCAAATGGGCCATAGAACTAGGTGAGCATAACATCACCTATGTCCCAAGAAAAGCTATCAAAGCCCAAGTCTTGGCCGATTTCATTATAGAAGTCCCAAACCAAACAGTCACTGAAGTGAACACTACCATCACTGAACCTTTCAACCCTGAAGCCTGGAAGCTTTTTACCGATGGGGCTTCAAGCGTTGAAGGGTCAGGGGCTGGGCTAATTTTGATCAGCCCAGAAGGGTTGGAATTCACATATGCTCTTCGTTTTGATATTCAGACCACCAATAATGAGGCTAAATATGAGGCGCTAATAGCTGGCTTAAGGCTGGCTAAAGAAATGAAGATTGAAAAGCTTGAAGTGTTCACAGATTCGTTACTAGTCTCAAGTCAAGTAAATGATAGCTACCTAGCTAAAGAACCCAACATGAAAAAATACAAAGAAAAATCCAAGGAGCTGATGAGTACCTTCCAAGCATGCAACATCAAACAGATTCCCAGATCTCAAAACAAAAAGGCTGATGCCCTAAGCAAGCTTGCATCCCTCACTTTTGCCCACCTTACCAAGAAAGTGCTGGTAGAAGTGTTAAAAACCCCATCAATTGATGAATTAGAAGTACAAGATGTAGTCACCGAGGAAGATCCAAACTGGATGACTCCCATCAAAAAGTTCCTTAAGAACGGTGAACTACCCAATGATCAAGTAGAAGCTAAAGGGGTTGAAATCAAGGCAAGGCAATATGAGCTACAAGGAGAAACCCTTTACAAAAAGGGTTACCTTGCTCCCTTGCTTAGATGTGTTGGTCCTGAGCAAAGTAAATATTTGATCAAAGAAATTCACGAAGGCATATGCGGAGCTCACTTTGGAGCTTGGTCGGTGGTTGCAAAGCTCATGAACTTTGGGTATTTCTGGCCTTCAATGCATCGTGATACAGCTGAGCAATTGAGGAAATGTGATGCTTGCCAGATCCATGCACCGATCCCAAGAAGTCCCAAGCATGACTTGGTCCCGATAACCTCGGCATGGCCATTTCATAAGTGGGGAATGGACATTGTTGGTCCATTTCCCCCAAGCAAAGGAGGAGTAAAATTCTTGCTGGTAGCAGTAGATTATTTCACCAAGTGGCCTGAGGTTAAACCACTTGCAAAGATCACAGGCAAACAGGTTATCGACTTTGTGTGGGAGAACATTATTTGCCGTTATGGATTGCCGGGGGTACTCGTTACTGATAATGGAAAGCAATTTGCTGACAAGCCTTTCAGCGATTGGTGCAAAGAATACAGAATTGACCAGGTTTTAGCTCAGTGGCTTATCCGCAATCAAATGGTCAGGTTGAAAGGACGAATAGAAGCATAGTGGAAGGTATCAAGACAAGACTGGGAAGATACGAAAGCAACTGGCTTGAAGAATTGCCTAGTGTTCTGAGGGCAATCAGAACCACCGAAAAAACAAGCCATAGGAAAACACCCTATAGCTTGGTATTTGGATCCGAGGCCGTAATCCCCGCTGAAATAGGAGTTATAACCCAACGAATCGTCAACATGGATCCCGAAACAAACCAAAAAGAGACCATGTTGAATTTACAACTCCTAGAAGAAGCACGAGATCAAGCAGCAATTCGAGAAGCCAAGTACAAGCAACAAATGGAAGCTTACTACAACAAGAAAGTCAAGAACGAACGTTTCAAGCCTGGGGACCTGGTCCTCAGAAATAATGAAGCCAGCAAGAAAGAAAATCAGGGAAAGCTTGGCCCAAAATGGGAGGGTCCATACACCATCCTTGAAGCACACAAGGGCGGATCCTACAAGCTAGCAGATTCAGAAGGCAAAAGGCTTCCAAGGCATTGGAATGGTAAAACCCTGAAAAGGTTCCATGTTTAGACAGAAAAGTTTGGTTTGTATCAAAATGTATTTCAAACAACACTATGAATACCTTTTGTAAAGAGCAGGTATTGCTTGAATGAATGAAGTTGTTTTATCAAACTTGTCTTTCTATCCTGAAATCAGGCTGAGAACCTAGCAAAAAACTCCATGGCAAGGGCCATGTAAGGGGATGAGCTCCCAGGCCACATCGCTCAATAGGTTCAAAGGTTGAATGAACCTATATAAGGGGTGAGTTCCTAAATCAATACAACTCCATGAGACTAATTAAGTAAAAGCAATATTGTCTCATAGACAGGTTTGAACAGCCTACACCAAATGTTCCCTGAGCCTTAGAATTATAATCAACAAACAGGCTTATGAAATCAAACAAAAAACAAGGAAATGATAAAAAGGATAGGTGCTATATCTTCTTGTTAAAAATACCAAGGATAAGTGACTGCAGCACTGAACCCTTTAAGGTATAAAAAACATAAGGGCAGCACAAACCCGACAAAGACAAAGTTACAACAAGGCAAAGAAAATGCAAAAAGAACAACACAACTTAGACAAAAAATTATAAAGATACAAACCAAGTCAGGTCACAAAACTAAGAAGCCTTCAAGGCTTCAAGCAACTCGGGAAACAACTCGAAACCTCAAAGGCTTCAACCTACCTATGGATAGCCAAAAGGCTTGAAAGGTTAAAGCCAAGCAAACTGCCTTAACAAAATAAACACAAGTATAAAAACATAACATAAAGAAAATAGTTAAACATCATACCATATCAAAGAAAGCCCTAAAAGACTTTCAAACACAAGTTAGGGCAAGTCCTAGTAACTTGCAAGTTTAACTATTGTTCAAACGGCCATACAGGCCTTAAACACAACCAACAGGAACCTTAAGGGTTCCTGAAAACCTAATATTGTTTAAAAGATACAAACCACAAATTGTTTTTAGTGCTAAGAAAGCTACGAATTAGGCATCACCAGAGGACTTCGAAACTCCGGAACCTTCACCTTTGACCTTCTTCGCTTTCTTCAGTTTCTTAGTCTTCACACCTCCATCACCACCAATGGCTGAAGCCTCTAAGCTTACATCCTTTGGAGCATCCGGTTGACCTGAAATGGTGTCATCACTATCCCCCGAATCGGATCTCTTCCTTGAAAGAGAACACAAGATCTCAGCACAGACCTTTTCATTAAGGCCCTCCGGTTTTAAACCCTGCAGCACAGAAAGAGGCTTACCAAAACAGGCAGAAACTTGATGAATGAAAGGGTAAGTCAGCCTCTCCATTTGTTCAACAGTGCCTTTGAAAATATCGGAAGCATCAGGACAAAACAAGGGAGATTGTTCCAAAGCATGACCGGATTCATGAAGCTTATAACCAGCAATGAGCCCTTGGTGTTTCCCCAGGTTAAGCAACTTAGTATAAACTTCACCAAGGGCAGAGTTGAACTCCTTGGAATGTAGAAGGTAAGTAACAACCTGCTGGAAACCTTGCTCAATCAACCACTGGTTGTCAGCGGTAGAACGAGCAACTGAAGCTTTCAACCCCTCCTTCTCCTTACCAAAAGCCTGCTGTTGAACAAATAAAGCTTCCCGATCAGCCTTAAGCTTCAACCGATCAGCCTCAAAACTCTTTTTCAAATCACTCATCTCAATCTCATGCATCTTTTTCAAATCACTAACCTTCTTGTCCCACGCTGTTTCCTTCTCAGCAAAACCAGCTATCTCTTTCTTCATCGCAGCCATGGAAGATTTCATCTTATCCTTCTTCTTGGAAAAGTCTTCATACTCTTGCATCCTCTTACGAAAGCGAGCAATCCCCTGAGGAAGCATGGCAGCAAGGTTGCAAGTGCTCAAAATCATCCGAGATAACATCAAGTCATCATCCATTCCAGCAATAGTCTCGTGAACTGAAGGAGGAGCAATGTGACTCAGAGCATCTTCACAAACAGCAGCATCTTTAAAGCTGTCATCATTCTTCACCGACCAATTAGGCACATAAACTTCTTCCGGATCCAACCCTTCAACATCCCTGCTTAAAGAACCCTGAACAGGGGTAGCAACAACCTTTTTGCCTGAAACCTTTTTACCATGAACAACCAATTCTTTCTCCTTCTCAGCACCCGCTTCACCACCTTGATCTTCCGAAACTTCAATATCATCACTCAAAACCACTAGTTCAGTAGAAGTGGATTATGGACCAGCTTTCAACAACCGACGTGAAGATCGACGGGTTGAAGACTTGGGAGCATGGGACTTAGAGAAACCTTTGACATTGGAAGCGCTAATATAACCAGTACCCTCAAACCTTTGCTCAACAGTCCTAACCACAACATTTTCATCAGGAACAGATGGAACATATCCAAACACAACATCAGAAGTGTCGTCACTCTTAATAAAATCCAAAGCAGACTTGACTGCAAAAAACAAAACAAAAGCACATAAGTCATAAGTCAAGAAAAATGCAAAAAGGGCAAAAAAGGAAAATGCATACCCATGCCATTTCTCATTAGAACCGGATCCCAATCGGCTTTCCCCCAAATGTTACTAACACCAAAAAGAACTAACAAATGTTCAGGGAAGGGACGAACCCTCCAAGGGCATCCCCGGATGGCTGTAAGAAAAGCATCATTCAATTCAGATTCAGAGGGCTCCGGATCATTGAGAACAGCATCTGGTTGCCTCCACACCATCTTGAATGGAACAATAGAATCGGAAACCCAGAAAAAGCGATCCTTCCAGGTCCCAAGTGTTGTAACCATAGACGAGATGAGGCAAGAATCAACCTTTGATGTTTCAAAGGTGAACCAATCGCCATTTTTGGCCAAATGGAAAAATCGCCGAAAGAGCAACAAGGAAGGGTCATATCCAAGGGCACGACACAAAAGCTCAAAATGTAAAACCCTAGCCATGCCCTTTGGATGAACTTGCCCAAAGGAAACCCGATAATATTCTAATAGATTCAAAACAAAGAAAGAAAAGGGATAGCGAAGATTCGAAAACTCAAAGTGACGGCAATAAAGAGCAATCGAACCAGGGGTCGGTTTATCAACAGGAACATCACAAGCAGGAGCAGTTGGATTAAACTTTTTATCAATACCATATTCCAAACAAAACAAGTCTACCTCCTCTTGTGTTAATCGGGAAAAGGATTTCGCTAAATCCTTAAGAGCACCCATTTTTTGAAATATGAAGAATGTAAGGAAAATGCAAAGGAAATCGAAACTAACCTTGAAAGAGGAAAGAAAACGCAGGAGAAGAACTTGAAGGAATTATGTAGAAAGTGAATATGATATGCAAGTATAAAAAAGAAATAAAATTCAAAATAGGGTAATAATGGTGAACAGTTTTTCCTGCAAAACCGCCACCCTATGAACTGCCATACATCAATCAAATCAGTGTCAGTTATTTAAAATTCAAATATTAACTGCACACAACCCTTTAAGCCTTCAAGCATTGAACCCTTGAAACCTTCAGGCAATAAAATACATATACAAAAGTCAGAAGTCTTTGAGCTCATTTCCCTAAAACCACTGACTTGGGTGGCTGATGACGGGGGTAGCCCAATATCAAATAAAATGACTTAAGTACATGCACGCTCGAAAGGTTAAATGGTTCGAGGGTTAAAAAGTTGTGAGGTGGGGAAAAGCAATACGGAAACAGTAACCAGTCACATCCTCGGATTGCTTCACCAACCCACCAGCCGCAAAAGCAATGCAGGTCTGCAGAGCACATGCTATTATCCAGGGGTCAAAAGGCTTCAACCCCCGAAAGGGTAAGCCCCTCACTGCAAGCAAGGTCGCTAGTCAAAACCATTCTTCTTTGGGAGATGTCTTCTCCTATAAATTGACACTTCATTTACTTCAAGAGACATTCCTGGCCAGCTTGATTCCTGAATTCTCTGGTCATTTACATCGAGTACTTGCTTCATGCGAGTCACTCCCTTTCACATCCGACACACACATTCTATTTGCTCCTTCATCCGGATCTGAATACATTTCAGAGAAGGATCTTCAGCAAATAACAAGAACAAACTAGTGAATCTCCTTCCACGTCTTGCAAACGTGGGGGGACCCCACGACCTGCGTTAGGCAAAGTTGAACCCTTCAACCCTTTTGCCTAACCAGCCCAGCTACTATCCTTGGTCTAGTATTTGTTGCATCAACAGCCTTCATGGAGATATAATAATGCTGCAAGTGCAGTTGGATGCCAATAATATGTGTCATGAAGAAACCTATAGAACCACTGTGCCTTTAGCTCCGGTACCTTAGAGTATTCTCCACCTTTTGATTCTCCACACTAAGTCAATTGAGCAATATATATATATATATATATATTAATGGGCAAGATATAAATAACATATGTAAATTGTCTATATATATAATGCATCTGGAAATCACCTTTGCAGCAATGTGATGGTTGTTACAGAACCAGCCCATATTACAGTACCAAAAACCGTGGGTTGGTGCAACAGGATCCCTATCCGTATCAGCGTACTTGTGGTGATTCTTGTGTGTATTCACATAGAATAGTGGATCTTTCTGCAGTTTCAATTGGAGAAAACTAATAACTAAAATCATTCATTTAAAAGTTATGTGTACTTGAAAATGTTTCAGAGACTCAATAAACTGTTGGGATAGTTCTGATGATTCACATATGAGAAAAGATGAGGAGATAAATAGATTGAGTTAAAGGTTTAATGTTTGATTTGAATAGATTAGTTTAATTGTTCAAATTGTTTGGTTTATAGGTTTGTATTTAATTAGTTTATTTTATAGAGTTTGAGTTGTGTAATACGCGGGTTTATAACCTAGCGTGTATTAATTAATATAGGCATGGTACCTGGAAGGCATGAGCACCGCAATAGACAAAGAAATACTCGAGCCATTTTGGGACCTTGAAACTTCTGTGGCAAAGTAGTCTATGGTAACCAAGGGTGACCCCAAACCCGGTCAAGAAACTCAAGCCCGTAGCCACCCAGAACGCCCCCGAGGTGAACATAAAAGGTGCACAAACAGCCAACACGTGAATCACAGCGTACCAGAAAACGTTAGCCATGTCTTCCGAATGCCATTTCCTGAACCAAAACCATCCCTTAGGTAACGCCTCCAACTCTGACGTCGTCTCCCCTTGTGTTGTTGTTCCTGCATCTCTAGTAACATAGTCATTTGTTTTGTGAATCGCAGTACATGATGTTCGAAAGAGCTTGGTTGAAGGTGAAATGAGAGTGATGGTATTGGAACTTGACCAAGAAGTTTGGGTCCTCCATTTGAGCCTGTTTATAACGGGAAAGCTAGGATTGAGCTTACTAATAATACTTTTGTTGTTCAAACAAATAAGTGACATGGCTGAAAGTGGAGTTGAGTTATCTTGGAATTTTTTATTCGAATTTGTGTGTATATATATATAGATATTGAAACACTTAAAATGGTAGACGATATGTATCAATGTACGTATGAATGTATTAATGCACAACTTTGATTGTGGGCGGAATTGGTATTTACAAAGATTTGAAGAGGTTCTGATATATGAATCAATGGTGTGTGAATGTATTAATAATTAGTTTTGACTATGTACGTACTAATGCTTTTAAACAATAAATACACCTCGTGAAACATGCTAATACGTTTAATTTAGAAGTTTGAATTTTCTTCTCTCATTTATATTTGTTACTCGTAGATTTTTAAGAATTTTTTTCATAATATTATATATCTGGTGGCATTACCTTAGTCTTTGCTTAATAGGTTAAACTATATCTGGTTTACCTTACTCTTTGCTTAATAGGTTGAACTAGATTGCAAACCAAAAAACGTCATAGTTTTGCAAAAGTTCTCAAAAATCACATACAATTTATATAACATCTTTGTATGTTGGTTATATTTAAATAGGATAGAAGAAATATAATTATTTCTTTGAAGAAAAATAGTTTTTTTGTGTGGTAGTCAAGCCGGCCCAATAGAGTATTAAGGTAAGGCTTGGGCCTAGGGCCTCCAATCTCTTAAATATATATATATATATATATATATATATATATATATATATATATATATATATATATATATGACAAAGATCCGTTAGGAACCACCCTTTATTGCGAGAACCGCGAGAACCAGTGTGAACACAAACAGTAATTCCTAAAAAATCTAAAAAACACCCAATTTTTTTTTTACTATTTTTTTTAAATTGCTATATTTTGTTAATAAAAAAAATTTTCAAAAAAAAATAAAAATTCGAGTAACGGTTATCCATGCACATGTGCATATGTATCATTTCATTGTCAAATTCCGTAATTTATTACAAATAATAGTCAATTGCACTTTCATTTACACAGCACGTGTAATACACTATTTTTTACGTTAACAATGTTAGAAATGTACATGTGTATAGAAATAATGTGTTTTGATACACTACTTTCTCTTTAATCTATCATTCCATCCATAATACACAAGCATGCACATGTGCATTTTTTGTCATTTCTTTGATAAATTCCGTAATTCATTACATATATTAGACAATTGCACTTTCATTTACATTACCATATGTAATAGACTACATTTTACATTACCAATATTAGAAATGCACATGTGCATTTATATGTATCAACATGAAATAAGGTATTTTGGTATACTACTTTGAATACACTTTCCCTTTCATCTATCATACCATCCATAATACACTATCATTACCTCCTACCATCCATTATACAATACCATTACCTCATACCATCCATAATACAATACCATTAACAATATGTTCACTTTATTACATGTATGTAAACATCATTTATACCATCCAATCAACATATTACATCAAAAATTGACAACTATAACCAAACCATCAACCACTAGATATAACTAACCAAAAAACATGTATATGGACCTACTTCTCCATTCAAAATCACAAACTTTTTGTACCAAAACACGTTATATCATGTTTTTTGGGGAACACTAAAAAAGTGGGGAAGGTTTTTTGAACCCTACTTCTCGCATGAACCCTACCCTATATATATATATATATATATATATATATATATAGGAAGGTTCATTGTGGAACACTAAAAAAGTGGGGAACAGCGGGGAACCGGCTCAAACGAACTCCGATTGGACTCATTCCAGCGGCGTTGGAACCGGCTCGTCGGACCCTAACTAAGATCTCTTAACCCTAAATCCTAACTCCTAAACTCTAAACCCTAAAATTAAAAAATAAGGCTAAAACCTAAGCTAAACCGTAAAATCTAAACTATAAACCCTAAAAGCTAAACCCTAAAGGCTAAACTTAAAGCTAAACCTAAAGCTAAACCATAAGGCTAAACCATAAGGCTAAACCCTAAAGCTAAACCCTAAAAGCCAAACCCTAATATATTTAGGGTTTAGGGGTTATGATTTAGGGTTTAGGGTTAAAAGATCCTAGTTAGGGTTTGACGAGACGGTTCCAACGCCGCTGGAATGAGTCCAATCGGAGTTCGTTTGAGGGTTAAAAGATCCTAGTTAGGGTTTGACGAGATGGTTCCAACGCCGCTGGAATGAGTACAATCGGAGTTCGTTTTTTGGGGAACAATAAAAAAGTGGGGAAGGTTTTTTGAACCAATGAACCTCACACTATATATATATATATAGGATTAGGTTCAAGAGTGAACACTCCCTCAGTTGTGAACTGTGTGAACTCATCTTGGCCCTTGATTTCTATGATCTTGAGATTTAGATGAGTGGCATAATGGTAATTATGTGGTTAATTTTTTCCATTTAATTAAATACAAAAAGGGTATATGTGTAATTTTCATCTTAAATTGATTGTAGAAATCATGTTCTCTCTCATAAATTAAATAGGAAAGTAATTATATAAAAATAAAATTTAAATCATTATCTTAATAATTGAAATCAGCTACATATTTCCCATTTTAATTCCTTTTCCATAATATCTTTCTTATTTTAAATTCATTATCCTTGCTATGTTTAAATGTGATGTACACATGTGTATTCTGATTTTGCCCTGTTTTTAATGCGATGTACACATGTGTATATCGTCTGTTTTTGTGATATCTCAAAAAAAAATTTGTATTGAATGTTTGATGTACACTTGTGAATTACTGTACACATATGTATGATGCTAAGTACACATACGATTGTTCTATTTATATCCAAGTACACATGTGTATACTGTTGAAATATGAAGGTTACGTGGATCTTAAAAATCAAAATTTGAATTATGGTGATGAAATTTGAAAAATAAAATTGAAATAAAAGATATTGTGGATAATGAATTTAAAATAGGAAAGATACTATGGATAAGGAACTAAAATAGGAAATATGTAACTGATTTCAATTATTAAGATAATGATTTAAATCTGATTTTTTATAAAATTACAATCCTACCGTTAACAACTAAAAAGGAAATCAAGGGTCCAGATGAGTTCACACAGTTCACTCTTGGGAGGTTGTTCACTCTAGAACCCTACCCTCTCTACAGCCTCTCTTCATCTTTCTCTCACTCGAAACCAACCACCCGACAGTATCGATGATGATGATGATGATGATGAAGGAATGATAAATCTGCTGAATCGATGATGATGATGATTCGAGATGTAAACTGATGCTGATGATGATGAAGATGATTTGAGATGTAAACTGATGATGCTGATCCGAGATGTATCGATGATGATGATGATGAAGGAAAATCGAATTCACAGATCTGGCCGGAAAAAAGAAAGAGGTTTGAAATTCTAGGAACATGATTTACAGTTTCCTTTTTTTCAAAATGGCATAAAGACTTTATTACCCCTACATATTTCAAATTAGTCCAAATAAATAAAACACATTTTACAATTTGGTCCCTATTCCTCATTGTTTCACTTAGAAAACAAAAACTAAGGGAGTATCTCCCCTAAAAAAGAATGTAAAGACAATGTAAAAAGTGAATTAACTATTTATACTTACATATTCATCCATATGGTTAAATTAAATGGCAATTATGGCCCTTAGTCTATGAAGAAATTCATTTTAAGGGCTTTTTAAGTAGTAAATTTTGCGGTTCTTTGTTAGTTCGAGCTAGATAGAGTCGAGCCGAGCTAGCTCGAATTCTAATCGAGTCGAGCTCGAGCCTTAAATCTCAGCTCGTTTTGAAATTCGAGCTCGAGCCGAGCCAGCTCGAATCGAGTTCGAGCCGACCTCGAGCTGGGTCTAGCTCGGCTCGACTCGGCTCGTTTACACCCCTGTAGATGGGATAGGCCAGCATATGTCGCCGGTGGAAAACCCATTTAGCCTTTGACCATTAAACCTTTTTAATTTTTAAGTGTGATGAAAATTCGATTTTAGGATTAGTTTGTTTGTAAAGTTTTGGTTTAAAAAAATCAGAAATTCAGAAAATACCATCAAAAATAGAAGAAAATCGCTGTGAAAAAGCATAAAAATATGTGTTTATAGTTTGTTGAATAAAAGGAGGAAAATGTCGCCTTGTAGTTTGATATTTATATTATAAATTAAAAGAAGGTAATAGTCAAGATAAAATAACTAGGAATAAATAACCTAGTTAGTCATAAGTCTTGAAATAATAAGAAAAACTTGGTTAAAACACCCTTTATAAAAACTTGGGAGAAGTTGAGGGACTAAAGTAGGTAAATCAAAAAATGACTTTTATTAATTAAAAACCAAACACCAAAACACAGACTTTAGTGTGTGTTCTGGTCGTGAATTCCAAAGGAGCCAAGAAGGTTCTTGAGCTCAAACCCTAACTTGCACAAATCAATCAAATTGAAAGGGCAAATCAAGTTTAAATCGAAAACCAAGCTCAGTCTAGTGATCACCCAAGTGAAGGGGTCACAAGGTATGTCGAATTTCATCTTTTGGTTACATCTTGAATTCTTGATGAAAACTTGAAATCAAAAATTGAGCTCGAATGATTTAGGTTTGGATGAAATCATGTCTAGGAGAAAACCCTAGTCAAAAGTTTGATAAATTAGTGATGAAAATTGTGAAATTTGATAATCACCTATACATGCCTTAAGTGGGTGTTATAACTAGGTGATGAATACATGAAATTCAATGTTGAAATGGCATAAAACTGATGTATGATGAAAGCCTTGATAATGTGTATGTAAACTAGGCATATGAACTTGTAAATGATGTTTAATATTGGCTAAATAACTAGTCATGAAACTTGATTGTTGATTTTATAAAATTATGCCCACAAGGTGTTTGTTAAAATGCCTAAACGAAAGCAAATTGTTGAAATTTAGAGTAAAAACGCATAATCGAATTATTTGGCGAATTATGCGAAACATATTGTGATAAGAGTTCTAAACAAGTCGTCGGTTGAACTATATAGGCAAGACGATAGAATCTTCGTGCACACAAGCCGGGGCGGAGGCACGCTTGAAGGAAAAGCTTTGAAGGTACGTAACTTATAGTTTCGTCACATTATGCATAAACACTAGTAGTAGTTATGTTAATGGTATTGTAGTGTAATATATTAGTTTGGTATGTCATTGAATTGACGAAGCTCACTCGATAACCAAACGGGTCAAAATAAGGGTTGTAATGAGTTTGGTATGTCATTGAAGTGACGAAGCTCACTCGACAACCAAACGGGTCAAAACTATGTTTTAAAATAATAATGTTTGAAGTGACTTGAATGTCACACAATGAATTGGTATTATGAATGCGTAAGCCGAGAAACGGACACGCCAAATTTGATTTTAACGAACCCTTGAATTGGGTCAAAAGTTAGAAAAATCACTTATCAAAATTTGATTAGATATGCATGCTTTAAACATTGACAACAAGCATGACGCTATTGCGTGCGCAAACCATATGATGGGAGCGAAACGCCAATGTTTGATAAGCCCTGGGGATGGTTAAAAATGTTTAGGAACAACTATTGATGATGAACATGAAGGGTGACTTAAAAACTAAACGAGTAGACTATTTGTAAAAAGGGATTTATAAGCCATTTGCTTATAAACCAGATTTCGATGCAATCAAAGATGATAAACGGATCCGTATTTTAATTACGGACGCATAGGAAAAAGAATCACGCAAAACGAAAAAGTAGATATAATGTTATGAGGTTTTTTAAGTTAGAAATTGGGTAAAAATGGTAGCGGGGCGCCTGGGCAAATGCAACATCAGAAACCCAAACATTCTGTCGAAATTAAGTTGTTGTGTCATGCGACCCTAATATGGAAATGTTGTCGCATCACGCGACATGTGTCGCGGCACACGAAAGGCATGAATGCTGAAATTTTGTTTTATTTTGTTTGTTTGACCCATTTATCTTGTTGAACTTGTTGTTTGACTATCAAAACTAACTTTTAAGTTGGTTTTGATCATAGGTGAATCTCAAGAGTTCCCGGATGAAGATCAAGCGACGAAAAAGAACCGAACACATGTCATTTAAAGCTTCGGCAATGATCTTATTTTGTTTTTGTTACAAATGAACTATGTAAACACTTGGTACTATATTTTGAATACTTTTAACATGTATGAATGTTAACTTAACATTGTTTTTGTAAAGTCGCATTTCCGTATAAAATGCGTATTTAATGATTATAATCGTGTTAAATTGAGACGGGTCTTACAAGTTGGTAATCAGAGCTCAAGGTTGTTGACAAAGTGTGTTCGGTTCAAAGCTTGATCAAACATCCAGTAAGAATTAATTATTTTAGTAGATTTTAATAAAACACTAGAAAAGGAATATGATTCGATGTGCATGGGAAGAGTGCGTTAGTACGTTCAAACCCAGAAAGTGCACCAAACATGAATGATTTAAGCAAGTTGTGAACTTGGCTAAACCAAAGTGAAAGATGAAAATGATATAAAATGAAAGGTTTAACAATTGATATATAGATTTCAGATTCGAGATGGCTGATGAAAGTAATGATGATACGGTGCCGATAGTCACCGAACAGATGAAAGATGTGATTGCCGAAGAGGTTGGAAAGGCAATAGAGAATAGTCTCTCTGGGTTCATAGACAAGATCCAAAACACGGTATTAGCGGTAGTGGATGAACGGATCAAAAGGTTGGAGGAAAATTTCAACCAAGCGAAAGACAAGCCGGTGGAGCGAAAGGCTTGCCCGTATAATAAATTCATGGCTTGCAAACCCCCGATCTACAACGGGGAGGTTGATCCGATAATATGCCCACGATGGTTGAGAGACATAGAAGGGGTGTTTGAAAAGACCCACTGTGATGTAAGTGATTTTGTAGCTTACGGAACAGGTCAGCTGAGGGATCAAGCAAAAGACTGGTGGGATAATATGAAAAAGGAGATTGGGGTTGAGGCGGCGAAGAGTATGACATGGGATGAGTTTAATGCACCATTCCTTAAACATCACAGTACCAAGGCGGTCATTAACAGAATCAAGGAAGAATTTAACCAACTGAGGCAAAAGGGTGAAACGATAGACAAAATCACGGGTATCTTCCTTAATAAACTGAAGTTCTGTGACGAGTTAGTGACAATGGAAGAACAAAAGATATATTACTATTACAACATGTTGAGTGCTGAATATCGGGAGTTCATGACTCCCTCAAAGTACGAGACTCTCACCGAGATTATAAACACTGCTCGGGAACAAGAGATAGAGCTGAGAAAGCAAGTGGAGCGGGGTGAAAGAAGGGCACAGGATGTAAATCCAAGCCCTAGAAAGAAGGCACTAACGACAAAATCGGCAAAGAGGTCGGATGTGAAAGGCGGGTCACCAAGTTGTAAATATGCGGAAAGGGTTATAAAGGCGAGTGTCGCTTCACGGATAAACCATGCCCTATATGTAGGAAGACACGGCATAAGACTTCAATATGCCAGGGAAAAGTTTCAGTCTACTACAAATGCTATCAATCGGGCCACAAGAAATCTGAATGCCCAGTGTTGATAGGAAAGAAAGATGGAAAGGATACACAGACAGAGGCTTAGAAAACAAAAGCCAAATCCTTTCACCTGACCATGGAAAAAGCGAAGATAGAACCCGATGTGGTCTCATGTATATTTGTTGTAAACTCTATCCCCGCACGTGTATTGTTTGATACGGGTGAGAATAAATCCTTTATTTCACATGGATTTATTTGACATCCTTCATTCTTATTAACAAAGTTACCTATGCCCTTAGAAGTAGAGATATGTGATAATAAGAGCTTTATAGTGTGTGGCGTATGCCAAAACTGCAAGTTGAGTATCGATGATGAAGAAAACTCAATAGACTTGATCCCGATGTTGATGGGAGAATTCCAAGTGGTTGTCGGGATGGATTGGTTATCCCGACATCACGCGAAGGTCGTATGCTTTGATGCGTGTTAGGTGTATATATAGGTTTAAGTATATTTTAAGCCCTTTTACACTTTTATTAGCCAAGTTTTAAATTTATAAAACACGATATTTACTAACACTAAACACACATATGGGCAAGTGCACCCATCGTTGGCGTAGTATAGTGTTGGTAAGATACCGAGGTCGTCCAAGGACACAAGAGCTTTTAGTACCGGTTTATCCTCAACGTCTAATCAAATAAAAAAGTTTGAAAAACGTTTTTAAACTAAAAATAAAAATAAAAACTAACTAAAATGCTGAAAATAAAAATAAAAGAAAAAACAGATAGACAAGATGAATCACTTGGTTCCGACTCGTATCTAGTGTAACCTTTGATTATTTCCGCACGTTTGCACTTATTTAAGAGATTATCTTAGTTATTGTAGTAGACCCTTCTTTTGAAGGCGACGTTACCCTCACCCCAGTAGTTTGAGTCAGCAAGGATACAATCCTAAAAGGGTGGATTATTGAAAGATAATTAATTAAGTTATTAATGCAATATTATGTTAGGCCCCTCTTTTGAAGGTGACGTTACCCTCGGCTAAGTAGTCTGAGTCAGCAGGGATACAGTCCTAAATAGCCGGGTTATAGTATTAATAGTAGTTAACTTATGAGGGGATCAAAGAGTTTGGACCCCCGCCATCCAATACCGTGAAGCATTGAAGGAGGTCCTACTAAATTTGACCCAGGTCCATTGCAGGACGTCTAAACGCTGAACAATGGCAAGACTCTTACCAAACCGTTCCCTTAACCCCCGACTAGGTAGCCAACATATCTCCATATAGACCGTGGAGATATGAATGGTGAAAATCTTTTATTTTATATAGACAGTAAAATAATGCCAAGACACCACGGATAAACGATAAGGAAGAATCACCTTCAACATAAGAAACTAGTTATTAAAGTCATTAATACAAAACCAATTAAAAAGTGCGAAAAGATTAGAAATAAAAAGTATTACACTAGACACTTTGTCTTCTCCAAGTGATGTAAGAGACTTAGGCAAACATGGCCTTGATTGTCAAGAACTCTTACGATCAATCTTGGATCCCGAGACGACTCACACACTCTATGATGGACAATGGATGATGGTGGTGGATGATGGTGTTATGGTGGTGGTGGGTGGTGGATGAAGTGTGAGAGAGGTGGTGTGCCAAGGGATGAGTTGCAAGAGCTCCAAGCACTCCTATTTATAGGCTGATCAGGAGCTCGGGCACGGCCCCGTGTCCACATCCTTCTCTTTCTTCATTTAATGCAGCTTGTCTTTATTAGTTGACCACGCCCCCGTGTCTGCTGAGCACGACCCCGTGTGCAGAAGCATATCTGTACTATGAAGATTTGCCTAGATTCTGCGAATCTTATAGTTGACCACGGCCCAGTGCCCGCTGAGCACGGCCCCGTGGTGGGCAATGGAAGCTTCTACCACTTTGTCTTTTCTGCTGACACTTGGGCACGCCCCCGTGCTCGCTGAGCACGGGGCGTGTTCAGTCTTTTGTTCTCTTGTTTTGCTTGGGAAGATGCTGTCGTGGGGTCGGGCATGTCACGTCTTGTTCCTTTTCTTGTATTTATGTTAGATTTTGATGTCTTTTTGCTTCTTTTGTTAATTTGAGCACATTTAATCCTGAAAATACAAAAGGAAGACAAAAGCACACTTTTTCCAACATTAGTACTAAAAAGGGTTAGTTTTATGCCACAATTGATGTAATTTATATGTTGCATTTTGCACACATCAAATACCCCCACACTTGAATCTTTGCTTGTCCTCAAGCAAAACTCTTTATAATGTGGCTTTACACTCCCAAATGGAATGGGTAGAAGAGAAAGTTTTTGGGCTTGTCATAGAGTGTCGGGATTTCCAAGATTCTTTATTTAGTTTTATTTTTATTTATTCACAATCCTATTCGTCATGATTTATTTAAAACTTTTCATAAGATAAATTACTTATTAGGGCATAACATGCCTCTTTAAAATTTTATTTATATACAAATTCACATACCTCACGGGGGATCACTCAACACTCGGCCGGAAATGTTATTTTAGTGGATCACTCGAGAGCGGCATGGAACTTACTCCTTCCATAAGCTTGCCAAGGAATCAATCCTCCTCCTTTTTTAACTATATACCTTTGTAAATATCAAGAGTACTTTTTGGGTGAAGGGTTAGGCTTGGGTTAAAGGTAGGTGGTTTGGTTAGTGGTTAGTAAAGGGGCGAAAAGCGTAACAAGCGTCGGTTTTTGTAAGACTTTTTATTTTTGCAACTTTTGTTTTGATGAAGCCTTTATTCAAACAAAGTTATTTTTGATAAACTTGTTTGTTTATTTCTTTTTGCTTCATCTTCATCATCCAATTTTTTATTATTATTATTATTTTTTATTATTTTTTTTTTGAAGAGTCAACGAAAAACCGGGCTTGTTACTAAAACAAAGGGTAAAAAAAAATGAAAAAGGTTTTGGTGGGTGAAAGGGTGTTTGGTTTGGGTTTTTGAAATGAAAAGGTTTAGGCTCAAATGGGCTAACTAGGGGGATTTTGGGTAGGTGGTAAAAAAAGAAAAATAATGGTGTAGAAATAAAAAGGGTTAGTCCTAATGCCTCCATCATTTACTTACTCGGGTTTAAGTTGGTAAGGACCGGGAATGCATCGTCGTGGCAAGTTCTAGAGTCGTAAGAACCAAGCGGCTATTCATACAAGAAACGAAAAATGAGCATTTAGTTTAATGGTATGTATTTGTATGCTCAATAAAGGCTCAAAACTCACTTTTGTGGGAATGGATTTTTATGTGATCAAGTATATATAATCAAATTTTAACTAAGCTTGTCATGCCTTTTCATAATTTTCTCATGTTGGTTCTTTTTATCACGACGCTATCGGTTGTAAATTTGTAAAAATATAACCTTTTTAGAATTTTGAAATTCCCAACTTAAACCTAGACAAGTAAAAAAATGAAAATTTTTGAAAAAATTTTGGGGTGATTAGCGGTTCCAATAGAGTTTTGTGTAAGGCTTGTAATTAGGACTTGCAAGATTCAAGGTTTTAGCATCCCCCCCCCCCACACTTAAATTACACATTGTCCTCAATGTGTCCCAAAAATAAGTTTTTAGGTTGATTGAATGTGTAAAAAGGTGTGAAAAGCAAAAATTTTGTGTTACTGGGCGCTGAACACGACCCCGTGTTGTCCGGGCACGGCCCCGTGTTCAAGTGCCAGTAACAAATAATTTCCAAAAGAAACAGAAGCCTGGACACGGGGGCGTGTTGAGTGAACACGGCCCGTGTCCAGTTACCTGAACTGGGAACCTTTACAGACTGTGCAGCACGGGGCCGTGTTGGGCGGATACGGCCCGTGCTGAGCTTACTGTAATGAAGAAATTTTGTCGGACGGTCCTGTTTTTCTGCATGGGTTGCTGGTGCAAGTTTCCCTTGTTATCCTTTGCCATCTCAAGTGTGTTTCATTCATTTCAACACCATCCAAACACCAATTTTTAACTAAAACCATCATTCATTAAATCATATAGAATTACATAGTAGTCCTAAAAAGTTAAAATCTAAGATAAGCAGGTCAAAGATGCACAAGAAATCTAAATCAAGAAGTTCTAGTCTAAAATTTATTCTACTAAGCAAAACTTCCAAAGAGATAATTCTCTTGGTTTGAAGAACTTCTTTTTCCGGGCATGGTCTCCTCATATGTCGGCGAGCCACTCCTCTATCTCCCTTGGGAGAAGAAAGGCGGGCTCATTAGCATTGGTTTGAGGAGGTACAACCTCCACCGGGACTTCTTGTAGATCTTCAAGAGGAGGTTCCCCTGGAATGTCGTCCCACCCGGTAGGATTGTGGATTCCAAGTGCTAGGTTCCAATCCTCTTGAGGGAGAATCGGTTCCATGGGAGGTGTTACAAGAATGTTTAACCTCTGGTGCAAGAGGTTAATTTCTTGAAAACTGTTTTCCAGCCCCACCGTAAGATAATTTATACGGTCAATTAGGACCTCCTCTACCGAAGTCATCTCGTCTAGAGCTTCACGTAGCGCCATTACATATCGTACGAGAGTTGCTTCAATTGATGACCTTCTTTCCCTTCGACTGTTTCTGGAGTACGCAGAAGAGGTTCCACTATTTTGGCTAGACATTCTACGAAAACAAGCCAAAAATAGTTCGTTTTAATGAAACAGTACCATGGACACGGCCCCGTGCTCAATGAGCACGACCCCGTGTTCAACTTTCTTCAGGTTTTTAGAACAAGGAATCTTGGATTTTCAAATTATTTTCCCAACTTATGAAGCATTTTTGAACAGAAATAACTTAAAACACTGTTGTGTAACTTATTTTTAACAAGATTCCTTGAACAAAACTTCAACAAACATCACAATAAAGCTTGAAATCAAGCTTCAATGGAGGTGTTGTTGCAAGAAAGATGAAGAAGAAGGTAATGGATAAAAGAGGAAAGGACAAGATGTTTGTTTGAACCTTCTTTTAGAACATACCTAGGATGGTAAGTTAGAAAATCCTCTCAAATCTCTGTCCCTGGATGGTCCAAATGTGCAGGATTCTTGGCTGCATTTATAGAAAACGACAGCAAGTTGGACACGGCCCCGTGTCGGCTGCACACGGCCCCGTGTGCAGGCAGGATCCTGACATGTTTTGTCCGTATTCTAACAAAAGTCAGAAGGGAATCTTTTGGTGGAAACGGGGGCGTGTTGACCTGGGCACGGCCCCGTGTCGGAAGGCTGTTTTATGAAGTTCGTCTATTTTCAAGGAACTTTTTCCGGATCGGGCGGTTCCTTACTGGATGGAACAATCCCAAAGTTCCTAAGATACCTAAATTGTTCTAGACTAAGACGAGAACGCAAGAGGTTGTCGGGGAGGGTGATTCCTATGCTATAAGTAGGTGGACAAGTCCAACCCTTTCCCGGGCTCTCGTTAAAGAAGGTGTATGTTGAATCGCTCAGGTCTATGTATGCATCGAACGAAGTTGATGGGGAGTCCTTCACGGCACAATCGACACAGGGACGACTATCGCTCAAGTCCTCACTAGAGTTAGAAGTATCGTCGGAAACAACGAAGTTGTTTGAATGTGAGCCCAACCCTTCCTCTTGGTTATTGTCTTGGGATAGATTTTGGAGATCTATCCTAAGCTCTTTTAACCAATTAAGAATTAAATCTTCTAATTGAAATAGTTCATCAAGAAGCATTTCTCCTAGAAAATCCGGTTGAGAGCATTCGAGGGAGTGATAAGGATTATTTTTACTTTCGCCCCTCTTAAGGATACAGGAAAACGATGGGTCTATATAGTGGGGCTTATAATTTAGAAAATAACATTCTAATTCTTTATGGGAACCACCACATATTTGACACCACGTACCATAAGAGTGCCGAAAGTAAAAAGCATCAGTATCACTCATGTTTGTGTCAGAAATTACCAACCGTCGAGATCTTACGGTTTTGTTTTCAGTAACTGAAACTTGGGCACGGGGGCGTGTTGAGTGGGCACGGCCCCGTGTTCAGCTTACTGTCTGACTTAAAACAAGATTGTCAGTTCCAATGATTGGGCACGGGGCGTGTTCAGCGGGCACGGCCCGTGCTGAGTTCTGCAGAAGCTGAAAAACTAAGAAAAATCCTAAAAAAATGAAAAATAAGAAAAACGATTAGGCCGCTGATTCCTAACTTTCTTAAAATCCTTGTGTCCCCGGCAACGGTGCCAAAAACTTGATGCGTGTTAGGTGTATATATAGGTTTAAGTATATTTTAAACCATTTTACACTTTTATTAGCCAAGTTTTAAATTTATAAAACACGATATTTACTAACACTAAACACACATATGGGCAAGTGCATCCATCGTTGGCGTAGTATAGTGTTGGTAAGATACCGAGGTCGTCCAAGGACACAAGAGCTTTTAGTACTGGTTTATCCTCAATGTCTAATCAAATAAAAAAGTTTGAAAAAGGTTTTTAAACTAAAAATAAAAATAAAAACTAACTAAAATGCTGAAAATAAAAATAAAAGTAAAAACAGATAGACAAGATGAATCACTTGGTTCCGACTCGTATCTAGTGTAACCTTTGATTATTTCCGCACTTTTGCACTTATTTAAGAGATTATCTTAGTTATTGTAGTAGGCCCCTCTTTTGAAGGCGGCGTTACCCTCACCCCAGTAGTTTGAGTCAGCAAGGATACAATCCTAAAAGGGTGGATTATTGAAAGATAATTAATTAAGTTATTAATGTAATATTATGGTAGGCCCCTCTTTTGAAGGTGACGTTACCCTCGGCTAAGTAGTCCGAGTCAGCAGGGATACAGTCCTAAATAGCCGGGTTATAGTATTAATAGTAGTTAACTTATGAGGGGATCAAAGAGTTTGGACCCCCGCCATCCAATACCGTGAAGCATTGAAGGAGGTCCTACTAAATTTGACCCAGGTCCATTGCAGGACCTCTAAACGCTGAACAATGGCAAGACTCTTACCAAACCGTTCCCTTAACCCCCGACCAGGTAGCCAACATATCTCCATATAGACCGTGGAGATATGAATGGTGGAAATCTTTTATTTTATATAGACAGTAAAATAATGCCAAGACACCACGGACAAACGATAAGGAAGAATCACCTTCAACATAAGAAACTAGTTATTAAAGTCATTAATACAAAACCAATTAAAAAGTGCGAAAAGATTAGAAATAAAAAGTATTACACTAGACACTTTGTCTTCACCAAGTGATGTAAGAGACTTAGGCAAACATGGCCTTGATTGTCAAGAACTCTTACGATCAATCTTGGATCCCGAGACGACTCACACACTATATGATGGATAATGGATGATGGTGGTGGATGATGGTGTTATGGTGGTGGTGGGTGGTGGATGAAGTGTGAGAGAGGTGGTGTGCCAAGGGATGAGTTGCAAGAGCTCCAAGCACTCCTATGTATAGGCTGACCAGGAGCTCGGGCACGGCCCCGTGTCCAGTGGGCACGGCCCCGTGTCCACATCCTTCTCTTTCTTCATTTAATGCAGCTTGTCTTTATTAGTTGACCACGCCCCCGTGTCCGCTGAGCACGACCTCATGTGCAGAACCATATCTGTACTATGAAGATTTGCCTAGATTGTGCGAATCTTATAGTTGACCACGGCCCCGTGCCCGCTGAGCACGGCCCCGTGGTGGGCAATGGAAGCTTCTACCACTTTGTCTTTTCTGCTGACACTTGGACACGCCCCCGTGCTCGCTGAGCACGGGGCGTGTTCAGTCTTTTGTTCTCTTGTTTTGCTTTGCTTGGGAAAATGCTGTCATGGGGTCGGGCATGTCACGTCTTGTTCCTTTTCTTGTATTTATGTTAGATTTTGATGTCTTTTTGCTTCTTTTGTTAATTTGAGCACATTTAATCCTGAAAATACAAAAGGAAGACAAAAACACACTTTTTCCAACATTAGTACTAAAAAAGGGTTAGTTTTATGCCACAATTGATGTAATTTATATGTTGCCTTTTGCACACATCATGCTTCTGTAAGGAGATAAAACTAACGTCTCCGAGCGGAAAGCACGTTACTATTTATGGTGAAAAGGCGGGTAATCCCGTGGTATGTCCGATGTTAGAAGCTCATAAGATCATAAGGCGTGGATGTAAAGCGTTCATGATATATGCATATGAACCGGAGAAAGGGTCACCGAGATTGAAGATGTACCGGTGGTACGTGATTATGAAGATGTGTTTCCGGAAGACTTACCGGGAATTGGTTCCGGGTGCAAAACCCGTAGCTAAGGCACCATATTGAGCTTGAATGATTGAGGTTTGGATGAAATGAGGATGAAATAATGTCTAGGAGTAAACCCTAGTCAAAAGTTTGATAAATTAGTGATGAAAATTGTGAAATTTGATAATCACCTATACATGCCTTAAGTGGGTGTTATAACTAGGTGATGAATACATGAAATTCAATGTTGAAATGGCATAAAACTAATGTATGATGAAAGCCTTGATAATGTGTATGTAAACTAGGCATATGAACTTGTAAAAGATGTTTAATATTGGCTAAATAACTAGTCATGAAACTTGATTGTTGATTTTATAAAATTATGCCCACAAGGTGTTTGTTAAAATGCCTAAACGAAAGCAAATTGTTGAAATTTAGAGTAAAAACGCATAATCGAATTATATGGTGAATTATGCGAAACATATTGTGATAAGAGTTCTAAATAAGTCGTCGGTTGAACTTTATAGGCAAGACGATAGATTCTTCGAGCACACCAGCCGGGGCATAGGCACGCTTGAAGGAAAAGCTTTGAAGGTACGTAACTTATAGTTTCGTCACATTATGCATAAACACTAGTAGTAGTTATGTTAATGGTATTGTAGTGTAATATGTTAGTTTGGTATGTCATTGAATTGACGAAGCTCACTCAACAACCAAACGGGTCAAAATAAAGGTTGTAATGAGTTTGGTATGTCATTGAAGTGACGAAGCTCACTCGACAACCAAACGGGTCAAAACGATGTTTTAAAATGATAATGTTTGAAGTGACTTGAATGTCACACAATGAATTGGTATTATGAATGCGTAAGCTGAGAAACGGACACGCCAAATTTGATTTTAACCAACCCTTGAATTGGGTCAAAAGTTAGAAACATCACTTGTCAAAATTTGCTTAGATATGCATGCTTGAAACATTGACAACAAGCATGACGCTATTGCGTGCGCAAACCATGTGATGGGAGCGAAACGCCCTCGACAACCAAACGGGTCAAAACAATGTTTTAAAATGATAATGTTTGAAATGACTTGAATGTCACACAATGAATTGGTATTATGAATGCGTAAGCTGAGAAACGGACACGCCAATTTGATTTTAACGAACCCTTGAATTGGGTCAAAAGTTAGAAACATCACTTGTCAAAATTTGCTTAGATATGCTTGCTTGAAACATTGACAACAAGCATGACGCTATTACGTGTGCAAACCATGTGATGGGAGCGAAACGCCAATGTTTGATAAACCCTGGGGATGGTTAAAAATGTTTAGGAACAACTATTGATGAAGAACATGAAGGGTGACTTAAAAACTAAACGGGTAGAATATTTGTTAAAAGGGATTTATAAGCCATTTGCTTATAAACCAGATTTCGATGCAATCAAAGATGATAAACGGATCTGTATTTTAATTACCGACGAATAGGGTAAAGAATCACGCAAAACGGAAAAGTAGATAAAAAGTTATGAGGTTTTTTAAGTTAGAAATTGGATAAAATTGTTGGCCGGGCGCCTGGGCAAATGCAGCATCAAAAACCCAAAGATTCTGTTGAAATTAAGGTGTTGCATCGCGCGACCCTAATCTGGAAATGTTGTTGCGTCACGCGACATGTGTCGCAGCCCGCGTGAAGGGAGACTAAGCCTCTCGCGGCACGTGAAAGGCATGAATACTGAAATTTTGTTTTATTTTGTTTGTTTGACCCATTTATCTTGTTGAACTTGTTGTTTAACTATCAAAACTAACTTTTAAGTTGGTTTTAATCATAGGTGAATCTCAAGAGTTCCCGGATGAAGATCAAGCGACGAAAAAGAACCGAACACATGTCATTTAAAGCATCCGCAATGATCTTATTTTGTTTTTGTTACATATGAACTATGTAAACACTTGGTAGTATATTTTGAATACTTTTAACATGTATGAATGTTAACTTAAAAAAGTTTATGTAAAGTCGCATTTTCGTATAAAATGTGTATTTAATGATTATGATCGTGTTAAATTGAGACGGGTCTTACAGTGTATGATATGTTAGTTTCAAGGGCATGTTAATCTTGGGTAACCATTTCTTATGTGTTAATCGTTTTACCGCTAAATACTTTGAAAAATGTAAAAATCATGAACCGTGTATGATATTAAACCTTAACTTGATCTTTGAGAATGAGAAGTGTGTCTTTTATTCGACCCATGTGAAAGTGAAAAACAGATTTTCTTGAGGGCAAGCAAAAGACAAGTGTGGGATGTGATGTGTGTTCGAAAACTGGTGCTTAATTGCATTTAAGTGTGCGTTTATACATAAACTTGACTTTTGAATTGCCTACTTTGATGTGATTTGTGTTTTTGCAGGTTAACAAAGTTTAAGGTAAATTTCGGGAGCTTTACGGAGCATCGTGATGGAAAACGGATCTACCGGGAGCGCGAAATAAAGAAAACAAAATTGCACAAATCCACCTTTATGTTATACCTAAACTGCACTTCATACCTTTCACTATGAAATCGGTAAAAAACCAACCTTTATGGTCATATTTTGCCACAAGGTCAACCTTTACCACTAACCTCGTTTGTTTTTTCTTGTTAACTTCCCTCACATGCAATGCATGTTAGGGTATTATGGTCTTTTCTTATACCTTTCATTTAATATATTTTTCTTGTTAACTCCCCTCAAATTCCAACTCCCCCTCTCTCTCTTCCTTAAGCCACAACCTCACACATAGTCTAAATCCAGAAATATCGAGAGAGATAAAGAAAAACCAGAGAGAGATAGGATGGGAAAGAAAGAGAGTTGGAGAACGAGTCGAGTGAATAAAAAGAAAGAACGACAGCGATGAGAGGCAGAGGCGATTGGTGATCATGGTGGTGGTATCACCAGTGACGATAACGGGAACAATTTGGAGGTGACTGTGTTGTGGTAGAGAGAAGGAGATCGGAGATGAAGAGAGAGAGAGAGAGAGAGAGAGAGAAAGATAGAGATCGGTAGAAAGATAAGAATCGATCGGAGATAAGGGCTGACCTTGGTCTCCGACCGGCTGACCATCCTATGGTTCCTCTGCCAATTCAGGTCACACTGCCAACAACCATCAATCGGATTACCCGTTCCAAATTAAAAGTATCCTAATTTTCTCCTCTCTGTGCTATTTCTAATGCTCCTGCTCATGATTACAACATTTTTGAAGTTAATATATGATAGTTCACATAAAGGAATACATGTAATGGACTAATGGTACTGGTTATTAGCTTAAATCTCATTTTCACAACTTCACCATGACTTATGACAAGTAGCATACACGTATACACATAGTATATCAATTCTGCCAATGACCATAAACTGTGACCTTAATATAATGGAGAACATAAACTGGGACCTTAATATAATGGGGAACAGCCAAACATGTACCTTAACTAAGGCTGAGAAAGATTTTGGTATCTTTTGCTTTTTAAAATGATTTTATTTGAATATTTTCAGGTATTTTAGTGCGAAGTGTTTTGATTAGTGTAATTGGGTTTTGGGGTATATGGATGCAATCGAAGTTGCAGACACAAGAAGATGGTGGAGATGTGGGGCCACATTGATTTAGTTTAGTAACAAAAAAGACAAAGTTGAAATGACCATAATACCCTCACATGCGTTGCATGTGATGGGAGGTAACAAGAAAAACAAACGAGGTTAGTGGTAAAGGTTGACCCCGTAGCAAAATATGATCATAAAGGTTGGTTTTTGTCGACTTTATATTGAAAGGTATGAAGTGCAGTTTAGGTATAACATAAAGGTTGATTTGTAACAAGAAAAACAAACGAGGTTAGTGGTAAAGGTTGACCCCGTAGCAAAATATGATCATAAAGGTTGGTTTTTGTCGACTTTATAGTGAAAGGTATGAAGTGCAGTTTAGGTATAACATAAAGGTTGATTTGTGCAATTTGATCAATAAAGAATTCAGAAAACAAGAAATGGGGAGGTCGTCGGCGACGCGCCTCAGAAAGTCCCGTCAGCCATAATTCCTCATAGGCAGTAGATTAGGGCGTTTGGAGGTTTTGAACTATCTAGGGGTCGTCGGTGACGCCCTAGTGGGTCGCCGGTGACGCCCTTCCCTGATGCTAAACGCTGAACTTTGCATTTTGATTGTTGGGGATTGGTTATAACACTTGTTTGGGGTCTTTTGAATGGAGTTACACATTATTTTAGGTTTGAACTTTATCTTGGGGCCAAGAACACCTAGAACATCATCCTCAACCATCTCTAATCCATCCATCAATCCCAATCATCCGAAATCATCATCCTAAACCTAATTCACCATTCTCACTATCATCTCACCAATCCATTCTCCATCATCACCCACCACAAACCCTAATCATCATCCATCTCCATCCTCGAGCTTCAAGATGTTCAAGTTCAAGATTTCATGATCCGGTGATCGCGTTCCGTTCACAATGAGTGGCCAGTCTCCTCGGTTTCACGCCGGTGTGGGTTTTTGTAAGATTCTAGGGTTAAACATTGTTTTAAGATTTGATTTATGACAAATCGTGTTTTGATTTTGAAGCTTTTAATAATTGTCGTGTATTTGAATTGAATTTGTGAATTGTCGAATGATGATAAAATTTGACTTTGCGAAATGAATTTGTGCACTTATGCTTTATCAATTAGTAGGATTTACATGTTCTTGGTAACGAAGTGCATTGCGGTCTGTCGTCTACAACTTTGATATCTCTTGGCACCTATTCCACACAACACTAAATTCGTTAATCATATATGCAATTGAATTATATCTAAAACGTGTAGAAACCCTAGGTCTTCACTTCTGAACCAGGTGTGAACCTTAATCTCAACATATTGTTTTAATCAATTAATCAAGTTTTCAGGCAACCAAATTGTCAAGTTTTAGTAGGTAATATACTATCCATTTGTCGGTTCAATCTGATACTCTTTTCAAATAAACAAATTAATCAAATAGCAAGCTTCATAAAATGTGACATCGTTTATAATCAATCACGTCCATACATAAACCACGGACTCTTCTTGGATCGACCCGTACTACCGCTAACTCATAGTTAAAGGTAATTCGGGCTTATAAATATTATCTTTGACCGGGACGCGACACTCCGATCATTGTGCCTTAGGCTTCGGTGACTTGTTGAATAAGTTTACGGGCGTTGTGAGGAATGGAAACCCCAGCCTCGTCGCTACTCATGGTGGTGGGGGTTTAGAAGAAGAAGAAGAAGCGATGCGAACGAGGGGTTGGAATAGGAAATGGGAGTGATAATATTATTTGTTGGGGGAGATAGGAGGTCGGGTTTGGGGTGATTTGTGTTTTGATGTGTGTATAGTGAAATGATTTTGGGGTGATTTCTGTTTTGATGTGTGTATAGTGGAATATTTTGGGGGCGAATGTTTTGAATTTATGGAGATTTGTTTGCAATAATGGGATCTGGTTGGTGGTGGCGGTTGCATTGTGGTGGCTAGGTGGTGACAGTTGCTGCGTGGCGTGGACCGAGTGGTGGTGGCTGTAGTGGTAGTGGTGGTGGCTGTAGTGGTGGTGGCTGGGTGGTGATGATTGTTGCATGATGGTAGTTGTAGTGGTGGTGGCTGGGTGGTGGTAATAGTTGTTGTAGGTGATGGTTATGAAAGAGAGAAAGGGTGAGTGAGAGAGAGAAGGCAAAGTGTTTTTTAGAGAGATAAAGGGTTAGGTGAGTGTTATTTGTTTTTAAAAAATAAAATTATCTATTAAATTTCTTTAAAATTGGGTAAATGGATGAATTTGCCCTCACATGGGGTCCACTTGGTCATATTTAACCATTAAAAGTAACTAAGTTAGGGCTAAATGATATAACATGTAAGGGTTTGCAAACATCGAGTATGTTTTTTGTACTTTTTAAAGACAAATGACACACTTTGTAATCTGGTGTCAACATAAAGGATGACTTTTGTAATTTACTCTATATATTATCTCAAAGTAGAATTTTACAATTTCTAAATTTTATTACTGTTTATTGTTTTCTTTGTCGAACATATCTAACACATACCGAGTTTCTAACAATTAAACGGAGGCCATTTGGTCCAGTGTTAGCCCCATGAAATTTCTTATAGGAGGTTGTGGCTTGAAGTCTTACCTAGTGCAGTGGATTTTTCTACTTAAAATGATCTCGAGTGTTCCAGGTATTAGGTATTTGTTGTTGAAAATATTTTTATATATGTGCACACACATCTATATCTATTAGACCACCCGTAGTGGGGGGTTTAAGCGTTTTTTCCCCAAAAAAACGCACCCATGCCCCACACCCGCCCCCTAGGCTTTTTTTTTTCCAAAAAAAAGTTGTCCAAAGCGTTCTTTTTCCACGCTTGTTGTTCAATTATTTGGCCAATGACAGGTATTCTTCTTTTGGTTTGGCAAATACCTATTTTTATAGTTTTTTTTTATTTAATTCTATTTTTTTACTGCAACTTTCATTAAAACAACTAGTAAGGAGCTAGCGAGACAAAACTTACAAAGAAAAACTACACCAATCGTTCCAAGTAAGGACTTAAACGGGGACCTATTTTTAATCCATAGATATCCAAGCGACTTAATTTGACCCATGGTTTCTTGAGTAGTTGTCGTCTTGTTTGAAAATATTGCCTCGTTCCTCGTCTTCCATATACACCAACATGCCATCAAAATGACGGCTTGAAAAACCTTCCTCTTGAGCCAACCCAAATTAGCATGTTTGTGAACAAGAAGTAAGTCAAGAACCAAGAAAGCGAACACCAATTGCACCCCACACAAGTTGCTAACTTGACTCCAAATTAAAGATGCAAAAAGGCATGAAGTAAATAAGTGTTCACTGGACTCATTTTGATCCCGACACAGTTTACATACCAGAGAATCAACATTTACATTCCTTCGCCTAAGCGTCACACGGGTAGCAATTTTGTCCATCTCCGTTTTCCACATAAGAATGTTCACCTTTTTCGGAAGCCACCCATTCCATTCCATCAGGAAATTAGCCCCCATGCCTGAATTTTTAAATATGGTCTCTTTCATTGATGCTACCGAAAAGATACCTTCTTTATCTGTAAGGCCCTATAATTGAGTAGGTTTACGCTTATCTTTATCAAACACAATTATAGACTTTGGGCTTAGCCTTGTAGTGGGTTAGAAAATATTAGAATAAGCCATGTGGGCTAATTAAGGTATTTGGGCTTATTTAGTTAATTATTTGTGCATGTGGGCCTGGCCCAGTCTGTAACTAGGTCACCCTATGTAACTATAAATAGGGTGAACCTAGTTCATTAGTAGGTTGGCTGTTTATTTCTGTTCTTCTTGCTAATGTCGAATTCTTGGTGTGTGTACCAGACGGTTCTCTAGAAACCATGTGCACTTTGATTATTATTCAATAGATTTCGTTCTTGTTCTTATCACTTTCATCAGTATTCCACACTCATGATTGTGATTTTGATATCCGGTTGATAGTTTTGGGACTTCAATTGGTATCAGAGCCTAAGAAGTCTTTCGAAAGGCTCGGTTCGTTGGATATCATTTGAAGAACAAGAAAAATATTTTCAGATTCGAAGATCACGAAGAAATTTTTGAAGACATCAAGAACAGTAAAAAAAATCTCGAACTTTGATCTGCTTTGGAAAAGAAAATTGTTGTTTGCATGTTTGTAGGAATTATTGGCGGAAACAATTATCACAAATTGAATTTTGAATAAATCCCTTGATTTTCTGGATTAATTTGATTCTATTCTTTCCAAGTCAACGAAAATATCTTGTGCGATTGAAGTAACAGCAACTACAAATTGTATGATCAACTTAGTGTGCTAAAATTCATCAGCATCACTTGTGCGACTATATTCAAACTTCTTGTGCGATCAACACATATTGTGCGATCAAAGTGGACTTGTGCGACTACAACAACAATCATCAATCATCATCATTTTCAATTTAAAAGTATTGTGCGACCGAAACCTCTTGTACGATCTAACAATACATTGTGCGATTACTTCTAATTTTGCGATCCAATTGCACATTCATCATCATTCTGTTACGTGCCCGGGTCCGAGTAGGTGCCAAGAGTTCATGCAATGCAGATCGAGTTATTTTAATTGTTTTCTTATTTTGGTTTAAATGTCTAATTTAGCACGTGGTCAAAAATAATGGGAATAGTTGGCTGCCCATTATCCCAAGTAGTGTCATAGATTTAGGTGATAGTGGTTAGTTTCAGTATTGTTTGTCTTCGTTGTTTTTTACTCCTTAAAAGGAGAAATGGTTTTTAATTAATGGATCATCAAAGAAAATTAGTCTAAATATCTCTCTAAAATTCTATCAAGTTCCTTTCTATTTTATTAGGCCAATCGATTCTCGGTTGGAACCACATCAGTGGTATCAGAGCTGTCGTGATCCCCCCGGACCATGGTTGCTCACGCTCTCTCCAAAGCCAAGTTTTATCAATGGATGAGTGAATCCCTTGTAAAACTCGAGTCTCAGTTGCAAATCCTTTTCAAGGAGTTCCTATCGTTCCGAACCGCGTGGGAAGCCCAATCTCCTGCATCTCTACCAACTGTTTCCGACACTGCATCACCAGTCCCGTCACCCACTGCCGCCTTACCACCACCAACAATTGCCATCAAACCACTACAACCAACCGCTATAACACCACTACACACCTCACCACCACCAAAATAAGCCCCTTCAGCCAACTCTTCGACACCAAAAACGACCATACCACCACTTATTGCCGCTTCCGCCACTATGCCACTATGTACTCCGCCTACACCTAAAATAGTCCAACAACACATGCCATTCTCTAAACCTGTATCGAAACCCGCCCAAAAAACCACACCATTCCTAGTTGCAGTCATGCCAAAACCCATACCCTCACCCGCACCGGAGCCAAATGGCGCACCATCCGTGGTTTCGAACCTGTTGAAGCAAGTTATGAAATCAATGTTTGCAAAGGAAATGAAGATAGAGCAAGATGAAACAACCGAGAGACGCGAGTGGCATCCACCATGGCATCTTGTTAACACCCGACCAGATGTCAACATGATAATCGAGTGGCGTCCGCCATGGCCTAATTGGATTTTCGCCTTGAGGACAAGGTGAGTTCGAGCGGGGTGGATTGTTACGTTCCCAGGTCTGAGTAGGTGCCAAGAGTTCATGCAATGCAGATCGAGTTATTTTAATTGTTTTCTTATTTTGGTTTAAATGTCTAATTTAGCATGTGGTAAAAAATAATGGGAATAGTTGGCTGCCCATTATCCCAAGTAGTGTCATAGATTTAGGAGATAGTGGTTAGTTTCAGTATTGTTTGTCTTCGTTGTTTTTTACTCCTTAAAAGGAGAAATGGTTTTTCATTAATGGATGTAACACCTCGAAAATTTATGCCCAATAATATATCAACACGTGTCATGGACTTTAAACTTGTAAAGAAGTGATTTAGAGGGACTAAAGTTGACAAACAAGGAAAGTATGTGAATAAAAGGGTTCAAAATGTCAACAATGGATGAACATATCTTTCAATAGCCCCACATGATGTTTATACCCTTAAACGAATAAATCATGGATCATGCGAAGCTAATTGTGAAAGAAAGTGAGGAATTACAAACTATAGGGGTTAAATGTGTCAACATGTTTAAAGTATGCCTCTGAGTGACCTTTTAGCAAACCCGAAGCTTTTTAATGATTAATTATACTCACCAGAATAAGTGATAAAAATTTCACAAGGTTTCGTTAAAGTATGAGAAAGTTATGACAATATTCGTATACGAGGGGTTAAAAGCGTCAACGTTGGAATTTAAGACTTTTCGGTGATCATAAAGTTAACCAAGGACTTAACAAAGTTTGGTTATGTCTTGAAGCCCTTGAAAGTCAAGTTAGAAGGCCAAAAGTGCAAGAAATGAAGTTAAAACCACGTATACAAGGACCAGGGACCAAAAATGCAATTGCTGAAACTTGTTTGTCCTGGACCTGAGCCTCACACGGGCCGCGTAAGGTATGAAAGGACCCTTACGCAGGCCGCCTAAGGTGCCCAGATACAGAAAATCATCACAGCTACCTGTTCAGCCAGTTTAACCGACTTATGGAGCTTGTTTTCGATCCTATGGGCTTGTTTGATGGTTTATTATGGCCTAGGGACACCTGTAATGATCCCATAACATCAGTAGACTTCCTTGTCATGATCTTGTTGCATCAAAATGGGAATATAAGGAACTCCACTGTTGCAACATTGAGCTCATTCACTTGCAAACTCCACAACTCACTCTCTGAGGATTCCTGGAGCTCAAGACCTCTTCCTAGTGATCACTAGTCGTGCTTAGGACTATTGTAAGTGTCCTTAACCTTCTTTAATTCAGTTTTGCTTAGTTAATTAGCTTAAAGTCAAACCGTCGTAATTAAGATTTGACTTCATCATTAATCTTAATTTGTCCAGTCAAATTCTAAATTGAAAGTACCTATGAGTTGGTAATTATGTGGGCACTAAACCCTGAAAAGGGCACCCTCTGATTCCCACTCTAACTAGGTCAATTGTCGGGTCAAAGTTAATCTCAAAAAGTCAACAGAAAGCTTATTTTCAAATTAATACATAATTAGAAATGTAGAAGCTATGCAACCTGTTTTGTCATTAATATAACTTGGTAATTAATGTAAGAACATGTCTAAACATGTTCAACTCGACAATTTTCAGTTTAAGCTCGGTTCGGAACCAAAAGTCGCAAAAGTAGACTTTTGCTTTGACTTTCAGTTCTGACCCATTAGAGCATAGTTTAGAAATGCCTTAGAGCTTTATTAGGACCAAGTTACCTATAAGTATAACCCTCTGAGATTATACAACTTGGTTCATTAATTATCCGATTCATATGCATGTTTCCGTTAAATGTTTAAATGTTGACTATTATGCCCTTTTGACTATAAAAAATGATTTTTGAAAAAGTTAAAGAATAGAAACCTTTATTACTGAATTGTAAACTCGTCCCTAAGATTTGACATCTGTTTGAGGTCTAGATTAAGAGTTATGCTCATTAGCGTGATTAAAAAGCTTTTTAGTAATTAACCGGTGTAATTAGCGTATAGCCTATTTAAACCCGATTTTTGATACCAAAATTTTTACCCACTGATATAAAATAATATTTTGGGATTTTTGAAGATTTTTATTTATTTTTAGGCTAAGGATAACATAGAGTTCTAAGCTTATTTCGGTAATTGTCGGTTTTGCCCTTTTAGGCTATAAAATGAGTTTTACCAATCCTTTTTATACCAAACCTTTTTTCTACTGATCCAATATGATATATAGAATATTTTAAGCCTTCTGGAATAATAAAAATATCAGCTTTTCTTATAAAACCCGAAAATCGCTTCAAATCGCCTTTTTTACGCGTTTAAGCACATAGTGTGTATTAAAACCATTTTAGATATATAAGACTTGATACCTACTGATTTTTAAATAAATTTTTATACCTTAGCAGTAAGTAAAAGTTTTAAACTCAGATTTCCAGATTTGACCTTTAAACCTTAGGTGAAATTACCAAAATGCCCCTTCGGTGCATAGTATGGTTAGAAATGATAAATTTCACATATAGGTTATACCCTACTGATATAATTTAGTAAATTAAGTATTTTTACTGATTACATCAGACCCAAAACTCAGATTTATATTTAAACTCTTTTATAATCTTTAAAATGACCAAAATACCCCTACGGGGCGTAATTTGAGTTTAAATCCGTTTTGGGCATAATAGAAGATATCTTACTGATGTCACAACATATTTAAGGCATATTAGCTTAGGAAACTTGTATATGACTCATATGGTTACCCGTTACGCACTTTTCACGTTCGGATTGGCTTATGTAGCTAGTTTGCATAATTTAGCAGAAACGGGTCAAACCATATCGTTTTCATCTCAAAATCTATAATGTGTTTAAGTTACCCATATTAAACAAGCATACAAGCTTGTCGGGTCAAAACCACATTCTAAACCGGTCTTCGCCTTATCATGCGTTTGAACCGTATCTTCCTTTTGAAAACTAACCGGTCTAAGTCTAAGCTTAATTAAAGTCCCGTTAGGATTCTAATAGGTTATTAAAAACCTTCGTTCCAGATTAGGAGCCCAGTCAAAGCTGCGTGCGCTTGCTGTTTTTGATTTATACATTGCTCAGGTAAATACTCTTAACTTATTTTCCCTATACGGGCTTGGGATACGGTATTATAATAATACTGCTTGGTCGGGTATGTAATCATTTAAATCGGATTGTGATTAATGCATTTACATATCTCGTTTAATCTGTATTATTTGGTGTATGGCATTTGGGGGTTAAATGACCATGTCCCGGATATCCTTGGCATCATTCAAAGAAATGGCCACGACCTAAGCACGGGGTGTAGGCGTACACCTGACAATTGCATATGTAAAAACTGGTAGTCCACTTAAAGGAATCAACCTTGTGGGTATTATACCTGTGGCGTGTCAGTTAATCCAGACCGGCCCTACAAACAGGCCCTAATGGACGACAAATAAGTAAAACTGTATACAAGATTATTTTTAAATAATTGTCCCAAGTTATAAAAGATATTTTTGCCTAAGTGCATTCAAATAAATTTTCAAACTCTTTTCAAAATGAGTCAGTTGAGTTGTATTTACCAGTGTAAACTGACGTATTTTCCAAAAAGGCTAAGTGCAGGTACTATACGTAATAGGCTGGCTACTCCAGGCATCAATAATCAAGTCTCACAAGCTCTAGATGTTAAAGTCTGTTGAACAATTTCTTTTTCTTTCGATCCGCCTATGGATCTATTTCAACTATTTTGTGATACTTAATATTTCAATTTATTCTGTTGAAATGAATCTATCTTTTGCTTCCGCTGTGCATTTAAATTTTTGTTGTTTGACTATGATGATATCAACTACGTCACGATACTCCCCACCGGGCCCACCGGTAATACGTGGAAATATCGGGGTGTAACAGGTTGGTATCAGAGCCAACACTGAGTGAATTAAACACTAACCTTTTGTGTTTAATCTCAGTTACACAATTGCACATTCTTTGATTCTCGAGTCTAGACAAAGAACTTAGGACTAATCCTAATTCGTTTTATTTTGACCTTATTTGTTTCCTTTGTTATTTTTCTGATTAGCCCCTGCATGGGCAAGTCATTTCAGTTAGAAGTCCCGTTTAGGGCAACCATGTATTTGTTTAAATTTTAATGGAACGGTTAGATTTAAAATAACATTCCTATTATAAGATCTACCATTATAATAAAATGGCAAAAATCTAAAAAGGACAAGACCTAGCCATGTGTCACCTTAAGACAGGGCCAAGATGGTAGTTCCACAATTAGATTCAGATCCATATTAACATCTTAATTTAGGACTGTTCTGCGTTAAATATTAAAAAGAATCTTAAAGGTAAAACCTAGCCTAAATGTCGTTGCAGACATGGCCAAGATGGTAAAACCTATTCAAAGGATTCAAATCCTTGTTAACATCTGAAGACATGTTAACATTGGTGGCAAAAATGTGATTCGATAAAATCGCATAAGTCATCCTTAAATTGGATTACTCTAATTTTCCTTATTAAAATAATCATCCCACTAAAGATGAAGTGCCTACGGGCTATAATTAACGTCCTTTGAGACTAAAGACAGTGGTAGCCTACAACTCCCTGTCAAGAAAAGGTAATGAACTTTGATTCAAACCTTAATGCCTTGATTCCATAAAATCTGGGCTTATAAATTAAACTTGTCTACGTGACTAGGCCTTTTTGTGCTATTATTAAATTATAATTAGGGATTGTAATAAAGATCCTGAATATGAATATATTTAGCAAATTGACCAAAAATAGTTATTAAAACCATGGTTAATAAATCGTCAAGAACGATAGTACTGTATAGACTTCCAAATAAATCTTGTCCTATTTTCTTTTATGTAGCAATTAAAGCTACATGACTAGGTCAGAAGAGGTAAACAGTCATCCGGTGGAAAACCATGAAAATGCTATGATACATGTGACCGGTACGGAGCTGCAAGCATTAATAGATAATGCTGTTACAAAAGCTATAGAGCGGCATTATAATGAATCTAGCGGGACTCGAAGTAGGACCCTATCCGCACCGCACTGCATTCCAAGCCTAAGACTCATTCAGAGGCTCACAGCAAGCCACCCTCTAAGAAAGATGAACCAAAGAAAGATGATGATCGACACTCATCCAATCAACACAGTGTTCCATCCAAAAGGGTAGTATTGGATAATGAACCACGTACCAACTCCTGTACTTACAAATATTTTGTCTCATGCAAACCCCGTGATTTCACTGGGGAGAAAGGAGCGATCGACTGTATGACTTGGTTAGATGAAATGGACACAGTGGTCGATATCAGCGGTTGTGCTGAAAGGGATGTAGTGAAGTATGTATCCCAATCATTCAAGGGAGAGGCGCTAGCATGGTGGAAGTCTCTCATTCAGGCTGCTGGAAAGATCCCACTCTACAATCTGACATGGGATCAGTTTGTTACTCTCATTAAGGAGAATTACTGCCCTCAGCATGAGGTGGAAAGGATTGAGTCAGATTTCTTATCATTGGTGATGAAGAATCTAGATTATCAAGCTTACCTCACCAGTTTCAATACCCAGTCTAGGCTAGTTCCATATCTGATAACACCGGAACCCAAGCGAATTGCTCGCTTCATTGGGGGTTTAGCCCCAGAAATTAAGGCCAGTGTTAAGGCATCGAGACCTGCTACTTTTAGGCCGACAGCTGATCTATCTCTATTTCTTACTTTGGATGCGGTTAGGCTAAAATCGCTTAAGAACTCGGAAGATAGTAAGAGAAAACGTGAGGACGACAACTCCCGATAGTCTGAGAAGAAGTTTAAAGGAAACACGGACCACAAGAAGAAGTTTGGTTCTGGAAAGGGTAGTCAACGAGAAGAGGAGAAGCCAAAGTGCACGACTTGCCAAAAACACCACTTTGGAAAATGCAGGCTTGAGACCAAGTCTCAGTCAGGACGACCTGCATGTGGGTTATGCAAGTCTAAGGAGCACAAGACAGTAGACTGCTAGAAGATTAAGGATGCTACGTGCTACAATTGCAATGAAAAAGGGCACATTAAGACCAACTGCCCTAAATACGCTAAAAAGCCTGAGGAAGCCAAGAAGACCAATGCAAGGGTCTTCCGAATGGATGCACGGGAAGCCGTTCAGGACGACAATGTGATCACAGGTACCTTCCTCATAAATGATGTCTATGCAAGAGTACTTTTTGATTAAGGAGCAGATAAGTCATTTGTTGTTGATAAGTTTTGTAAGTTGTTAAACCTACTTGTTAGAACCCTAAGCATAAAATATGAGGTTGAATTAGCCGATGGCACCATAGAAACTGCATCAACCGTGTTAGATGGATGTTTCATATCCATTAGGAACCACTCTTTTCCATTATCCTTACTTCCCTTGAAGTTAGCCGGTTTTGATATAGTTATAGGAATGGACTGGTTATCGCATAACCAAGCCCAGATCATCTGCAACAAGAAGCAAGTGGTGATCAAGTCTCCGTCTAGTGAGCCACTTACCATTCAAGGAGATACCCAGTATGGACTGCCTGAGCAAATGTCTATGCTCAAGGCATCTAGGTGCTTGAAGAAGGGTTGTGTCATTTATATGGCACAAGTAACTATCGATGAGCAGAAGCTCAAGATTGAAGATATCCCCATCATTTCTGAATATCCTGAAGTTTTCCCTGAAGAACTACCTGGTTTACCATCAGATAGGCAAGTAGAATTCAGAATTGACATCATCCCTGGAGCAGCGCCTGTTGCAAGAGCGCCTTATAGATTGGCACCAACAGAGACGAAGGAATTGAGGACACAACTAGATGATTTGCTAGACAAAGGTTTTATTAGACCTAGTTCGTCTCCTTGGGGAGCGCCAATCCTATTTGTCAAGAAGAAGGATGGGTCGATGCGTCTATGCATCGATTACCGTAAGCTTAATAAGGTTACTATTAAAAATAGGTATCCTTTGCCCAGGATCGACGATCTGTTCGATCAATTGCAAGGGCCTAGCTACTTTTCTAAGATCGATTTGAGGTCAGGCTATCATCAATTGAAGGTTAAAGATGAAGACGTGCATAAAACTGCATTTAGGACTCGTTATGGTCATTACGAGTTCCTAGTGATGCCTTTTGGGCTCACTAATGCACCAGCAGCATTCATGGATCTCATGAATCATGTCTGCAAGCTGACCACGAGAAGCATCTTCGATGCATTCTGGAACTGCTTCAGCAGGAGAAGCTCTATGCCAAGTTTTCAAAATGTGAATTCTGGCTTCGTGAAGTCCAATTCCTTGGACATGTGGTTAGTGAGCATGGTATCCAAGTAGATCCCGCTAAGGTTGAAGCTGTCATGAATTGGCAAGAGCCAAAGACGCCTACAGAGATTCGTAGCTTTCTAGGTTTAGCATGATATTATAGGCGATTTATAGAAAACTTATCAAGGATTGCTGCACCCCTAACTTCGTTGACGCGTAAAAATATTAAGTTCGACTGGGGTCCTAAGCAGCAGGAATCTTTTGACATCCTTAAGCAGAAGTTGAGCAATGCTCTAGTATTGACATTGTCTGATAGAATAGAGGAATTTGTAGTATATTGTGATTCATCGCACACAGGTATGGGATGTGTTCTTATGCAGAAAGGCAAGGTTATTGCCTATGCTTCTCGACAGTTAAAGGTGCACGAGAAGAACTACACCACCCACGATTTGGAGTTAGGTGCCGTTGTATTTGCACTAAAACTATGGAAGCATTATTTGTATGGAACAAAGTGTGTGATCTACTCTGATCACAAAAGCCTTCAACATCTGTTCAATCAGAAGGATTTGAACATGAGGCAGCGACGATGGATGGAAACTTTGAATGGTTATGACTGTGAAATACGATACCATCCAGGTAAGGCAAATGTGGTTGCCGTTGCCTTAAGTAGAAAGGAAAGGGTGAAGCCTATAAGAATCAACGCCAAGAGCATTGAATTAAAGAATAGTTTGAATGAAAGGTTGTTAGCTGCGCATAAAGAAGCTGTAACAGAAGCTAACTATCTTGATGAAAAGCTAGGAGTAACTGAAGAACAGTTATCCTATGGCAAGGACGAAATCCTGAGATTTAATGGACGAATATGGGTTCCAATTTATGGAGGACTTCGGGATGTTATCCTCCAGGAAGCCCACAGTTCTAAGTACTCCGTTTATCCTGGAGCTGATAAGATGTACCAGGACCTGAAGGCAAATTTTTGGTGGATAGGCTTGAAAAAGTCTATAGCTACCTATGTAGCCAAATGTTTGACGTGCGCTCAAGTCAAGGCTGAACATCAAAAGCCATCAGGTTTGCTACAACAGCCTGAACTTCCCACCTGGAAATGGGAGATGGTGACAATGGATTTTATCACCAAGTTGCCAAAGACAAAGAAAGGAAACGATACTATATGGGTGATAGTGGATAGACTGACTAAGTCAGCTCACTTCCTACCTATTAAGGAAACACATAGCTCAGATAAGTTAGCTCAGCTGTACGTGGACGAGATTGTATCTCTCCATGGAGTGCTAGTGTCTATCATCTCTGATAGGGATACAAGGTATACGTCGCACTTCTGGAAAAGTTTTCAACAATCACTAGGCACTCGATTGAACGTCAGCACAGCATATCATCCTCAAACGGATGGTCAAAATGAGTGAACAATTCAAACACTGGAAGATATGTTAAGGGCTTGTGTAATTGACCTAGGTGGAACTTGGGAAGAACATCTTCCATTAATCGAATTTTCATACAATAATAGCTACCACTCAAGTATCCAAGCTGCACCATTTGAAGCCTTTTATGGAAGAAAGTGCAGAACGCCCGTTTGCTGGGCAGAAGTTGGAGATGTCCAACTAACAGGACCTGATATAGTCCTGGAGACGATAGACAAGATCATGCAGATAAGAGATCGTCTCAAAGCTGCCAGAGATAGGCAGAAAAGCTACGCAGACTTAAGGCGTAAACCTCTGAAGTTTGAGGTTGGTGATAAGGTTTTGCTTAAAGTATCACCCTGGAAGGGAGTGATGCGATTTGGTAAGAAAGGTAAGTTAAGCCCAAGGTATATAGGACCATTCGAGATCATCGAATGTGTAGGAGCAGTGGCTTATAAGTTAAACTTACCTGAAGAGCTCAGTGGTATTCACAATGTATTCCACATCTGCAATCTAAAGAAATGTCTAGCTGATGAATCGCTAGTCATACCACATACGGATGTGCATATTGATGAGAGCTTGAAATTTGTGGAAAAACCTTTGTCGATCGAGGATCGAAAAATTAAGAAGCTTCGAAGGAAGCATGTACCGATTGTAAAGGCTAAATGGGATGCCCGAAGAGGTCCCGAGTACACGTGGGAGGTAGAGTCCACAATGAAAGAAAAGTACCCTCATTTATTTCAGTAAATCTCGAGGTCAAGATTTCTTTTAAGGGGGTGAGGATGTAACACCTTGAAAATTTATGCCCAATAATATATCAACATGTGTCATGGACTTTAAACGTGTAAAGAAGTGATTTAGAGAGACTAAAGTTGACAAACAAGGAAAGTATGTGAATAAAAGGGTTCAAAATGTCAACAATGGATAAATATATCTTTCAATAGCCCCACATGATGTTTATACCCTTAAACGAATAAATCATGGATCATGCGAAGCTAATTGTGAAAGAAAGTGAGGAATTACAAACTACAGGGGTTAAATGTGTCAACATGTTTAAAGTATACCTCTGAGTGACCTTTTAGCAAACCCGAAGCTTTGTAATGGTTAATTATACTCACGAGAATAAGTGATAAAAATTTCACAAGGTTTTGTTAAAGTATGAGAAAGTTATGACAATATTCGTATACGAGGGGTTAAAAGCGTCAACATTGGAATTTAAGACTTTTCGGTGATCATAAAGTTAACCAAGGACTTAACAAAGTTTGGTTATGTCTTGGAGCCCTTGAAAGTCAAGTTAGAGGGCCAAAAGTGCAAGAAATGAAGTTAAAACCACGTATACAAGGACCAGGGACCAAAAGTGCAATTGCTGAAACTTGTTTGTCCTGGACCTGAGCCTCACACGGGCCTCGTAAGGTATGTAAGGACCCTTACGCGGGCCGCCTAAGGTGCCCAGATACAGAAAATCATCACAGCTGCCTGTTCAGCCAGCTTAACCGACTTATGGAGCTTGTTTTCGATCCTATGGGCTTGTTTGATGGTTTATTATGGCCTAGGGACACCTGTAATGATCCCATAACATCAGTAGACTTCCTTGTCATGATCTTGTTGCATCAAAATGGGTATATAAGGAACTCCAATGTTGCAACATTGAGCTCATTCACTTGCAAACTCCACAACTCACTCTCTGAGGATTCCTGGAGCTTAAGACCTTTTCTTAGTGATAACTAGTCGTGCTTAGGACTATTGTAAGTGTCCTTAACCTTCTTTAATTCAGTTTTGCTTAGTTGATTAGCTTAAAGTCAAACCGTCGTAATTAAGATTTGACTTCGTCATTAATCTTAATTTGTCCAGTCAAATTCTAAATTGAAAGTACCTATGAGTTGGTAATTATGTGGGCAATAAACCCTTAAAAGGGCACCCTCTGATTCCCACTCTAACTACGTCAATTGTCGGGTCAAAGTTAATCTCAAAAAGTCAACAGAAAGCTTATTTTTAAATTAATACATAATTAGCAATGTAGAAGCTATGCAACCTGTTTTGTCATTAATATAACTTGGTAATTAATGTAAGAACATGTCTAAACATGTTCAACTCGACAATTTTCAGTTTAAGCTCGGTTCGGAACCAAAAGTCTCAAAAGTAGACTTTTGCTTTGACTTTCAGTTCTGACCCATTAGAGCATAGTTTAGAAATGCTTAGAGTTTTATTAGGACCAAGTTACCTATAAGTATATGTTGGTGCATGTTATGTGACAACAGCGTTGGTTTGGTCTTTGGATATTGAACACGTGTTGGGCCGCGAAGACTCGCGAAGACTTATGAAGACAGAATGGAATTCGAGTTTGTTAAAGCCCAAAATCGTCCAAGTTCAAGTTCAAGTTAAAGTCCATTTAGTTTAGCCCGATTTGTAAACAGAATTCGTATGGGCTGAGCCCAATTCGAATTGTATAGGTTGTGCTATATAAACAACCTTAACCTAGAGTTTTAGGGTTAGACTTTTGGAGACTTTTAGGCAATTGAGAGAGAGTTCGAATACACAGAAAATTGGCTGTGAGTTCGTGGAGATCTTTAGTGATTGTAAACGTTTTCGTTGGATAATCATAGAAGATCAGTTGGTAAACCGTATCGTGTTCTTGTTTCTGTTTGCTTGGTTTATCAAGGGGATTCCGCACCCTTGGTAGATTGTTAGTTTTGTTAAGATCCATACGGGATAGGGACCTACAATTGGTATCAGAGCTTTTGCTCTTGTTTACGGTTCAAAACTGATATTACAGATTCAAGGATTTTATTCGCTTGAAGATTTTCGGATTTTGTGTGAAGAACAGTGAAGAACAGTCAAAATTGTGAGTGTTTGATTCGTTTTGGTTATTGATCTGACTTGTTTGCTTGTTTTTTGGAGTTTTAGTTGGAAAGTTATCAATCAGAAGATTCTGCGGTGTAAAAGTGCTGATTTTTCGGGATTTATTATTGGAGGATTGCTAGAAGATTGCTGGTCTCGACTCGAAACAGTGGTCTCGACTTGTGCCTATTTGACTCGAAACAGTGGTCTCGACTTGTGCCTATTTTACTCGAAACAGCGGTCTCGACTCGAAACGGAGGTCTCGACTCGAAACAGCAGTCTCGACTGGACTGTGTGGTCTCGACTGGACTGAGTAGTTGCAAGTTTGAAAGTGGTGGAATTTTTCTAGGCAATCGTAGGAAAAATTTCGTTGTTTCGTGTTTAGAGAATCATCTGTAACTCATCTGGACAAACCGTTTGCATCGTTGGACTCCTTGGATTTTTAGGACAAAAAAAAAAGGTTTCTAACGGTATAACTTGGTAAAAACAGGTTTTGGACTAAAATTTGTACGGTTTTACCAGTCTGCTTACGTTAAAATGTCGAACATGACTAAATTGAACAAACTCTTAAGGATGGAACATGAGGTTGGCACAACCAACAAACCACCTAAGATGATGAAGGTTGAGAACTACTTGACATGGAAGGATAGATTTCAATCCTTCATTGAATATCAGGACACTCGCATGTGGATCTGTATTGTTGATGGGTACACAAATCCTACACATGACTTTGAAGGCAGACCTCGTGTCACAGCCTATGTGAACATGCAAGAGAATGATAAGAAGATGTATGAGGCTGAAAAGAGAGCCTTGGCTGCTATCAAGATGTCCCTACCTGACAGCATCAAACATACCTTTAAGAAGTACACTACTTCAAAGGAAATGTGGGATGCACTAGAGAAGAGATATGAAGGAAATCCTGATGTCAAGAAGAACAAAGTTGATCTACTGAAGAAGCAGTTTGCTGTGTTCAAGTATATGAAAAATGAGTCACTTGAGGACATCATCACTCGATATTATCATCTGATGTCAGAATTGGATAATTATGATGTAGATTGCTATACTGACATAGAGAAAAATGACAAGCTGCTTGATGCTCTACCTGCTAAATGGGATATCTACACTCTCATGATTAAGGGGGAAGCAGATTATGACACAAATGAGCTAGAAGAAGTAGTTGGAAAGCTAAGAGCTTATGAGCTCAGCATGAAGAAGAAAGACACTGGATATGATCAGCTTCAAGATCCAGGGATCTACAATGGGCTTACATCTTCTGCATCTCATGATGCTTCTAGCGACTCTGCTACTGCGTTTCTTTCGTGCGATAATGATCAGGTCACAGTAAATGAGGATGGTGATGTGTGTTTTGTAGCTGCTTCTGGAGGATCGACAAGAGCTAAGAGAACATCAGCTTCAAAACAAAGTAGTAGTGCAAAGTCGATGCCTATGAGTGTGAAGTCTGCTGAAGAACATCTTGCTCTACTTGCGTCATTTGTTGCTTCCTATGAGAACTATATTCAGGGGAAGATATCTGATCCTGCTACTTTAGATGAAGATTATGATCAGATTGACCCTGATGATCTAAAAGAGATGGATTTACAATGGCAGATGGCCATGATTTCGAGACGTGTGAAGAGGTTCATGAACAGAACTGGAAGAAAGTTTGTAGGAAAGAGTGTTGGTTTTGACAAGGCCAAAGTCAGGTGCTTTAACTGCCAAAGTTATGGCCATTTCGCTAGGGAATGTCAGAAACAAAAGCATGAGACTTCGAGTCAGAGTTCAAACAATAGAAGTTCATCAAACAACTCTAACTCAAGGGCGTTGATCTCTACTGCAAGAGAGGGTTCATATGACTGGAGTATTCACTTAGAAAATGATGAGAATGTCACTCAGGCATTCATGGCAGAGATTGTGCCAGTTGATGAAGGTGAAGCTACAGTAGATGAAGCTGAGGTTGAGAAGAAAAGTGAAGCTGAGGTAGATAAGGCTGATCAGACAACAGATGCTGAAAAAGAAAAGCCAAAGTCTAAACATGAAAGGGAAGATGAAGCGAAAGATGAAATCATCAAAAGAATGGAAGCTCAACTTGCTGCTCTTATGGCCAACTCAGACAAATCGACAGGAGAGGTAAGTAACTCTGCTACTTCTGTTTGTTTGAAGTGTCGTGAATTACAGGGTGAAGTTGACAGGTTGTCAACTCAAAACAAAAGTCTGGTGAGCGAAATGTCTAACGTAAAAGAATCAAATTTCTTTGCTAAAAGAAATGAGTCATCATATTTGAAAAAGATAAAGGGCTATGAAGCTGAAATTGAAGCTTTAACCTGCAAACTAAACGAAAAACTTCAAGTCATCGACTTAGCTCATGACATGATGGCTGAGAAAACAAAAGAGATTTCTGAAAAGTGCAAAGAGTTGTCAGATGCACAACTCAAAATTGTTGAACTTGAAAAGAAATTAGGTCAATTTAGGGATTCTACTTTTGTTATGAAACACATGATGTGTGGGTTAAAGAAGAGTAATGACAAGACCAGTGTGGGATTCAAGGGCTTTAATGAAGTCCCACCTCCTCTTAGTCATGACTATTCTTTCTTACCTGATGAAGATGAGTTCACAGACTTTCTGTCAACATCACCTAGTAGTTTCGCATCTAGTCAAGGTGATGTGTTTGAAGATAATGATTCTAAGAAGGAAAATAACAGCAAACCTGTTTTGAAAAAGAAAAATACACCTTCTAAAAACAAAAATCAAACTTTTTTTAAAAAGGTTAATTTTGTTCAAGGAAGTGATATGAAAAACGAAACAGCTGTTATAGAAAATGAATCAAATGTGGAGTTTGCTAAAAATAAAAACATAGAAAATTTGGAAACTAAGCAAACTGAACCAAATCCTTCTAAGGCATCATCATCAAAACAAGAATCCAGTTCAAAGACTCCAGCTAAGAAGTCTTCGAAAAAGAGATCGTGCTTCAAGTGTCACACAAAGGGATATGTAGCTAGCTGCTGTCCTAACAAAAAGGTTGAAGCACAAGTTAGTGAGAAACAAAGAGGGAAATCACCAGAGAAGAAAGGTGATAATGAGGAGAAAGTCTTAAATTCTCCAAAGAAATCTGCTCCTAAGCAACCAGAGAATGTTGCTGGTGGTGTAGATAAGGCTGAAAAAGGAACTCCACAAGTTCCTCGTTTTCAAAGAAATCAACCAAGATTTCAGCCTGAATCTACATCAGGCAGATATGAAAGACCTAGAAGTAGTTCACCAAGAATGAACAATCAAAACACAAATAATTTCAGAAGTCAAGGCCAATATCAAAATCGATACCAAAATAATGGTGGTCGAACTTTTTATAACAATGGCTTTAGAAATTACAATCAAGGTTCTTGGAATCAAAATCAAAATTTTCAAAGGTCAAATAGTCCAAACACAAATAGGTACCCTCAGGACCAGAGACCTTATGGAAATCATAACCCATTTCCATCAACAGGTCTGAGATCCAAGACTCCAGTTAGGAGTAATGGATATTGGATGGATGTTCAAGTGGTTGGTGAATTTGGACGACCCAAGACCATTAAGGCTTGGGTCCCCCAATCTAACTAATTTCTTAGTTGGTGTGTGCAGGAGCTGCTAAGGAGGATTATCAACTAATGGTATGTTAATAGTAGCTGCTCTAGGCACATGACGGGGGATGTAAGATTGTTGATATATATATATTAAATGATTTAAATTGAAGTTTAAAGTGCTGAGTGGACACACTAGATAACCTTGCTGATCTTTAAACTAAAGCTTTTGATCGAGCTCGCTTTGAACACTTAGTCGAACTCAACGGGATGAGGAATCCTGAATAACTGGTTTTTCATAAGAATTTTGTAAATAGTTTACTGCTTTCTTAAAAATCAAAAATACAAAAAACATTGAAAAGTCAAAAACATAAAAAAAATAGAAAATCAAATATGAGTTATCACTGTGTGAAAAAGAAGAAATGATAGTAGATCAGCAAGTTAGACTGTCACACTCAAACTAAATTAAAATGCTTAAGTGTGATAGTAGCTTCATCATATGATGTACCAGTAGGCAAAAGCATGAAATAATCAACTTACCAATGTGATATAAACCTAAATGCACTGAGTATGAGTGGGGAACACATCAGTGGTGTATGGTTTAATGACCTTAAATCTTGCGTTGATAGATTGCCAAAATATGAAGTTTTGGGTCTTTATACTGTTGTTTCATCTGGGGATATCAGGGGTGTCCTTCTGCTGCATCCAGATATATGCTGACCTAGACACACCCAGGATATCTTAAAAGAGCTAAAAATGGCAAAACCCTTAAATAAAGAAGCTCTCAAAGAGAGTTATTCAAATGTGCAAAATGCATAATTCGTACCAAAAATGGTATTTGTCTTAGCCCTAGTTAGATATTTTGGTCTCTCTGCTGTACGGAAGTACTGACCTGTTCACAAATTATCTAAACGTTGAAAAACAAAACGGATGAATTCAGTATACTCACCTATTACGATGAATCTTTGTGCATACCTTGATCGCGGGGGTATATCCTGAAGTGGGACACACTAGTATGTCAGAAATAAAATTACCTTAACGTATCATACGGTAAAGGTACTTGAAATGTTCATGCATTTTGTTTAAGTGGATAAAGATACTGGTAATCGTCTTGGACTGCTTTTCACGAAAATTAAATAAAGAATTATCTAATAGTGTGAAAACAGTTTGATTGTGCTGATATGATCTTCTTACCAGTAATTCTCACAAAAATAGAGTGTTTATTGCTTTTCGTATTTATTTGCTTTCAGAAAATACAAAAATACAAAAATAGTGTCTTTTCTTTTAAAATTCTTAACGTACGGAAAACTGTTATTCTTGGAGGAGTTATTACCGATAGGGGGAGATGGTGTTAGAAAGTGGGTTCAAATTTTTTTTTAAATCATGCAGGTTATAAGGTGTTTGTTTAAAAATTTGTGCGTATTGGTGCTTAAATTGAATGTGCTTAATCTGTGATACAGTTTAACTATCTCTTGAATAATAATAATTGTTTAACTCTGTTGAAAAATTCTTATGGTTTCTCGAGATGTTTGTCTTTTAGTATACAGATTGAAGCAGTTTGTTGATGAGAAGTTGCTGTGAAGAGATGAGGAGTTTGTCGCTGCTTGGTAGAATCCTCCTTCTACAATGCAGAATGGATGCTGTGAAGACTTACTTGGAATGCTGAATCAAAACTTGGAAGATTTGGTGATTGGATACATTAGCTTAGGGGGAGTCTGTTGCTGACAGAATTCATATTGAAGCTGACGCTATCCAAAGACCAAAGACTGTCAGATTCTGAAGACTAAAGTTTCCTTTGCAAGCTATTGTCAAGGGGGAGTTTGTTGGTGCATGTTATGTGACAACAGCGTTGGTTTGGTCTTTGGATATTGAACACGTGTTGGGCCACGAAGACTCGCGAAGACTTATGAAGACAGAATGGAATTCGAGTTTGTTAAAGCCCAAAATCGTCCAAGTTCAAGTTCAAGTTAAAGTCCATTTAGTTTAGCCCGATTTGTAAACAGAATTCGTATGGGCTGAGCCCAATCCGAATTGTATAGGTTGTGCTATATAAACAACCTTTACCTAGAGTTTTAGGGTTAGACTTTTGGAGACTTTTAGGCAATTGAGAGAGAGTTCGAATACACAGAACATTGGCTGTGAGTTCGTGGAGATCTTTAGTGATTGTAAACGTTTTCGTTGGATAATCATAGAAGATCAGTTGGTAAACCGTATCGTGTTCTTGTTTCTGTTTGCTAGGTTTATCAAGGGGATTCCGCACATTTGGTAGATTGTCAGTTTTGTTAAGATCCATACGGGATAGGGACCTACAGTATAACCCTCTGAGATTATACAACTTGGTTCATTAATTATCCGATTCATATGCATGTTTCCGTTAAATGCTTAAATGTTGACTATTATGCCCTTTTGACTATAAAACATGATTTTTGAAAAAGTAAAAGAATAGAAACCTTTATTACTGAATTATAAACTTGTCCCTAAGATTTGACATCAGTTTGAGGTCTAGATTAAGAGTTATGCTCATTAGCGTGATTAAAAAGCTTTTTAGTAATTAAACGGTGTAATTAGCGTATAGCCTATCTAAACCCGATTTTTGGTACCAAACTTTTTACCCACTGATATAAAATAATATTTTGGGATTTTTGAAGATTTCCATTTATTTTTAGGCTAAGCATAACATAGAGTTCTAAGCTTGATTCGGTAATTGTCGGTTTTGCCCTTTTAGTCTATAAAATTAGTTTTACCAATCCTTTTGATACCAAACCTTTTTCTACTGATCCAATATGATAGATAGAATATTTTAAGCCTTCTGGAATAATAAAAATATCAGCTTTTCTTATAAAACCCAAAAATCGCTTAAAATCGCATTTTTTACGCGTTTAAGCACATAGTATGTATTAAAACCATTTTAGATATATAAGACTTGATACCTAATGATGTTTTAAATAAATTTTTATACTTTAGCAGTAAGCAAAAGTTTTAAACTCAGATTTCCAGATTTGACCTTTAAACTTAGGTGAAATTACCAAAATGCGCCTTCGGTGCATAGTATGGTTAGAAATGGTAAATTTCATATATAGGTTATACCTTACTGATATAACTTAGTAAATTAAGTATTTTTACTGATTACATCAGACCCAAAACTCAGATTTATATTTAAACTCTTTTATAATCTTTAAAATGACCAAAATACCCCTACGGGGCGTAATTTGAGTTTAAATCCGTTTTGGGCATAATAGAAGATATCTTACTGATTTCACAACACATTTAAGGCATATTAACTTAGGAAACTTGTATATGACTCATATGGTTACCCGTTACGCACTTTTCGCGTTCGGATCGGCTTATGTAGCTAGTTTGCATAATTTAGCCGACACGGGTCAAACCATTTCGTTTTCATCTCAAAATCCAGAATGCGTTTAAGTTACCCATATTAAACAAGCATGCAAGCTTGTCGGGTCAAAACCACATTCTAAACCGGTCTTCGCCTTATCATGCGTTTGAACTTTAGTATCTTTCTTTTGAAAACTAACCGGTCTAAGTCTAAGCTTAATTAAAGACCCGTTAGGATTCTAATAGGTTATTAAAAACCTTCGTTCCAGATTAGCAGCCCAGTAAAAGCTACGTGCGCTTGCTGTTTTTGATTTATACATTGCTCAGGTAAATACTCTTAACTTATTTTACCTATACGGGCTTGGGATACGGTATTATAATAATACCGCTTGGTCGGGTATGTAGTCATTTAAATCGGATTGTGATTAATGCATTTACATATCTCGTTTAATCTGTATTATTTGGTGTTTGGCATTTGGGGGTTAAATGACCATGTCCCGGATATCCTTGGCATCATTAAAGAAATGGCCACGACCTAAGCACGGGGTGTAGGCGTACACCTGACAGTTGCATATGTAAAAACTGGTAGTCCACTAAAAGGAATCAACCTTGTGGTATTATACATGTGGCGTGTCAGTTAATCTAGACCGGCCCTACAAACCGGCCCTAATGGACGAAAAATAAGTAAAACTGTATACAAGATTATTTTTAAATAATTGTCCCAAGTTAAAAAAGATATTTTTGCCTAAGTGCATTCAAATAAATTTTCAAACTCTTTTCAAAATGAGTCAGTTGAGTTGTATTTACCAGTGTAAACTGACGTATTTTCCAAAAAGGCTAAGTGCAGGTACTATACGTAATAGGCTGGCTACTCCAGGCATCAATAATCATGTCTCGCAAGCTCTAGATGTTAAAGTCTGTTGAACAATTTCTTTTTCTTTCGATCCGCCTGTGGATCTGTTTCAACTATTTTGTGATACTTAGTATTTTAATTTATTTAGTTGAAATGAATCTATCTTTTGCTTCCACTGTGCATTTAAATTTGTGTTGTTTGACTATGATGATATCAACTACGTCACGATACTCTCCACCGGGCCCACCGGTACCGGTAATACGTGAAAATATCGGGGTGTGACAATGGATCATCAAAGAAAATTAGTCTAAATATCTCTCTAAAATTCTATCAAGTTCCTTTCTATTTTCTTAGGCCAATCGATTCTCGGTTGGAACCACATCAGTGGTATCAGAGCTGTCGTGATCCCTCCGAACCATGGTTGCTCACGCTCTCTCCGAAGCCGAGTTTTATCAATGGATGAGTGAATCCCTTGTAAAACTCGAGTCTCAGTTGCAAATCCTTTTCAAGGAGTTCCGATCGTTCCGAACCGCGTGGGAAGCCCAATCTCCTACATCTCCACCACCTGTTTCCGACACTGCACCACCAGTCCCGTCACCCACTGCCGCCTTACCACCACCAACAATTGCCATCAACCCACGACAACCAACCGCTACAACACCACTACATACCTCACCACCACCAAAACAAGCCCCTTCAACCAACTCTTCGACACCAAAAACGACCATACCACCACTTATTGCCGCTTCCGCCACTGTGCCACTATGTACTCCGCCTACACCTAAAATAGTCCAACAACACACGCCATTCTCTAAACCTGTATCGAAACCCTCCCAAAAAACCACACCATTCCTAGTTGCAGTCATGCCAAAACCCATACCCTCACCCGCACCGGAGCTAAATGGCGCACCATCCGTGGTTTCGAACCTGTTGAAGCAAGTTATAAAATCAATGTTTGCAAAGGACATGAAGATAGAGCTAGATGAAACAACCGAGAGACGCGAGTGGCGTCCACCGTGGAATCTTGTTAACACCCGACCAGATGTCAACATGATAATCGAGTGGCGTCCGCCATGGCCTAATTGGATTTTCGCCTTGAGGACAAGGCGAGTTCGAGCGGGGTGGATTGTTACGTGCCCGGGTCCGAGTAGGTGCCAAGAGTTCATGCAATGCAGATCGAGTTATTTTAATTGTTTTCTTATTTTGGTTTAAATGTCTAATTTAGCATGTGGTCAAAAATAATGGGAATGGTTGGCTGCCCATTATCCCAAGTAGTGTCATAGATTTAGGAGATAGTGGTTAGTTTCAGTATTGTTTGTCTTCGTTGTTTTTTACTCCTTAAAAGGAGAAATAGTTTTTCATTAATGGATCATCAAAGAAAATTAGTCTAAATTTCTCTCTAAAATTCTATCAAGTTCCTTTCTATTTTCTTAGGCCAATCGATTCTCGGTTGGAACCACATCACATTCACAGTCCGTCCATTGCATCAAAGATCATCTCCATCTCTGTCGCACTCCGATCAAAGCTCGTCAGACCTGCAACTGTTCTCACTCCGACCACCGGTTCCGTTTCATCATCATCATCACTCCGACCATCATCGTCTCACCGAACCTTCATTATCACCATCCTTCACGACATCAGTTACAATAGTCCGGCCACCATTCACCGTCATTCATCACCGCGTCAGTCTCGGATCACTGTTCATCATCACCTCCACCATCTTCATCGTTCTTCTCCGTCGACCATCGACCTCGCACACCTCACCGATCCCGCACACCTCATGGAACTCCGTTCATTATCAGCGTCATCACCTACAACCTCTCATCCGTTCATCGAGTTTTTGATTTCGAGTTTTCGACTTCGTCGAGTTTTCGAGTTCGTCATCTTCCACATCCACGTTCATAACAGGCCTTCGAGTTCATAACAGGTTTTGAGTTCTCTTCGTCATCACGTACACCAACCATCATCATCTCCGTCATCAAACTATAACCGACACCGCCCAGTACATCAGTGTTTGAAGTTGTTATTGTCTGTGTGTTCATCATAAAGAAACAAAGAAGATGATAAAGTTTTTATTGTGAGGATTTTATTGTCGAGAAAAAGGAGAAAAGAAAAGGCAGATATTTTTTGCGACCAAATCTGTCAGGAAGGAAATAGTGACAGAATTCAATTTTCAAATTATTAGGGTTGTTTGTTTTGGGGATCATCGTCAAGTTTGAAGCGATTTGATGTTTAGGATTCTTGTTTTGTTTAAGGTTGTTTTTAAAAGTAATAAATATTAATAATAATAATAATTATAGTTATAATAATACTTATAATAATAATCGTTTTTATTATTCTATATAAAAAAACAAACAAAAGGGTTTATAAATTTTTTTTATAATAATAATAAAAAAGAGGGTTTGGTTATTGTTTTGGCGTTAAGTTTTGACAGGATCGGAGTGTGGTACAGAAAAGTTTATTGTTTAATAGTTATTTCAAAATTTAATAAATATACCTTGAGTTAAACTATTAATTATTTTGACAAATAATTATATAACTTGGAATAATATCAAAGACATAAAAGAAACGTAACTCAGAAACATTAATACTAAGTCAAGGCACGGCCCGTTCATCCAATAGACATTAGTACGTTGTAGGTAGTCGTGTTCGCCGAAGGAGCTTGAGTTACGATTGTTGAAGACGCAAGACTGTGAGTTCATGTCCCCATTTTTCTTCAAACTGTTTATGTTTTATAACTTCGGGGGTGAAGTACATGTTACAAAAGGATTACATACAATTACAATTGGTATGGTTAGCTTTGGAAAGTATAGTAGATCATGTGAATGGATAGGCGCACTCTTAAGACCATTAATCCTCGTGTTAGGAACGAGGGGCATGAGTGATAGATCTATTTGGGTGTAGCGAGCCCACACCCATGTTGATCGGGGTTTGACCCATGAGGTGACTATGTCTTACAGCCGGAAGCCCGGTACAAAATCTGCTAGGTTTGAGCCTTCCTACGCCGTTGCACGCATGTTAATGGCCTTGCAAACCATTAATCGATCTGTTTCCTTGTTTTGCTTTCATACCGGGATTTACAAACATACATACAAACAATGATTACAAGGCTTTATTCATACACACAAACAAACACATGAACTCGCTCAACTTTTGTTGATGTTTTCAAAATACATGTATTTCAGGGAATTAAGAATGTGGATCTGGCGGGCGTTCGGAGGTTACAAGTGTTGATAAGAATAAGAGATGTCATCCATGGTCTTGAGGTTTGGTTTGGGTGTCCTATCCTGGACAAGACACCACTTCCAAATCTTGGTTTTATTTAGAGTCTTTTGTTGAGTCCTTGTGAACTCATAAACAATTCGTATGGTTTGTAAAACTTGAATTTGAAGTCTATGTTTAAACAATGATGTTTGCGATATTTTCAAACTTATTTAATGGATGACAATCTATAGATTTATCATATAGTTGCTGTTATGATTGAATGCAATGGTATTAAGAAAGTCACACCATAATCACGCTTCCGTAAAAAGTCAGGGTGTGACAGCTTGGTATTAGAACTTCGATTGTAGCAAACTAGGATTCCTTCTCGAGTCTAGACTACAATCATTAGGGCTCTCACGAAAAATATTTTTACAACATGTTTTCATTGCATACACGAAACGCCCAGATCCAGGATAACAAACATTTTTACAAAAAAAGGACACAAACACATTTCAAAGTTTATGTTTATGGTTCAGTCTGAGAGACTGGGTGGTTCAGTCTGAGAGACTGGGTGGTTCAGTCTAAGAGACTGGGTAGTTCAGTTTGAGAAACTAAGAGGTTTAGTTTGAGAGACTAGGCGGTTTAGTCTGGGAGACTGGGTATTTCACTCTGGGAGACTGGGTGGGTTAGTCTGGGAAGACTAGGACAGACACGTGATTACATTCTTATTAATTACATGCTTAATGATAGTTGTTGATATATGTGCATATGTTGTGATTGTTTTGTTACAGACACTATGTCTTCATCTGAGAGTGGATTGTCTGATACTATTGACCCCATGGCTATCGTTTCTGACGATGAGATCGTCCCAGAGCCAGAGATCTTTACCTTCGATACTGAGAGTGACCCGGAGATGATGTCGGATGACGACGATGATTTTCAGCCATTTGCACTGCCCAACTTTGGCGATGATTTACCGCATGCTGATGGTATCCCCGACGAGGATCCCTTTCTTATTCCTATTCCTGTCCAGGGCCATCTCATCCTCGGACATCCCGATGGTGAGCATTTCGTGGCACCGATCCTCGCCCCTTTGCCTCTTGCGGCCTTTCCTTTCGAGGATTTGCCTTTAGATGACTTGTTTGATGATGATGTCAAACTTTTTATTGATGGTCCCCCTGATGATGCCCAGGGTGATGGAGTTTTAGCTGAGGATGTCATTATTGTTCCACTCGTTGAGATTCCTATTATTGAGGTTTCATCTGATTCTAGTTTGCACTCTGTTCCAGATTCCTTTGAGTCTGTGTCATCCTTCGCCTTGCATGCAGTGGGACTGCAACATTACGCCACTGATACTGATGATGATACAGCAATGTCAGCTGCACCGATTCCTCCATATGACATTGAGCGTGGACTTGAGCTTGATTTTATCCCTGATGATCAGCCTGTTGATGCACCCGCTGATCCTGAGCTGTTACCTGCACCTGAGCATGTGCCTGATCATGACCCTATCCATTTGGCATACCTGACATTACACCACTCATACCAGATCTAGTTCATGCACCCGCTGACCCTTTTGTTGTTGAGCCAGTCACTCCCCCACTAGCACCTGCACCTGTAGATGATGCTCCTTTTCACCCGATTGAGTCCATGTTCACCGCACTGACCTGCCTATCACCTTCTTACAGGACATTCCTCCACCCCGTCCAGGGGAAGGCCCTTCTAGCCAGCAGCCTAGCCATGACCCACATGCAACCGCAACATTTCCTCACATGCCTCAGTATACACCTACTACTCATTTTACTTCCTCACCACTAGGCGAGCCACTCATATGGTTCCCACGAGTAAACCATGCCGATTTCTGATCCATACCATCCCTCACACTTTACTGATTACACACGGGATGAGTTACTCCTGTCATTACAGCTTAAGTATGAGATCATGAGTCGTAGAGTTTTGGAGCTTGAGAGGACTCCACGTCCCCCACCTTGTTTATATCCGTCACCTTTTGCGACTCCACCTGCTCCTCTTTTGCCTTATCTGGATTTTGATGTTTGATTCCTCACCATGGAACAGCAGATCAGTTACCTGTTGCGTCATGTTTATGATCTTGAGGAGGAGCTAGCGCATGTGCGCAACTTGCCTTTTGTTCCTCCACCTCCTCCTCCTCCTCCACCACCATCAGTATAGACGGTTTTTGGTTTTATGTAGGTAGCTTGATTTTGATGAGAGCACCGCTATTGAGCTGAGCTATTGAAGCCTTTTGGAGACCACTTTTTGATTATATGACTGTTGTAGACTGATAGACATTTTGGACAAGGGTGGTGTGACCCTGTAGTCCCTTTTGATGTGATACTTTGTAAAACATGTAACTGTATTTGTGGTCGATGATTAATGAAATCTTAATCATAATGTTCTCATTAAATACGTTGTTAATTTACTTGCTTATGATTGCATGCTTACTTGTTATGACAAACACTATTATACACATACTACTTATTATATACATAAGACCTGACCTATACAATCTTCTTTATAGAAGATGCCTCCTCGAAGAAACAATCAGTTGCCCACAACAGAGGCTGAACTGCAAGAACGGATTTCACAAGCAATCGCACAACATGAGGCCTTGCGCTCTGAACACAGCGGAGGTACCTCAGGAAATAACCCACCTCACGGTAATGTTTAAGTCACTTAAGACACATTACGATACGTTTGGACATCCCATGTGCGTTTGCTAATGCTTACTGTGAATGATGTTGCCTGTGCAGGCTGTATTTACAAGCAGTTCCTTGACTGCAAGCCTCTGAACTTTGACGGCACTGGAGGTGCTGTAGCTTTCGTTAAATGGGCTGAGAAAACAGATTATGTGTTGCGAATGAGCAAGTGTGCGCCGGAGCACCAGGTCACCTACATTTCTGGACTTTTTCTAGACGGGGCTCTATCATGGTGGAACCTCCAGGTTCAGACTCTAGGAGAAGAGGCTGCGTATACTATGACTTGGGATGAGATGAAAGAAATGATGCACAAGAAGTACTGTTCAAGGGCTGAGATTCAGAAGTTGGAAACCGAGTTTTGGAATCTTAAGATGGATGGACCTAAGATTGCTGAATACGTGCAAAGATTTCATGACTTATCTCGCGTTGTTCCCTACATGGTGGAACCGGAGTTCAATCGAATTGAGCGTTTTATTTGGGGATTGGCACCCCAAATCATGAGCATGGTAATGACATCGAAGCCTCCAACGATCAATGAGGCCATTGATTTGAGTGTGGCATTGACTGAAGAAGCGATTAGGCTGAACAAGTTTTCGATCTCTGATGGAAAGAAGAAGGAGACTCACGGCGAGTCATCAGGAGAGAACAAGAGGAAGTTCTTGAACTTCAAGAAGGGTACCCATGGAAACAACAGTGGTAACAAGAAGAGAGATACGAATCTGCCAGCCGAGGTTAAGACTGGTGCTGCTACTACTGGTGCTGAGGTTAGAGGAAAAGGATATATAGGCACCCTGCACAAATGTGATGTGTGTCAGTTTCATCACGCTGGACGATGCCGGGCTGGAAAATGTGACACGTGCGAAAAAGCTGGCCATGCCAAGGAGACATGCTGGTATGGTACCGGTCGTGGGAATAATGGTTAAAGAGGTAATGGTAGCGGAAATGGAAACGGTAACCGTGGTGGAAATGGTTATGGAAACCACAATCAAGGAGGAAATGGCGGTAATGGAAACCGTGGTGGTTCTGGAAACCAAGCCGGTAATGGGAACCGCAACCAAAACAACAATCAGGGTGGTACTGGAAACAAGAAAGGATGCTTTAGTTGTGGAGATGTCAGGCATTTCAAGCGAGATTGCCCAAAGAACAACCAAGCCCAAGGAAGAGTTTTCAACATTGGGGCTAGTGAAGCTCGTCAAGATCCGAACGTAGTCACGGGTACGTTCCCTATCAACCAACACTTTGCATCTGTACTGTTTGATACTGGTGCCGATTATAGCTTCGTATCCCTAGAATTTAAGAATATACCTGGGTTAGTTGCCGACAAGTTAGATATTCTGTACTCGATAGAACTAGCTAATGGAAAGCTAGTAGAGGTAAACGAAATAATTATAGGCTGTGTAATAGAGCTTTGAGAGCATGAGTTTACGCTTGACCTTCTGCCAGTCGAGTTGGGAAGCTTTGACGTGGTAGTTGGAATGGATTGGTTGTCGAGTAACCGAGCTGAGATCGTATGCCATGAGAAGATCATTCGCGTCCCGATGGCGAATGGAGAGACAATTGTAGTGCATGGAGAGAAGCATGATACGCCTCTAAGGATTATCATTTGTTTGAAGGCCCGAAAATGCTTGGAGAAAGGATGTGTTGCCTTCTTGGCACACGTTATGGACAAAGAAGCCGATAAGCCAAAGCTGGAAGATATCCCAGTTGTGAGGGAATATCCTGAAGTCTTCCCCGAAGACTTGCCAGGATTTCCGCCTCAACGACAAGTCGAATTTCATATTGACTTGGTTCCAGGCGCCGTGCCTGTAGCCAAGGCAGCTTATCGACTTGCGCCTTCCGAGATGCAAGAATTGTCGATGCAACTTCAGGAGCTTTTGGACAAAGGATTTATCAGACCAAGTTTCTCGCCTTGGGGAGCTTCAGTACTATTTTTCAAGAAGAAGGACGGTAGCTTTCGCATGTGCATTGACTACCGTGAGCTAAACAAGTTAACCATCAAGAATCGGTATCCTTTACCGAGGATTGATGATCTCTTCGATCAACTTCAAGGTTCGAGTTACAACTCCAAGATCGATCTTCGATCAGGCTATCACTAGCTGCGAAATCAAGAAGAGAGTATACCGAAGACTGCCTTCAGGACTCGTTATGGACATAACGAGTTTCTAGTAATGTCGTTTGGGTTGGCAAACGTGCCGGCCTTATTTATGGATTTAATGAACCGAGTTTGCAAGCCATATCTCGATAAATTCGTGATGGTATTTATCGATGATATTTTGATCTATTCAAGGACGAAGGAAGAGTATGAGCAACACCCTAGAGCCATTTTAGAGCTGCTCAAGAAGGAGAAACTGTATGCTAAATTCTCGAAATGCGAATTTTGGTTGCGTGAGGCACAATTCCTCGGTCATGTAGTGAATGAAGATGGAATCCATGTGGATCCCACCAAGATCGAGGCGATTAAGAATTGGGAAACTCCGAAGACGCCAACCGAGATCCGTCAGTTCCTAGGTTTAGCTGGGTATTATCGCCGATTCATTGAGGATATTTCTAAAATCGCTCAACCACTGACATCCCTTACTCAAAAGGATAAGAAGTATGAATGGGGTGAAAAACAAGAAGAAGCTTTTCAGTTGCTTAAGAACAAGCTTTGCGATGCACCTATTTTATCCCTACCCGAAGGCACCGATGACTTCGTGGTGTACTGTGATGCCTCGCGTCAGGGATTGGGCTGTGTGCTGATGCAGCGACAGAAGGTTATCGCATACGCTTCGCGCCAGCTAAAGGTTCATGAGAAGAACTACACCACGCATGATTTGGAATTAGGAGCAGTGGTGTTTGCATTGAAGATTTGGCGACATTATTTGTATGGCACCCGATGCACAATCTTTACCGATCACAAGAGCCTTCAGCACATATTCGATCAGAAAAAGCTTAACATGAGACAACGACGATGGGTTGAGTTGTTAAACGATTATGATTGTGAAATCAAATATCACCCAGGAAAGGAGAATGTGGTAGCAGATGCCTTAAGTCGAAAAGAGAGGATTAAGCCCATAAGGGTTAGGGCTTTGGAGATGATCATTCAAACAGACCTCTCGTTGCGCATTCGTGCTGCGCAGAAAGAAGCTCTCAAGAAGGAAAACTTGAAGGACAAATATCTCCGTGGGATAGAGAACCAGTTGGTACCCAATGTGGAAGGAACATTGTGTTTCATGGGACGAATTTGGGTTCCCCTCTTTGGAGGACTTAGAGATGTTACCTTCGATGAAGCTCATAAACCTAGGTACTCGATCCACCCAGGATCGGATAAGATATACCAGGATTTGAAGGATTTCTACTGGTGGCCAAGACTAAAAGGTGATGTTGCGACCTATGTTGGAAAGTGCTTAACTTGTGCCAAGGTAAAAGCCGAGTATCAGAAGCCTTCAGGTCTCCTACAGTAACCTGAGATACCCATGTGGAAATGGGAGCAAATCTCAATGGATTTTACAACGAAGTTACCAAAGACACCCAGAGGTCATGACACGATTTGGGTAATCGTAGACCGTCTGACAAAATCTGCACACTTTTTACCGATCAGAGAAAAGGATAACACAGGAAAGCTAGCTAAGCTGTACCTAAGGGAGATAGTTGCACGTCATGGAGTGCCTATTTCAATCATATCTGACCGAGACGGAAGATTTGTGTCAAGGATTTGGCAATCTTTCTAGGAAGCGTTTGGTTCACAGCTGAATTTGAGCACGTCATTTCACCCACAGACAGACGGCCAAAGTGAGAGAACGATTCAAACACTTGAAGATATGTTACGAGCTTGCGTAATGGACTTGGGTGGCAGTTGCGACACTCACCTACCTTTGGTTGTGTTCTCCTATAATAACAGCTACCATACAAGCATTTAAGCTGCACCGTTTGAAGCTCTCTATGGACGAAAGTATCGATCGCCATTGTGCTGGGCAGATGCAGGCGATAGACAGCTGGTTGGTCCTGAATTGGTTCAAGAAACAACAGATAAGATAATGTAGATCCGAGAGCGCATTAAGGCGGCTCGTGACCGACAAAAGAGCTATGCGGACCAAAAGAGATATGGTTTTGTTGAAAGTCTCACCTTGGAAAGGTGTGGCACGCTTTGGGAAGCGTGGAAAGTTAAACCCATGATTTATTGGATCGTTCAAAATCCTGGAGAGGATTGGTCCTGTAGCATATAAGTTGGAGCTACCGGCAGAACTTAATGGTGTTCATGATACATTCCATGTATCTAATCTGAAAAAGAGTCCAACCCAAGAAACAATGATCATACCTACTGATGAAGTTCACATTGACGACACACTCTACTTCACCGAAGAACCTGTCGAGGTTACTAATTGGAAAGTTAACAAAACTCGGAGGAGTAGTGTTAAACTTATCAAGGTTTGATGGAACGCGCGTCACGGCCCAGAGTATACCTGGGAGCGTGAGGACCGCATGAAAGCTAAATACCCGCATTTGTTCCCTAACTCCCCTGCTGCTAGTAGTAAAGCTTAAAATTTCGAGGATGAAATTTTCTTAACAGGGGGAGAATGTGACAACTGTTAAAAATCAGGTATCCGAACAATCTATTAACCATGATTAGTGCTTAATGACTGTGCTGAATTACAATTAACTGCTTTCTAATTACTGCCATACACATACATGTGCATCATACATTGTTTAATGTCAAACCAATATTGCACGAAAGCTATATTGCCTCCAATGATGCATTAAGTGCAGTTAGCACAATTATCTGATAAATCAAGAAAATGCTGATGGAACTCAGCACATAGACAGACAGTGCATTGAGGCATAGAATGAGCCAGAAACCAAGTACCACACTAGTATAGTGTGTAGGAAAGTAAGGATCACAAAACTGAATTTCTAGTGATAGTTTAAGTGCCGGAAAGTGCCTAAAACTCACCCAGAGTGCTGAATTCAGCAAAATTCAGCAAAAATCAGTATTTTAACAACCTAGTACAATGCAGAAATATGGCAAATTGGTCCTGAATGCTTTCCTAAGTGTCGGGAATCAAAAGTGTCACAAAAGGGTACATAAAGCACACTAAACTGTATAGTTTACCACTTTAACGAACCAGTATCTAACCGAACAACCAGACACTACCCGAAACATCAAATTTACACTAGAAGCACTGTTTTAACATTACCAAGCTAGTTATGGTCCCCGAACACCATAACCCCTCCTAAAATATCTAGTAACTAACTTAACTAACTTATACTTGATTTTTAACCATTAAGTAACTAAACTTGTTAACACCTATGCTACCCCCCCCCCCCACCTAGTGGACGACCCCAACATGGGCCCCACTCATGATTTCGTCTCAATAAAAAAATGGATCTTGTTCCCTATTTATGAGCATATTATTCAAGGGTTAAATTGGTTAAATGGTTATATGTAGAAACCTTATGATCATAAGCTCATTTACTTCCACACACAAAACACGCACAACTCTTCCTCCTCCCTTGCTCACTCTCGGCCGGACACACACTCACACACATCCATCATCGTCCAATCTTCTTCAACCATTCCAAGCATACACAAAGGTGCTAGAGATCATACAAGGAAGCTAGGAGCCATTGGAAGTTCAAGGACCTCTCTTGTTTGCTTTTATCCACTCATTTTCTTCACTTGAATCATCCCTAGCCTTGAGCTAGTGGTAAGATCCTTGTACACTCCATCTTACTTCTATTTTTAGTGGTTAATGATGAATCATAATCAAAAACTTGAAGAACACTAAAGATCATAAGCATGAAACATGAACATAAGAATGTTTAATGAAGTAATCATGATTAATATGAGTTGTTATGCTTGTTAATCATTGATTGTTTGTAGAAATGATGTTGATCATCATAAGATCTTGCTAGATCATGATTAAAAACCTAATCTAGCAAGATGTAAGAATAGAAATTGTTGTAGGATGATGGATCATCCACACATAAAACTTGAACTTGAAGGAATAAAATGTTTTCTTGAAAAACCATGATCAAGTAAGTTGTTAATCATATGGATCTATAGATTTATGAATGATTTTTCAAAGAAACCAGGCTAAAAATATAAGTTTCATTTGATCTTGGTTGTCACATAAACAAACCTTGTTTTTAGTGGATAAACAAGTGTACAAACACTTGTGTAACAAGAATATTGCATAAAGAAATATTTCTAGAAATTATGATTTGAAGTTGTAAACATCTAACTTCTTTAAAAATGAACTTTTTAAAGAACTAATCACATTTTAAAGGGTAACAAGACTTACTAAGAATATTAGTAAGTTACTACAAATTTTTACAAATAAACAAGTTCATGAAGTAGTGAAATATGCATGATTTTGGAAAGATTGGTGTAAAGGTTGTTTGTTGATGATTGTAAATTGATTGTGATGATTTTTACAAAAGAAAATGGTATGCTTGAAAGCATGGAAATCTCCATTTTTAGGGGAAACTATGGCAAAATTTTCTAAAAATATAAACACTTAGAAAAATATTTTTAAACAAATACTTACAACTGTATTTTTAACCATAAATTGTTACATAAACTTTGCCATAAATTTTGGTTACAAAATACAAATATTGGTGGTTGATTTTTATAAATAAAAGTGACTAAATATGTATTTAGAAAATATATATTTAGAAGACACATATGAGTGATTATTTGTATACTTTGTGTATTAGTTACATTGTTTTAAGACTTGAAACAATATAACTCACAAAAACACCAAAAATTACCATCCAAAATATTACCAAAATTCCAAGGAATAAATATACAAGAATACCCAAAATACCGGTAAGACCGAACAAAGGAATATAACTCACAAAATATTACGGAAATAATATTCATATGTATATTTTGGTAATTCATATTTTGGACACTAAGAGAATGAAAATATGATTTTTACAATCACCACAAGAGTATATCATATTTTTGACAAGGAAAAATATATTATTTTTGGCAAGTATGAAATATATATTTTTCTTGAAATTTTTAGAAGATATATTATTTTTAAGATATATATATATATATATATATATATATATATATACATATATATATATATATATATATTCTTACACAAACAACAAATACAATATTTTCGGGGGAAAATATATTTTCTCAAATAAATATGAAACATATCATTTTTGGAAGAAAAATGAGTTTAAATATATTTTCTAAATTAAGACTTGAAAATATATTATTTTTGAAACTTATGAGAAGATGCAAATATCTTTGCCAAAAGAAAATTTATAAATAATTTTTCTAAGTAATATTCCTTAAAATATATATTTTGGAGATATATATTGGATCTTTACTAAAGATGATATTCCGGAATAATTAATTTGAAATTTAGTATAAGGATACTTAACGAATACAATAAGCATACGTATTCTCGTACGTATGAATACACACCGGAATACGACCTCAAAACAAGGCAAAAATACACATGTATAAGATACCCCCCATCCTTGGGAAGGCAATACAAGTATAAATACTTGGGAAGTATTATTACAAAAATATTGTTTAACAGTTATTCCAAAATTTAATAAATATACCTTGAGTTAAAATATTAATTATTTTAACAAATAAGTATATAACTTGGAATAATTTCAAAGACACAAAAGAAACGTAACTCAGAAGCATTAATACTAAGTCAAGGCACGACCCATTAGTCTAATAGACATTAGTACTGTGACAACCCTCAAATTTACATGTAACCGTACAATCTATTAATGTTAATTAAAGTACTTGTTGACTGTGCTGAATCATTTAACTGCTCTCTGATTACTGTGTTATGCTTACATGTATTTGATAACATACTAATATTATACAGAAAAGTTACTAAATAGTCCGGTACGCCTTCCTGAGTGTTAAAAATTGAAAATGTTGCAAAAATATATATGTAGGACACTAAACTGAATAATTAAGCACTTTAACGGAACAACACCGAACTGAATAACTGGACTTTACCCGGAACACCAAAATAATGCTAGAAGCATTGTTTTTATTTTTTCTGAACGAGTTATGGTTCCTGAACATCATAACACACCATAAAAATATCTAGTAACTAATTATCCTAACTAAACACTTTGATTTGAACTAGGATGGAACTAACTAGTTAGCACCCTAGCCTAAGACCCCCCCCCCCCCCATCTACCTCACGGCCACCAAGGCCTTACACAATTGATTTTGTGCTAATATAATATTGGATCTTGTTGGTGGACAATGAAACACATTACCCATTAGACTTAGAAATGTTGGAAGGGTGATTATTTAACCACTAGATCTCCATCCATTTTATGATTCACATCAACAACACACAACCTCCTCTCCCTTCCTTCTTCATCTCGGCAGCCAACAACCATCATCATACCACCACCTTCAACTCATTTCTCATACATTCCACAAGCATCCATAGGTGTTAGAAGGCATACAACGAAGCTCGGTGCGTTCGGAAGTTGAAGGACCTCTCTCATTTTCTTTTAACCACCACTTTTCCACACTTGAACTCCCCTAGCCTTGTGCTAGTAGTAAGTTTCTTAAATCTTCGTCTTGTTCATGTATTTGGTGGTTAATAGTTGGTTAAATGGTTAGAACTTAAGAAACTCTAAAGAACTTACATTAAGTCTTGAACATAAAGGGTAAAGAGTGGATAAAGAGAATATATATGGGTAAATCATGTAGATCTTGTGTTGTTATGATTCTTGTTGATTTTCCTGATGATTTGCTGGATTATATTGATGTTTGATGTTGTTGTGATCACTAAACATGCTAACGGAATCAATCGAACGCGCTTTAGAAGGTTAAAGACTAAAAACAGAAAGCTGTTTAGTGATTACAGCCAACTTCAGTTGGCTGTAACAGAACCGTAACTTAACAAAAAATGTATTTTCTAAAGTCTAGGTTTATTTATTATGAAATACGGTTCTAATGGCACCAGAATCATGATTTTTGGACTTCGTTTACTATTTTTAAAGTGTCATTTCGTAACAGCAGCTAGAGCTGCATTTTTCTGCTGAAAATATGCGTTTTGTTTTCTGTCATAACTTGAGTTCTGTGTAGAGTTAGATCATGAAACTTGTACTGTAGATGACCACCGATGTATTTGTAATTCTGTCACTGGAATTTCGTAAATCGGACTTTCGATGAATTTTAAATAAATTATTCCGTGGACTGTGGTCAGAAAAAGATAAATCTGATTTCAGTCCGGAAAATGAATTTTTATAAAATATTGGTAATGAACTGGACCCCGATATTTTTACACAATAATATTTGGATCGTTTATTAAAATATTAAAGCTGAAATGACATAAGTTGTAATTTGCATGTCTAAATGTCGGGTAGGTTATATGTGAATGATATAACATGTTATATGTGTTATGTGCATTATCGTACGTTGTTTATGAGTGGGGAATGGATGGGAAATTTATATGGGCATAAACCGTTAAAGTGATGCATGTTATGTGATAGATACATGTAGGAACTTTGTGCTCTATTTGAAACCACTAAATGACTAACTGGTAATCATACTAGGACGTGATTGACCAACCTTGATTGTTAGCTATTTGTGAGAGTCAAACCGAGCAATCGAGGTGAGTTCACACTTTTCTACAAAGCATGGTAAATTCCCGGTGGGAATGGGAATGGGTACAGGAATAGGGGTTCCTCGTCCTCTGGGACGCGTTCAGGAATGTGAATTCCTCGTCCTTGAGACGTGTTCAGGAATGTAAATTCCTCGTCCTGTTGGGACGTATTAGACTTACTGGACTAGAACTCTATCAGCGAAGTCCCTCCCTTTTTGTATCGACTTAATCGCCAAGGCTACGGCGAGCGGGTCATTAGTTAATAGCGCTATTAGGTTTAACAAACCTCACACCGTGCTAGTTGGACGGGTGTGTACTAATGGACTATGGCACGTCGGTGATGATAGACACCGACGCTAGGGCACAAGAAATTTTGGTTAGTTATCGATATGATAAACGAGTCTGGTAGTTTAAAATTTTGGGGTAGCTCCCCACGGCCGGAGTGCCGGGCTGGATAGCCAGGGAAGGTGGACATGGGATGGTTAACTAATAAACGTTTTCGAACTATGGGGTAACGCCCACGGCTGGATAGCTGAATGAGATTAAACTACGTTTTTGGAAACAACTCTAAAATGGACAACCAACCGTGAACTCACTCAACTTTGTTGTTGACTCGTTGCTACATGCTTTGCAGGTCGCTAGATGCTATGGAGCTTGCACATGGAGGTGGTCGCTGTGGGATGCGAACTAAATTGTCCCGTACTCAATAAATAAACTTTATGACCTTATGAAACTTATATTTTGGGACTTTAAAGTTATGAACTACGAACATATGTTTTGGTTTAACGTATTATGCTTCCGCTGATTAAATTGAACTTGGTTAACTTCCTTTTGGTCACCAATCGTATCGTGGTTGGTTTTATTTACCTAATTATGTTGTTCAATATGATTGGTGGCTCGATCCTGGTCACGTCACGCCTCCAAGCGGTGGTACTCCGCATGGTGGATTTTGGGGGTGTGACAGATTGGTATCAGAGCCATTGGTTATAGTGAACATGGTTTTAAAAAGGGAAAAGTTTTTAATAAAACCAGACTATAACTGGTACAGTGCTCAACGATCCACAACGACGCTTCGCTCCACGTGCAAGACTCGACACAATAGGTGGTATGATTTATGTTATATTGTTGGTTAGATAGTTTACACTGTGCATTAGTTAACATGATAATTGCTATTTGAACCTTGTGTGCTTACTCTCTACTGTCGTCCCACACTTACGCATTTTCGCGACACTTTTCTCACTTACGTTGCCGCATTGTGAAGATCATGAGCAGATGCGGAGGACGTATCAACCTTACACAAGCCCAGCTGACGACTTTGATCAACGAACAAGTTGCTGCGGCACTTGCAGCCGCCCAAGCAGGAGGCCAGCATGCCCATCCACCTGTGTGCACGTTCAAGACTTTTATGGACTGTCGTCCTAGTAATTTAAGTGGCACTGAAGGGGCCGTTGGACTCCTCCACTGGTTCAAGAAGCTCGAGTCGGTCTTCGAAATGTGTGAATGCCCTGAGGATCGTAGGGTGAAGTATATGCTACTGGTACTCTTAAAGGGGTAGCGCTCACGTGGTGGAACGCTCAGGTTCAGCTGCCGGGGTTAGTTGCTGCTAATGCCACCCCATGGAATGACTTCAAGGAACTGATCAAGGAAGAGTACTGCAGTCGTGATGACATCCACAAGCTAGAGGTGGAATTTTTCAACCTGAAGATGACGCGGTCTGAGATTGAGGCGTATACTAAGAGGTCAAACGAGCTGGCCATCTTGTGCCCTACTATGGTGGACCCTCCCATCAAACATATTGAGCTTTACCTCAAGGGCCTTGTACCCGAGATTCAGAGTCACGTGACTTCGGCTAACCTGGGTACCATTCAACAAATCATCAAGTTGGCTCACCGTCTCACCGACCAGGCAGTGGAACAAAACAGACTGCCTAAGTGTATTGGTACTGCTACTACCGATGCTCCCAAGGATAACAAGCGGAAATGGGATGGGAACTCCTGAAAGGGTTCTACCTCAGTTCAGTCTCAGCAGCGAAAGACTGATGATTACAGGAGCCCCGGTCAGCAGTCTTCTGGGAATCAAGGTCAGGGTGGATACAAGGGAAATCACCCCAAATGTAATCGATGTAACTTGCACCACAGCGGGCCATGTGGTAAAGGCAACTGTCATCGAGGCAACAAGCCAGGTCACATGGCAAGGGATTGCAGGAATCAGCATCCGGCGAATCAGAACCGGCAGCAACAGCAAGCCCCACCCAATCAACGCCAGCATCGGCAACAACAAGGTAACAACAAAGGGTGCTTTCAATGTGGTGCTGAGGGCCATTTCAAGAAAGACTGCCCCCAGCTAAATCATAACCAGAACAATAACAATCAGGGGAATGGAAACGGCAATGGGGGAAATAACAATGGTAATGGGGCAAGGGGTCGTGTTTTCGTGCTAGGTCAGGGTGACGCAAGGAACGATCCCAACGTTGTGATGGGTAAGTTCCTTCTGGACGACTTCTTTGTTACTATTTTGTTTGATTCGGGCGCTGATACTAGTTATGTATCCTTAAAAGTTAGCCAAATGCTTAAGCGTACTCCAACACCTTTAAACACCAAACACACGGTAGAAGTAGCTAACGGTAAAAGCCTTGAGGCCACGCACATAGTTAAGGGTTGTAACCTTGTCTTAGCTGGTCAGACTTTCTCTATCGATCTTATTCCTATCATTCTGGGTAGTTTTGATGTCGTTATTGGGATGGATTGGCTATCTCATCATCAAGCGGAGATTGTTTGCAAGAAGAAAATCATCCGCATTCCTCGTTCTGGTAAAGAGCCCCTTGTGATTTATGGCGACAAGAGTGGTGCTGTCGTAGGCATTATCTCTTTTCTTAAGGCCCAGAAGTGTTTGCGAAAGGGCCACACTGCCATTCTAGCACTCGTTACTGACACATCAACGGAAAAGAAGAGAATTGAAGACATACCTATTGTGCGCGATTTTCCTGAGGTATTTCCCGAGGAATTACCTGGTCTTCCGCCTCATCGCCAAGTTGAGTTTCAAATCGAGCTCCTGGAGCAGCACCAGTAGCTCGAGCGCCATATCGTCTAGCTCCATCAGAACTTGAAGAACTATCCACGCAATTACAAGAACTCTTGGAAAAGGGTTTCATACATCCTAGCTCTTCGCCCTGGGGAGCTCCAGTCTTGTTTGTGAAGAAGAAAGATGGTACTTTCAGAATGCGTATTGACTACCGCGAACTCAACAAGGTGACCGTGAAGAATCTTTATCCTCTTCCACGTATTGACGACTTGTTCGACCAGTTGCAAGGGTCGAGCTATTACTCTAAGATTGATTTGAGATCGGGATACCATCAGCTGAGAGTCTGAGATGAGGACGTCTCCAAAAAAGCATTCAGAACTCCCTACGGCCATTACGAGTTTCTAGTCATGCCTTTCGGATTGACGAATGCACCAGCGATCTTCATGGATCTCATGAACCGAGTGTGCAAGCCTTACCTGGATAAGTTCGTTATTGTTTTCATCAACGACATCCTGATCTATTCTAAGAGTCAGGAGGAACACGAGCATCATCTACGACTTATGTTGGAACTTCTTCGAAAAGAGTAGTTGTATGCCAAGTTTTCGAAATGTGACTTCTGGTTTCGCGAAGTCCACTTTCTAGGACATGTGGTAAACAAGGATGGAATTCATGTTGATCCATCCAAGGTTGACTCAATCAAGAACTGGCCTGCACCCCGCACACCAACAGAAATCCGCCAATTCTTGGGTTTGGTAGGATATTACAGAAGGTTTATCAAGGATTTCTCAAAGATTGCGCAACCTCTCACTTCACTAACTCAGAAGGGTGTCATCTATCGTTGGGGTGATGCACAGGAGTCCGCATTTCAACACTTAAAAGATAGACTTTGTAGCGCGCCTATCCTCTCATTGCCTGAAGGCACAGAAGATTTTGTGGTTTATTGCGACGCTTCCATCCAAGGACTTGGTTACGAGTTGATGCAACGTGACAAGGTCATTGCCTATACGTCACGCCAACTTAAGGTTCACGAAAGGAACTACACTACACATGACTTGGAACTGGGAGCAGTTGTTTTCGCGCTTAAGATATGGAGACATTACCTGTACGGTACCAAGTGCACCATTTACACCGATCACAGGAGTCTTGAGCATATCTTCAAGCAAAAGGAGTTAAACATGCGACAACGCCGATGGGTCGAGCTATTGAATGATTATGAATGCGCTATCAAGTACCATCCGGGCAAAGCCAATGTTGTGGCCGACGCCCTCAGCCGAAAAGATACTATACCTAAGCGTGTACGTGCTTTACAGCTTACCATCCAATCCAACCTCCCCGCTCAAATTCGTGATGCTCAGGTTGAAGCTTTGAAAGCAGAGAACATCAGAGCTGAGTCCTTACGAGGATCTAGACAATGGCTAAAACAAAAGGAAAACGGCGCCTACTATGTAAACGGACGCATCTGGGTTCCACTGTATGGAGACCTACGCGAGCTTGTGATGAATGAAGCACATAAGTCTCGTTATTCAGTACATCCTGGTTCAGATAAGATGTACCACGACCTCAAGACTACGTATTGGTGGCCTGGTATGAAAGCCAGCATAGCAACCTACGTCAGTAAATGCTTGACTTGTGCTAGGGTCAAGGTTGAGTACCAGAAACCATCAGGCCTACTCCAACAACCTGAGATACCTAAACGGAAATGGGAGCAAATTTCCATGGATTTCGTTACTGGTCTACCTAGATCTCAACGCGGAAACGATACAATTTAGGTGATCGTAGATCGACTGACCAAGTCTGCACATTTTCTGGCTATCAAGGAAACGGATAAGTTTTCTACTTTAGCAGACATCTACCTAAAAGAAGTGGTGTCAAGGCATGGAGTGCCAACCTCCATCATTTCCGATCATGATGCACGTTTTACTTCTGACTGTGGCAAGCAATGCACAAGTCTTTTGGCTCACGTTTAGATATGAGCACCGCGTATCACCCACAGACGGATGGGCAATCTGAACGCACCATCCAAACCCTTGAAGACATGCTTCGGGCATGTGTAATCGACTTTGGTAATGGCTGGGAAAAGCATCTCCCGCTAGTGGAGTTTTCGTATAACAACAGCTACCACACTAGCATCCAAGCCGCTCTGTTCGAGGCACTGTACGGACGGAAATGCCAATCGCCTCTTTGTTGGCAGAAGTTGGTGACAGCCAAATCACTGGCCTAGAACTTGAGGTAGATACCACAGAGAGAATTGCTCAGATACGACAACGAATGGCGGCAGCTCGTGACCGTTAGAAAAGCTATGCTGATAAGGGAAGAAAACCACTCGAGTTCCAGGTTGGGGATCGAGTGCTACTCAAGGTCTCACCTTGGAAAGGTGTAGTCCATTTTGGCAAACGAGGCAAACTCAATCCGCGTTATGTCGGACCATTCGAAGTCACCGAGAAAATTAGCAAAGTCGCCTATAGGTTGAATCTACCTGAAGAACTCAGTGGAGTTCACAATGTTTTCCATGTGTCGAATCTGAAGAAGTGTCTGTCAGATGAGACCCTCATAGTTCGTCTTAAGGAACTCACAATCGACGACCAGCTGCTATTCGTCGAGGAACCAGTAGAGATTACGGATTAAGATGTTAAGATCCTCAAGCGTACCAGAATACCTCTTGTCCGAGTTTGTTGGAATGCCCGTCGTGGCCCAGAGTATATCTGGGAACGAGAAGACCAAATGAAACTCAAGTATCCCCAGCTGTTTAAGAAAAACGCAACCACTACTGAGGCTGAAGCTACTGCAGAATTTCGGGACGAAATTCCAAATCAACGGGGGGATGATGTGATACCCCAGGAAAATCAGGAAAACAACGCAACTTAACAGCCTCCTCAGTAACCAGGTGCTAAATTTCGGGACGAAATTCTCTTAACAGGGGGAGAATGTGACAACCCTCAAATTTACATGTAACCGTACAATCTATTAATGTTAATTAAAGTACTTGATGACTGTGCTGGATCATTTAACTGCTCTCTGATTACTGTGTTATGCTTACATGTATTTGATAACATACTAATAGTATACATAAAAGTTACTAAATAGTCCGGTACGCCTTCCTGAGTGTTAAAAATTGAAAACGTTGCAAAAATATATATGTAGGACACTAAACGGAATAATTAAGCACTTTAACGGAACAACACCGAACCGAACAACCGGACTTTACCCGAAACACCAAAATAATGCTAGAAGCATTGTTTTTATTTTTTCTGAACGAGTTATGGTTCCTGAACATCATAACACACCATAAAAATATCTAGTAACTAAACATCCTAACTAAACACTTGGATTTGAACTAGGATGGAACTAACTAGTTAGCACCCTAGCCTAAGACCCCCCCCCCCATCTACGTCACGGCCACCAAGGCCTTACACAATTGATTTTGTGCTAATATAATATTGGATCTTGTTGGTGGACCATGAAACACATTACCCATTAGACTTAGAAATGTTGGAAGGGTGATTATTTAACCACTAGATCTCCATCCATTTTATGATTCATATCAATAACACACAACCTCCTCTCCCTTCCTTCTTCATCTCGGCAGCCAACAACCATCATCATACCACCACCTTCAACTCATTTCTCATACATTCCACAAGCATCCATAGGTGTTAGAAGGCATACAACGAAGCTCGGTGCGTTCGGAAGTTGAAGGACCTCTCTCGTTTTCTTTTGACCACCACTTTTCCACACTTGAACTCCCCTAGCCTTGTGCTAGTAGTAAGTTTCTTAAATCTTCATCTTGTTCATGTATTTGGTGGTTAATAGTTGGTTAAATGGTTAAAACTTAAGAAACTCTAAAGAACTTAGATTAAGTCTTGAACATAAAGAGTAAAGAGTTGATAAAGAGAAAATATATGGGTAAATAATGTAGATCTTGTGTTGTTATGATTCTTGTTGATTTTCCTGATGATTTTCTAGATTATATTGATGTTTGATGTTTTTGTGATCACTAAACATGCTAACGGAATCAATCGAACGCGCTTTAGAAGGTTAAAGACTAAAAACAGAAAGCTGTTTAGTGATTACAGCCAACTTCAGTTAGCGGTAACAGAACCGTAACTTAACAAAAAATGTATTTTCTAAAATCTAGGGTTATGTATTATGAAATACGGTTCTAATGGCACCGGAATCATAATTTTTGGACTTCGTTTACTATTTTTAAAGTGTCATTTCGTAACAGCAGCTAAGCTGCATTTTTCTGCTGAAAATATGCGTTTTGTTTTCTGTCATAACTTGAGTTCTGTGTAGAGTTAGATCATGAAACTTGTACTGTAGATGACCACCGATGTATTTGTAATTCTGTCACTGGAATTTCATAAATCGGACTCTCGATGAATTTTAAATAAATTATTCGGTGGACTGTGGTCAGAAAAAGATAAATCTGATTTCAGTCCGGAAAATGATTTTTTTAAAATATTGGTAATGAACTGGACCCCAATATTTTTACACAATAATACTTGGATCGTTTAAGACATTCTGTAAAAATTTGGGAATTTTTGGAATAAGTTAACTATTTTATTAAAATGTCCGAAAACAGCCCGGTTTTGAATATTAAAGCTGAAATGACATAAGTTGTAATTTGCATGTCTAAATGTCGGGTAGGATATCTGTGAATGATATAACGTGTTATATGTGTTATGTGCATTATCGTACGTTGTTTATGAGTGGGGAATGGATGGGAAACTTATATGGGCATAAACCGTTAAAGTGATGCATGTTATGTGATTGATACATGTAGGAACTTTGTGCTCTATTTGAAACCACTAAATGACTAACTGGTAATCATACTAGGACGTGATTGACCAACCTTGATTGTTAGCTATTTGTGAGAGTCAAACCGAGCAACCGAGGTGAGTTCACACTTTTCTACAAAGCATGGTAAATTCCCAGTGGGAATGGGAATGGGTACAGGAATAGGGGTTCCTCGTCCTCTGGGACGCGTTCAGGAATGTGAATTCCTCGTCCTTGAGACGTGTTCAGGAATGTAAATTCCTTGTCCTGTTGGGACGTATTAGACTTACTGGACTAGAACTCTATCAGCGAAGTCCCTCCCTTTTTGTATCGACTTAATCGCCGAGGCTATGGCGAGTGGGTCATTAGTTAATAGCGCTATTAGGTTTAACAAACCTCACACCGTGCCAGTTGGACGGGTGTGTACTAATGGACTATGGCACGTCGGTGATGATAGACACCGACGCTAGGGCACAAGAAATTTTGGTTAGTTGTCGATATGATAAACGAGTCTGGTAGTTTAAAATTTTGGGGTAGCTCCCCACGGCCGGAGTGCCGGGCAGGATAGCCAGGGAAGGTGGACATGGGATGGTTAACTAATAAACGTTTTCGAACTATGGGGTAACCCCCACGGTTGGATAGCTGAATGAGATTAAACTACGTTTTTGGAAACAACTCTAAAATGGACAACCAACCGTGAACTCACTCAACTTTGTTGTTGACTCGTTGCTACATGCTTTGCAGGTCGCTAGTGTCACACCCCGTATTTCCACGTGTCACCGGTGGGCCCGGTGGGGGAGTATCGTGACGTGGTTGGCAACATAATAGTCAAACAACACAATATTTAAATGCACAGCGGAAGCAAATTATAGATTCAATTCAACCAAACAACATTGTAATATTAAGTATCACAAATAATCGAATTTAAATCCACAGGTAGATCCAAATAAAAGGAAACAATGTTCAACAGACTATGACATCCAAGCTTGCGAGACTTATTGTGGATGCTAGGAGATTAGCCAGCCTATTTCGCGTAGTACCTGCACTTAACCTTTTTGAGAAAATACGTCAGTTTACACTGGTAAATACAATCAACCGACTCATTTTGAAAAGAGTTTAAGAAAATGCATTTAAGGCACAAGGCACAAATAATATTTTATAACTTGGGATAATTATGTAGAAATAATGCTTGTAAAGGATTCACATGTTTCTTTGCGTTCAGTAGCCCAGATCGAGCCGGGTTAAAGATCAATAGACACACCACATTATGTAAATGAGACACTGACAGGTGTACGCCTACACCTGAGTGCTAAGGTCGTGGCCATTTCGTAAAATGATGCCAGGGATATCCGGGACTCGGTCATTAACCCCCCAAAGGCTTTAAGCAAACAAAACAATTTAAACGGTCATTTCGATAATACTTAACCCCCAAAACGATTAAGGTCGAAATGCCCGACCAAGCGGTATTTTATATACCGTACCCCAAGCCTGTATAGGGAAAATAAGTTAAAAGTATTTACCTGAGCAAGTATAAATCAAATCAGCGAGTGCAAATATCTTTTACTGGTTCTCCTAATCTGGAACGAAGGTTTATAATAACCTATTAGAATCCTAACGGGTCTTTAGTTAAGCTTAAGCTTAGACCGGTTAGTTTTAAAAGATACGGTTCGTACGCACGATTAAGCGAAGACCGGATAGAATGTGATTTAGACCCGACAAGTTTGAAGACTTTCTTAATATGGGTATATTATACACATTCTGGATTTTGAGATAAAACCGATAAGGTTTGACCCATTTCGGCTAATTTATGTAAACTAGTTACATAAACCGAACCGAACGCGCAATAAGCGTAACGGGTATCCGTAAGAGTCCTAAACAGGTTTCCTAAGTTAACATGCCTTAAATATGTTGTGATATCAGTAGGATATCAACCATGATGCCCATAAGGCGTTTAATCTCTAATTAAGCCCCGTAGGGGTATTTTGGTCATTTTAAAGATTACAAAAGGGATTAATTAGACCCCTGTGATCCGGGTCTGAGTTGATCAGTAAAATAGCTTATTTTAACAGGTTATAACATTTGGTAATAAGTCTTATGTGACAAAATGTTTTTAAACTCAAACTATGCGTATAAAACGCGTATAAAGCCGTTTTATGCGACGTACGGGTTAAAATAGGATTCTGAGTTTTATGATCAGTTAAACAGGTCCAAAACACCACATTTATTATTTAAAATTAGTAGCAATTGGATTGGCGTTAAAAGGATTTGTAAAACTCATTTTATGGCGGAAAAGGGCATATTCGGTATTAACCGAATCAAGGCGATAAACCTAGCTTATGATCAGTTTAAAAATAATTAAAAATCTTCAAAAATCCCAAAATATTATATTACATCATTGGGTAAAATTTTTGGTGTCAAAAATTGGGTTTAGATAGGCTTTACGCTAATGACGCCGTTATATTACTAAGAAGCGTTCAAATTACGTCATTAAGCATAACTCCTAATCTAGACCTCCAACTGATGTGAAATTTTAGGTACAAGTCTAATAATCAGTAACTAAGATTGTGGCACTTTAACATTTCCAAAAATCTTGTTTTATGGTCATAAGGGCATTACGGTCAATATTTAGGCGATTAACGGAAACGTCGGACAATTAAGGATTTAAGTGGTATAAACGCAGAGGGTTATACACACATGTAACTAGGTCCTAATGGAACTTTAAGGCATGTCTAAACCTATCTAAACCGGGTCAGAACTGAGGTCAAAGCAAAAGTCAAACTTTTGCGTCTTTCGGTTCCGAATCGGTCTTAAACAGAAAGTTGTCGAATCAAACAAGCTTAGACAAGTCCGTACACTTATTAACAAGTTATATTAATGCTAAAATAGATTACACGCCTTCTAAATCGTTAATTACGTGTTTAATGATTTTGTTGACTTTTTCGTAAGAAGTTTGACTCGACAAACGACCTAGTTAGGATAGGAATCAGTGAGTGCCCTTTTAGGGGTTTATTCCTCACATAAATACCAACTTCTAACAACTTTAACTTTGCCTAATCACTGGACCATTTGCATTTAATCACTAAGTCAAACCGTAGTTACGACGGTTTGACTTCTAGGCTATAAACTAAGCAAGACTTAATTAGAGAAGGTTAGGCATACTTACAAGTGACCAAAGAAGGATTTGGAAGGCTTGTGTCTGCTGTTGTGCTCCACAAAATGTCCAGAAGTTGATGTAGGAATGAATGCAAAGAATGTGGGTCTTATATATGAATTCAAACATCTTGGATCATCAACACATAAGTCTAGGAGTGTTACCATATCACCAACATGTGTCCTACAAGCTAAAAACCACCTTAGGCAGCCCAAGGTATCACAAAATTTTGATTTGAGTCGGTTACAACGTCAACAGGCAGCTGGCTGTTATGTTTGTCGCTGGTAGCTGTCACGTGGCCCGCGTAAGGATCTTAAGGATCTTACGCGGCCCGCCTTGATGTCCGGATCAGGTTAACATGTTTTCTTTTATTGCACTTTGGTCCTTGGTCCCTCGAAAGGTCATTTTCACAAGGTTTCTTGCATTTTTTAGCCTTTGTAATTTATATATGGGGGCTTTAAGATTTACACCCACTTTGTAAAGTTCCTGGGTAACTTTGTGATCACCCGAAAAGCCCTAATTTTCAATGTTGACGATTCTAACCCTCACACACGAATTTTATCATAACTTTCTCATACGGTAACGAAACTTGGTGAAATTTTTATGGTGCATTCTAGTGAGCATAATTTATCGTTACAAGGCTTCGGGTTTGCTAAAAGGTCACTCAGAGGTATATCTTAACATGTTGACACAATTAACCCCTGTAGTTTGTAATCTCTCACTTTCTTTCCCAATTCGCTTCGTATGATCCATGATCTATTCGTTTAAGGTTATAAACATCATGTAGGGTTATTGTAAAGTATATTTATTCATTGTTGACACTTCGAACCCTTATATTTACATAGTTTCATTGTTTGTCAACTTTAGTCCTTCAAGAACATTCTTTCACACGTTCAAACCTATGACACGTGTCAACACATTATAGGACGTAAATTTTCGAGGTGTTACATCCTCACCCCCTTAAAAGAAATCTTGACCTCGAGATTTACTGAAAAATATAAGGGTACTTTTCTTTCATTGTGGACTCAACCTCCCACGTATACTCGGGACCTCTACGGGCATCCCATTTGACCTTTACAATCGGTACATGCTTCCTTCGAAGCTTCTTAACCTGTCGATCCTCGATCGACAATGGTTTTTCAACAAATCTTAAGCTCTCATCTATATGCACATCTGTATGTGGTATAACCAATGATTCGTCAGCGAAACACTTCTTCAGATTGCAGATGTGGAACACATTGTGAATTCCACTGAGCTCTTCAGGTAAGTTTAGCTTATAGGCAACTGACCCGACACGTTCGATAATCTCGAAAGGTCCTATGTATCTCAGGCTTAGCTTGCCTTTCTTACCAAACCGCATCACTCCTTTCCAGGGTGATACCTTAAGTAAGACTTTATCACCTACTTCGAAGTGAAAAGATTTACGCTTGGGGTCTGCGTAGCTCTTCTGCCTATCTCGGGCAGCTTTGAGACGGTCACGAATCTGGACAATCTTGTCCGTCGTTTCAAATACTATCTCTGGTCCTGATAACTAGACATCTCCAACTTCCGCCCAACAAACGGGCGTTCTACACTTTCTACCGTATAAGGCCTCGAAAGGCGCAGCCTTAATGCTGGTGTGGTAGCTATTGTTGTAGGAGAATTCAATTAGTGGTAGGTGGTTATCCCAACTACCACCCAAATCAATTACACATGCACGAAGCATGTCTTCCAACATTTGAATAGTACGCTCACTCTGACCGTCTGTCTGAGGATGGTAAGCCGTACTAAAATTTAAACGCGTGCCCAAAGATTGTTGGAAGCTTTTCCAAAAATGTGACGTGTACCTAGTATCTCGGTCAGAGATAATAGACACAGGTATGCCATGTAAGGCTACAATCTTATCAACGTATAACTGGGCTAACATGTCGGAGCTATAAGTCTCCTTGATGGGTAAGAAATGAGCTGACTTAGTCAGTCTATCAACGATCACCCATATAGTATCATTGCCTTTCCTTGTCTTTGGCAGCTTGGTGATGAAATCCATCGTCACCATCTCCCACTTCCATGTGGGAAGTTCAGGCTGTTGTAGCAAACCTGACGGCTTTTGATGCTCGGCTTTGACTTGCGCACATGTCAAGCATTTAGCTACATAGGTGGCTACAGACTTCTTCAAGCCTATCCACCAATAATTTGCCTTTAGATCCTGGTACATCTTATCAGCTCCAGGATGAACGGAGTATTTGGAACTATGGGCTTCCTGGAGGATAACATCTCGAAGTCCTCCATAAATTGGAACCCATATTCGTCCATTCAATCTTAGAATTCCATCCTTGCTAAGGGATAACTGTTCCTCAGTTACCCCTAGCTTTTCGCTAGGATAGTTAGCTTCCAACACAGCTTCCTTCTGTGCAGCTAACAACCTTTCAATCAAATTGTTCTTTAGTTCCATGCACTTGGCATTTATTCGGATGGGTTTCACTTTCTCCTTTCGACTCAAGGCATCGGCGACTACATTCGCCTTGCCGGGATGGTATCTTATTTCACAATCGTAATCATTCAGAGTTTCCATCCAACGGCGTTGCCTCATGTTCAAGTCCTTCTGATTGAACAGATGTTGAAGGCTCTTGTGATCAGAATAGATCACACATTTGATTCCATACAAGTAGTGCCTCCAAAGTTTTAGTACGAATACAACGGCACCCAACTCCAAGTCATGGGTGGTGTAATTCTTTTCGTGCACCTTTAACTGGCGTGAAGCATAGGCAATGACTTTGCCTTTCTGCATAAGCACACATCCCATCCCGGTGTGTGATGCATCACAATAAACTACAAACTCCTCTATTCCATCAGGCAATGTCAGTACTGGAGCATTGCTCAACTTTTGTTTCAAAATATCGAAGGATTCCTGCTGCTTAGGACCCCAGTCAAACTTAATCTTCTTACGCGTTAGCGAAGTCAGGGGTGCAGCAATTCTTGAGAATTTTTCAATGAATCGCCTATAGTATCCTGCCAAACCTAGGAAGCTACGAATTTCTGTAGGCGTCTTTGGCTCATGCCAATTCATGACAGCTTCAACTTTAGCGGGATCTACTTGGATACCACGCTCACTAACAACATGTCCAAGAAATTGGACTTCTCGAAGCCAGAACTCACACTACGAGAACTTGGCATAGAGTTTTTCTTTATGAAGTAGTTCCAAAATGCAGTGAAGATGCTTTTCATGGTCAGCTTGGTTCTTTGAGTAGATAAGGATATCATCGATGAAAACGATGACGAATTTATCTAAGTACGGCTTGCAAACGCGATTCATGAGATCCATGAACGCGGCCGGTGCATTAGTGAGCCCAAAAGGCATCACTAGGAACTCGTAATGACCATAACGAGTCCTAAATGCAGTCTTGTGTATGTCCTCATCTCTAACCTTCAGTTGGTGATAGCCTGACCTTAAGTCAATCTTGGAGAAGAAACTTGCCCCTTGAAGTTGATCGAACAGATCGTCGATTCTGGGCAAAGGATATCTATTCTTGATGGTGACTTTATTAAGCTCACGGTAGTTGATGCACAGACGCATCGATCCATCCTTCTTTTTGACAAATAAAACTGGTGCTCCCCAAGGAGACGAACTAGGTTTGATGAAACCTTTGGCTAGCAAATCATCTAGTTGCGTTCTCAATTCTTTCTTCTCTGTTGGTGCCAACCTATAAGGCGCCCTTGCAACTGGTGCTGATCCGGGAATAATGTCGATTCTGAATTCTACTTGTCTATCTGGTGGCAAACCAGGTAGTTCTTCAGGAAAAACTTCGGGGTATTCAGAAATGACGGGGATATCCCCAAACTTGGGCTTCGGTTCATCAATAATCACTTGTGCCATGTAAATGACACAACCCTTCTTCAAACACTTAGAGTCCCTGAGAATAGACATTTTCTCAGGCAGACCATGCTGGGTATCTCCTTGGATAGTAAGTGATTCACCAGACGGAGTCTTGATCATCACTTGCTTCTTATTGCAAATAATCTGGGCCTGGTTATGAGATAACCAGTCCATACCCAAAACTATGTCAAAACCGGCTAGTTTCAAAGGAAGTAAGGACAAAGGAAATGAGTGGTTCTTAATGGATATGAAACATCCATCTAATAAGGTTGAGGCGGTTTCTAAAGTGCCATCTGCTAGTTCTACCTCATACTTCACCCTTAAAGTCTTAACAGGTAATTTCAACAATTCACAAAACTTATTATCTACGAACGACTTATCAGCGCCTGAATCAAATAACACTCTCGCATAAACATCATTTACGAGAAAGGTACCTGTTATCACATTGTCGTCCTTGACGGCTTCCTTAGCATCCATCCTGAAGACCCTAGCATTGGTCTTCTTAGCCTCCTCAGGCTTCTTGGCGTATTTTGGGTAATTGGTCTTGATGTGCCCCTTTTCATTGCAACCGTAGCAGGTCGCATCCTTCATCTTCTTGCAATCCAAGGTCTTGTGTTCCTTGGACTTGCACAACCCACATGCAAAAGGCTTCGATTGTGAATTCGAATTCGATTCATACCTACACTTCCCAAAGTGGTGTCTCTTGCAGATTTTGCATCTGGGTTTTTCACCCGACTACTGACCATCCTTCCTAAATCCTGACCCCTTCCTGTGGTCATTGTTTCCCTTATGCCTCTTGTCTGAACGTCGTGAGTTGTCATCCTCACGCTTCCTCTTCTCGGTATCAGCGTTTCTCTGCGATTTCTGCCTAACCGCATCCAAGGTAAGGGACAAAGATATGTCCACTGCAGACCGAAAAGTAGCTGGTCTGGAGGCCTTCACACTTGCCTTGATCTCCGGGGCTAAACCCCCGATGAAACGAGCTATACGCTTGGGTTCCGGGGTTACTAAATATGGAACCAACCTTAACAAGGTGTTGAAACTGGTAAGGTAGGCCTGACAGTCTAGGTTTCTCATGACCAGCGACAAGAAGTCAGATTCAATCTTCTCAACCTCATGTTGAGGGCAGTAATTTTCCTTGATCAGCGTCATGAACTGTTCCCAGGTCATATTGTATAACAGGACTTTCCCTGTAGCTTGGATCAGAGATCTCCACCAAGCTAATGCTTCTCCTTTGAAAGACTGTGACACGAACTTCACGATATCTCTTTCATTGCAACCACTGATATCCACAACCGTATCCATTTCGTCCAACCAAGTCATGCAATCCACTGCTCCTTTTTCCCCAGTGAAATCCCTGGGTTTGCACGATACGAAGTACTTATAGGAGCAACCCTTATTACGGGGTTCTTGATTTTGTATGACTCTTTGGGATGGAGCACTCCTCTGGTTTGACGAGTGGTGAGAGTTACTGTTGTGGGCAGTGTGGGTCCTGGAGGGTGTTCTAGAGTGTGGTGCAGATTGGGTCCTTGCATGGGTACCACCGGATTCATGGAGCTGTCTATCCATAGCTCGATTTACGGCATTATCTATCATTGCCTGTAATTCTGCACCCGCTACATTTACTCGGGCATTATCATGCTCTCTCCTTGGGTGACTATTGATCTCGTTTGAATCTCCCATGAAGCTTGAACTGCTACATATTGACAATAATTTATTGGTGAGTTTATTATAGAATTGTCTTTTATGGCAATTTTATTAACCGCGTTAAACATAGACCATATATGGTTAATTTATTACTCACACTTATTTAGTATTTTTAATATAATTTATCCTAATTATAAAACAATAATAGTTTTATTAGCACACAAGGCCTAGTCACAGGGACAAATTAAATCATAAGCTATGATTTCAGAGAATCAAAGCATGAAGGTTTGAACATAGTTCATTACCTTTATCAGACAGGGTCACAGACTATTACTGTCTTTTGTCTCATATGGAAATGAGAAGGGCCCGTAGGCATTCTTTTACCAATAGATGGTAAAAAGAACTAATCGTATTTATAAATGATTTAACCCATGATTCAGAGATCATTTAGCTGGGTTAGGAATCTTTGAAAAAAAATTCCCATATAATAATAACACGTGTGATTTTAACGAATCATGTCTGCCAGGAGTGTTAACATGTTTTCAGATGTTAACCGGGATTTGAATCTTTTTTAACGGGTTTTACCATCTGGGCCAGGTCTTAAAATGACATGCAGGCTAGGTTGTACCTTTAAGATCCTTAATTAAAATTAAAATAGGCAGATATATTTTTAAAAGGAATGATTCCGATTTATTTATTTCATATATAATTTAATTATGCATAACATAGCAAAGATGAAATTTATAAACTTACATTCCATTAAAACCTAAAAGTAGTACACTTTGCCCTAAACGGGACTTTTCACAGAAACACTTGCCCTCGCAGGAGCTATACTGGCAATACAGGTCCTCGCAGGGACTGTTTGCAAACATAAATGTCCACGCAGGGACTAATAAAGACAAGTCCTCGTAGGGACTATGTACGAAGATAGATGTCCACGCAGGGACTACATACACACATAAATAAATGTCCATGTAGGGACTTGATTTAAACAAGGAAATACAATAATACATATTGGGATTTAACGATCCCGTTTCTTCTTTCCCTTCAGTAAACTTGCCAAGCCACTCATGAATCCCTGATTCTTCTTACGTTCTCTCTGGAGGTCTCGCTCAACCCTTTCCACTCTTTGACGGAGATCATCCTGCTCTGGTGGAGAAAATCGTGGTGGCTGTTGCTGCAGTGGTGGCTGAACAGGTGACTGATACCCACGAGCTGGGTGTCCCATTCCCCAAGGGGTTCCATATGGTCCCTCAGGATTTTGGGCATGGTAGTTTGATGCCATAAAGTAAGGATCCTCAGCAAAGTTATAGCCATGGTATGCTGGTGGTCCGTATGGGTTGTAAGCTGCCGGAGCAGTATAAGCAGGGATAGGGTTGCCAAAACCCTGTGATGGCGGTGCAATAGGTGTCGAATTCACCTCTGAAACTGGAACTGAAGGTTCACCCATTTGTGGCCCTTCATATAATGGTGGGTAGTGGCTACCACTAGAGTGTTGAGGAGAGCTGAAATGAAAATCCACTCCTCTTGCTGACATCCGAGCGCCAGTCCTCCTACGTCTTGGTGGTGCTGGAGGTACTAGATTAACTGGAGGTGGTGGAGGCGGTGGCGTGACTGCCACGAAACGTGGATCCCCATTCACACTGGTCGAACCGTGCCTGGTGACTATCCGGACCTTGGTATGGTGTTCCGTGAAAAGACGAACCATCAGAGATCACTACAGGATGGTTCGGGGTTCCGGTTGCAGCTTCGACGGGATCTGTGTCCTCGTCCATATCCATTGCTTGATCACCGGAAAAGTGATCCTCCGGTCCTAGAGGGTTAAAGCCCCCTTGTTCTGGTAGGTAGTCCGCCGGGTTAAACTGGCCCCGAAAGACAGGAGTAGGGTCTCCGAAGGAATTGTGCGATAAGGATCGCTGTAGGGGAATGTATGAAGGTTGCGGGTTATTGGGCTCATTCTCGGACTGAGGCCCATAGGAGTGATGGTATGGAGGCGTTGAGCTATGTGACGTAGATTGTCTGGAAGGTTCCTCATACGTCCTCCAAGGTTCTCGTGGATCTGCACTCCTTGTAGATGAAGGAGTTCGCCGGCGCGAAGGCCCGGCCTCGTGGTCATTAGGGGCGCTCATCGGCTCCTTTCCTCGATTTCCTCGCCTGAATCTTGGCGGTATTGCCAAACCTGTTAATATAAACAAGGTAATAACAAGGAAAAACAAAAGAAAATAAATTTAAATTAAAATAACAACATTTTGGATTATTCCTATGTTCTTTGTCTAGACTCGAAGATTTAGGAATGTGCAATTGTGTAACTGAGATTAAACACAGAAGGCTAGTGTTTAATTCACTCAGCATTGGCTCTGATACCAACCTGTCACACCCCGTATTTCCACGTGTCACCGGTGGGCCTGGTGGGGGAGTATCGTGACGTGGTTGGCAACATAATAGTCAAACAACACAATATTTAAATGCACAGTGGAAGCAAATTATAGATTCAATTCAACCAAACAACATTGTAATATTAAGTATCACAAATAGTCGAATTTAAATCCACAGGTAGATCCAAATAAAAGGAAACAATGTTCAACAGACTATGACATCCAAGCTTGCGAGACTTATTGTGGATGCTAGGAGATTAGCCAGCCTATTTCGCGTAGTACCTGCACTTAACCTTTTTGAGAAAATACGTCAGTTTACACTGGTAAATACAATCAACCGACTCATTTTGAAAAGAGTTTAAGAAAATGCATTTAAGGCACAAGGCACAAATAATATTTTATAACTTGGGATAATTATGTAGAAATAATGCTTGTAAAGGATTCACATGTTTCTTTGCGTTCAGTAGCCCGGATCGATCCGGGTTAAAGATCAATAGACACACCACATTATGTAAATGAGACACTGACAGGTGTACGCCTACACCTGAGTGCTAAGGTCGTGGCCATTTCGTAAAATGATGCCAGGGATATCCGGGACACGGTCATTAACCCCCAAAGGCTTTAAGCAAACAAAACAATTTAAACGGTCATTTCGATAATACTTAACCCCCAAAACGATTAAGGTCGAAATGCCCGACCAAGCGGTATTTTATATACCGTACCCCAAGCCCGTATAGGGAAAATAAGTTAAAAGTATTTACCTGAGCAAGTATAAATCAAATCAGCGAGTGCAAATATATTTTACTGGTTCTCCTAATCTAGAACGAAGGTTTATAATAACCTATTAGAATCCTAACGGGTCTTTAGTTAAGCTTAAGCTTAGACCGGTTAGTTTTAAAAGATACGGTTCGTACGCACGATTAAGCGAAGACCGGATAGAATGTGATTTAGACCCGACAAGTTTGAAGACTTGCTTAATATGGGTATATTATACACATTCTGGATTTTGAGATAAAACCGATAAGGTTTGACCCGTTTCGGCTAATTTATGTAAACTAGTTACATAAACCGAACCGAACGCGCAATAAGCGTAACGGGTATCCTTAAGAGTCCTAAACAGGTTTCCTAAGTTAACATTCCTTAAATATGTTGTGATATCAGTAGGATATCACCCATGATGCCCATAACGCGTTTAATTCTCTAATTATGCCCCGTAGGGGTATTTTGGTCATTTTAAAGATTATAAAAGGGATTAATTAGACCCCTGTGATCCGGGTCTGAGTTGATCAGTAAAATAGCTTATTTTAATAGGTTATAACATTTGGTAATAAGTCTTATGTGACAAAATGTTTTTAAACTCAAACTATGCGTATAATACGCGTATAAAGCCGTTTTAAGCGACGTACGGGTTAAAATAGGATTCTGAGTTTTATGATCAGTTAAACAGGTCCAAAACACCACATTTATTATTTAAAATCAGTAGCAATTGGATTGGCGTTAAAAGGATTTGTAAAACTCATTTTATGGCCGAAAAGGGCATATTCGGTATTAACCGAATCAAGGCGATAAACCTAGCTTATGATCAGTTTAAAAATAATTAAAAATCTTCAAAAATCCCAAAATATTATATTACATCAGTGGGTAAAAGGTTTGGTGTCAAAAATTGGGTTTAGATAGGCTTTACGCTAATGACGCCGTTATATTACTAAGAAGCGTTCAAATTACGTCATTAAGCATAACTCCTAATCTAGACCTCCAACTGATGTGAAATTTTAGGTACAAGTCTAATAATCAATAACTAAGATTGTGGCACTTTCACATTTCCAAAAATCTCGTTTTATGGTCATAAGGGCATTACGGTCAATATTTAGGCGATTAACGGAAACGTCGGACAATTAAGGATTTAAGTGGTATAAATGCAGAGGGTTATACACACATGTAACTAGATCCTAATGGAACTTTAAGGCATGTCTAAACCTATCTAAACCGGGTCAGAACTGAGGTCAAAGCAAAAGTTAAACTTTTGCGTCTTTCGGTTCCGAATCGGTCTTAAACAGAAAGTTGTCGAATCAAACAAGCTTAGACAAGTCCGTACACTTATTAACAAGTTATATTAATGCTAAAATAGATTACACGCCTTCTAAATCGTTAATTACGCATTTAATGATTCTGTTGACTTTTTCGTAAGAAGTTTGACTCGACAAACGACCTAGTTAGGATAGGAATCAGTGAGTGCCCTTTTAGGGGTTTATTCCTCACATAAATACCAACTTCTAACAACTTTAACTTTTCCTAATCGCTGGACCATTTGCGTTTAATCGCTAAGTCAAACCGTAGTTACGACGGTTTGACTTCTAGGCTATAAACTAAGCAAGACTTAATTAGAGAAGGTTAGGCATACTTACAAGTGACCAAAGAAGGATTTGGAAGGCTTGTGTCTGCTGTTGTGCTCCACAAAATGTCCAGAAGTTGATGTAGGAATGAATGCAAAGAATGTGGGTCTTATATATGAATTCAAACATCTTGGATCATCAACACATAAGTCTAGGAGTGTTACCATATCACCAACATGTTTCCTACAAGCTAAAAACCACCTTAGGCAGCCCAAGGTATCACAAAATTTCGATTTGAGTCGGTTACAACGTCAACAGGCAGCTGGTTGTTATGTTTGTCGCTGGTAGCTGTCACGCGGCCCGCGTAAGGATCTTAAGGATCTTACGCGGCCCGCCTTGATGTCCGGATCAGGTTAACATGTTTTCTTTTATTGCACTTTGGTCCTTGGTCCCCCGAAAGGTCGTTTTCACAAGGTTTCTTGCATTTTTAGCCTTTGTAATTTATATATGGGGGCTTTAAGATTTATACCCACTTTGTAAAGTCCCCGGGTAACTTTGTGATCACCCGAAAAGCCCTAATTTTCAATGTTGACGATTCTAACCCTCACACACGAATTTTATCATAACTTTCTCATACGGTAACGAAACTTGGTGAAATTTTTATGGTGCATTCCAGTGAGCATAATTTATCGTTACAAGGCTTCGGGTTTGCTAAAAGGTCACTCAGATGTATATCTTAACATGTTGACACAATTAACCCCTGTAGTTTGTAATCTCTCACTTTCTTTCCCAATTCGCTTCGTATGATCCATGATCTATTCGTTTAAGGTTATAAACATCATGTAGGGTTATTGTAAAGTATATTTATTCATTGTTGACACTTCGAACCCTTATATTTACATAGTTTCATTGTTTGTCAACTTTAGTCCTTCAAGAACATTCTTTCACACGTTCAAACCTATGACACGTGTCAACACATTATAGGACGTAAATTTTCGAGGTGTTACAGCTAGATGCTATGGAGCTTGCACATGGAGGTGGTCGTTGTGGGATGCGAACTGATATGTCCCGTACTCAATAAATAAACTTTATGAACTTATGAAACTTATGTTTTGGGACTTTAAACTTATGAACTATGAACTTATGTTTTGGTTTAACGTATTATGCATCCGCTGATTAAATTGAACTTGGTTAACTTCCTTTTGGTCAACAATCGTTTCGTGGTTGGTTTTATTTACCTAATTATGTTGTTCAATATGATTGGTGGCTCGATCCTGGTCACGTCACGCCTCCAAGTGGTGGTACTCCGCATGGTAGATTTTGGGGGTGTGACAAGTACGTTATAGGTAGTCGTGTTCGACGAAGGAGCTTGAGTTACGATTGTTGAAGACGCAAGACTGTGAGTTCATGTCCCCCTTTTTCTTCAAACTGTTTTTGTTTTATAACTTTGGGGGTGAAGTACTTGTTACAAAAGGATTACATACAATTACAATTGGTATGGTTAGCTTTGGAAAGTACAGTAGATCATGTGAATGGGTAGGCGCACTCTTAAGACCATTAATCCTCGTGTTAGGACCGAGGGGCATGAGTGATAGATCTATTTGGGTGTAGCGAGCCCACACCCATGTGGACCGGGGTTTGGCCCATGAGGTGACTATGTCTTACTGCCGGAAGCCCGGTACAAAATCTGCTAGGCTTGAGCCTTCGTACGCCGTTGAACGCATGTTAATGGCCTTGCAAACCATTAATCGATATGTTTCTTGTTTTGCTTTCATACCGGGATTTACAAACATACATACATACAATGATTACAAGGTTTTATTCATACACACAAACAAACACATGAACTCGCTCAACTTTTGTTGATGTTTTCAAAATACATGTATTTCAGGGAATTAAGTATGTGGATCTGGCAGGCGTTCGGAGGTTACAAGTGTTGATAAGAATAAGAGATGTCATCCATGGTCTTGAGGTTTGGTTTGGGTGTCCTATCCTGGACAAGACACCACTTCCAAATCTTGGTTTTATTTAGAGTCTTTTGTTGAGTCCTTGTTAACTCATAAACAATTCGTATGGTTTGTAAAACTTGAATTTGAAGTCTATGTTTAAACAATGATGTTTGCGATATTTTCAAACTTATTTAATGGATGACGATCTATGGATTTATCATATAGTTGTTGTTATGATTGAATGCAATGGTATTAAGAAAGTCACACCATAATCACGCTTCCGCAAAAAGTCAGGGTGTGACAGTGTGTGTGTGTGTTATTATTTGCTTATTTGTGTGTGCCTTATATATGTTTTGGTGATGTTATTCGTAAACGCAATCGCAACTCTATCACAATGCAATCTCATCGCGGACTCGAAAACTAAGTTGTGCTTTTATGTTATGTGTTAGTTATATTATTTGTGTAACTATTGTTTACAACTATCGCATCGCTTACTCGCAACTCGCCTAAAACAAAACGCAACGCTCGACACATGAAACAAAAGTCAGAAACTAACTCGTACGCGCCATCCGATCGAACGACCGTTTGATCGAATGGTCATCAGACCGGATGACCATCCGATCGGATAGCCATCCGATTGAAAGGCCGTCCGACCCGTTTTCTTTGCACCGCCTTTCTCACCCTCACACTATAAATACCCCACTGTCACATCAACTGTTCATTGATGTGACAGCTCCCTCCGACCCGTGTACTCTCAAGCTCATTTCTCTCGATTCCTCGCGATTCTTGTAAGTTTTCACCCTAAATCTTGTACTTTCTCGTTCATTACACACTTTCTCATCATCTTCACCATCAAATCTTACATTTTCACCGTGGAATATCTTGATTTGGGATGCTCCAAGATGACGTCATCATGGAGTTCTTATGAACATTGAAGTGTGACCTCATCTTATCAAGAACCGTCTGGATCTAAAGGATTTCCATGTGATTTTACACCGAATTCAGCTAAATCTAAACATTTTTCACGTGTTTCAAATTTTCTTCAACATCTCAAAGTTTCCGCTCAAAACCATTATAAAGATGGACTCGTTCGGGCACTCTACTCATTCTCTAGTGGGGTTCGGTCTGAGAATGGACTTCTATCGGAGAGACGACCAATCCACGGGTTGAACATTAAACTCCGTCAAGAATAGTTGGTTCTGATTTTATAAGTTAAACATTTGAAGTTTTGGAAATTTCCGTTGTTTGACAGGATTTCCGTTCTATCAGAGAGACGACCATTCCCGTCCGATCAGACGAGTTGGACTTGATAGGATTTCCGTTGTTTGACACGTTAACACACCGTCTCAGTTAAACCGCTAGACCTTCTAAACTTAACCGATGTTACAAGTTTTCAAACAAACTGGTCACTCAAACGAATAGCCGCCCGATCGGATAACCATCCGATCGAACGACTATTCGACCGGGTGACTTGATTTTATAAGTTAAACACTTGAGTTTTGGAAATTTTCAAGGAATGTCAGTCTCAAACGAATAGCCATCTGACCGAACGGTCATCCATCTGGATGACCCTTCGACCGGATGACCTGACCTTTAGAAACACTTCACATTTTTCTAAATGCTACAACGAAAAATTCAAAGTTTAAATATTTCACGAGCACTCTCATTCCATCGGACGACCCTCTGACCGAATGGTCATCCGTCCGGATGGTCATCCGACCGAACCACCATCTGTCACTCATCTCACCAACACGCTGTTCTACGCACTGTTCAACGCCTGTACTATCGTACTGTGACCAGGCTAATCTCTCAAGCGCTCTCTTCAATCCAAGATTGTGTTTATTTACTAAACACGCTCTGTAAGTGTGACAACTGTCAAAATTTCAGGTATCCATACAACTATTAAACCCTGATTAGTGCTTAATGACTGTGCTGAATTACAAATTAATGACTTGAACTGCTTTCTGATTACTGTTTTATACCTGCATGTGCATCACATATTTTAAATGACATGTGATTATTGCATGAGAGCTTATTTGACTCAAATGATGCACGAAACACAGTTAGCACAGTTATCAGATAAATTAGGAAAATCATGACAGAACTCAGTACATAGACAGACAGTGTGTTGAAACACAGAATGAGCCAGAAACCAAGTATTACACTGGTATAGTGTGTAGGAAAGTAAGGATCACAAAACTGCCTTCCTAGTGATAGTTTAAGTGTCGGAAAGTGCCTAAAACTCACATAAGGTGCTGAATTCAGCAATTTTCAGTATTTAAACACTCTTGTATCATGCAGAAATATGGTTAAATGGTCCTGAATGCTTTCTTAAGTGTCGGGAATCAAAACTGTCACAAAAGGGTACATAAAGCACACTAAACTGCAAAGTTAAGCACCTTAACAAACTAGTAACCAACCGAACAACCGGACACTACCCGAAACACCAAATTTTCACTAGAAGCAATATTTTGACGTTACCAAGCTAGTTATGGTCCCCGAACATCATAACACCTCATAAAAATATCTAGTAACTAATTCTAACTAAAACTTGGATTTTAACCTAACTAACTAACTATTAGTTGAAACCTAGCCTACTACCCCCCACCCCACCAAGTGGACGACCAACATGGCCCCCACACTTGTGATTTTCTTCCAATTTATTAATAGATCTTGTTTCCCCTTTGAGAACATAAGAACCATGGGTTAAGCACTTGATTTTGGTTATAAGTATCACCCATTAGTAACATGTTCTTTCATCACAAACACTTCAACACCACTTCTTCTCTCCTCCTCTTGTGCTCTCGGCCGAAACTCAACACCCACACACCCACCATCATTCAATCATTCTCAATCAATCCAAGCATATACAAGTGTGTTAGAGGTTGCATAAGGAAGCTAGGAGCTTACAGAAGTTCATGGACCTTGTTCATTTGCTTTTATGCACTTGTTTTCATCTCTTGATCATCCCTAGCCTTGAGCTAGTGGTAAGAACATCATACATTCCATTTTACTTCTATTTTAAGTGGTTAAAAGATGTTACAAGTTGATTATTATGAAGAACACTAAGAATCAAAGGAATGAAACTTGAACATAAGCTTGAATAATGAAGAAACTAAGTTGTTTATGTGTTATTATACTTGTTGATTGTTGATTACTTGTGAAAATGATGTTGATCATCATATGATCTTGCTAGATCATGATTAAAAACATAATCTAGCAAGATGAGAGGATGAACATGGTAGAAGTTAATGGATCATCCTCATGAGAAGCATGAACTTGAAAGAATATGTGGTTTTCTTGTAAAATGATGATTAAAGTGAGTTGTTAATCATGTAAATCTAAGATTTCAAGAGTGATTTTTCAAGAAAACAAGCTAAAAATATAAGATTTACTTGATCTTGGTTCTTAAACAAATAAACCTTATTTTTGGTGGTTAGTAAAGTGTAGAAGTATATGTGTAACAAGAAAAATTCATAAAGAAACAATTTTAGAAAATATGATCATAACTTGTAAAGATCTAAATTCCTTAAAAATGATGTTTTTAAAGAATCAAACACATTTTAAAGGGTAACAAAGCTTACTAAGAACACTAGTAAGTTACTACAAACTTTTGTGAAATATTCAAGTTCATGAAGTAGTAGATTATACTTGTTTTTGGCAAAATTGATAAGTAAAGGTTGTTCATTGTTGATTTTGGATTGATTGTGTTGATTTTACAAAAGAAAATGATATGCCATGAAGGCATGGAAACATCCATTTTTAGGGGAAACTATGGCAAAATTTTTCTAAAAATTAAACACTTATAAAAATATTTATAAACAATATATACAAGTGTATTTCAAACCATGAATCTTTACATAAACCTTGCCATAATTTTTGTTACAAAAATTATAAATATTGGAGGTTGGTTTATATAAATAAAAGTGACTAAGTATGTATTTAGGAAATATATATTTAGAAGTCACCATGTATGTGATTATTTGTATACTTTGTGTATTAGTTATATTATTTTAGGACATGAAATAATAAAACTCATCAAAATACCAAAAATTACAATCCAAAATATTACCAAAATTTCAAGAATATGAATATACAAGTTATACACAAAATATTTGTGAAACTGAACTATGGAATATGACTTACAAAATATTCCAGAAAATTGATTCACAAAGTATATTTTGGTAAATAATATTTTGGACACCAAGGAAACGAAAATATGATTTTTACAATTACTATAAGAATATATCATATTTTTACAAGGTAAAAATATATTATTTTTGGCAAGTATAAATATATATTTTTCTTGAAATTCTTAGAAGATATATTATTTTTGAAAGAAATATATATTTTCTTAAACAAACACGAAATACAATATTTTTGGGGTGAAAGATATATTTTCTCAAATAAATATGAAATATATCACTTTTGGAGAAAGATAAGCATATATATATTTTCTAAGTTAGTCTTGAAATTATATTATTTTTTGAACTTATATGAAAATACAAATATTTTTGCCAAAGGAAAATTATAAATAATATTTCTTAAGTATATATTTTGGAAATATATATTGGTGAACTTTTATTAAAGATAATATTCCGAAAAAATTAATACGAAATTAACTATAAGAATACTTAATGAATACAATAAAAATATGTATTCTCATACGTATAAATACACACCGGAATACGACCCCAATACATGGCAAAAATATACAGGTATAAGATTACGAATACAAATACACCCATCATTGGGAAGGATATACAAGTATAAATACTTTGGAAGTATTAAGTTAAAATATATTGTTTTAATAATTATTCCAAAATTTAATAAATATAATTTAAGTTAAAATATTTATTATTTTAACAAATAATTATATAACTTGGAATAATATTGAAGACACAAAGAAACGTAACTCAAAGACACTAACTAATGCTAAGTCAAGGCACGACCCGCTCGTCTAATAGACATTAGTACGATTGTAGGTAGTTGTGTACGCTAGGCGAAGCTTGAGTTACGGTGATACGAAGACGCAAGACTGTGAGTTCGCGACCCCCTTTTCTTTTAACTGTTTACAGTTTAATAACTTCGGGGGTGAAATACATGTTACAAACTATTTACAAACGTTATTATTTGGTATGGTTAGCTAAGGAAGGGTACTGCTAGATCATGTGAGTGGTGGGTATAACGCTTAAGACCATTAATCCTCGTTGTAGGACTGAGGGACATGAGTGATAGAGCTATTTGGGGTTAGCGATCCCCACCCATGTTGGACCAGGGTTTGGCCCATGGGTTGACTATGTCTTACAGCCGGAAGCCCGGTGCAAAGTCTGCTAGGTTTGAGCCTTCCTGCATCACGTCACACATATTAATGGCCTTGCAAACCATTAATGATCTGTTTTCCTTATTGCTTTCATACCGGGATTTACAAACTTTCATACATACTTTCAATGATTACAAAGGTTTATTCATACACATAAACAAACGCACGAACTCGCTCAACTTTTGTTAATGTTTTCAACTACATGTATTTCAGGGAATTAAATGTGGATCTGGCGGGTGTTCGGAAGTTCCAAGTATTGTTTGAGAATAAAAGATGTTATCCATTGTCTTAGGGTTTGGTTAGTGTGTCTTATCCTGGACGAGACACGTCTTCCAAAACCTGGTTTTATTTAATGTCTTTTGTCGAGTCCTTATGAACTCTAAAAACAAGTTGCATGGTTTGTACTCGAATTTGAAGTTTATGTTTTAAAACAATGTTGTTGTTATGTTTTTAAACTTATTTAACGGATGAACATCTTCGGTTTTATCATATAGTTGTTGTTATGATTGAATGCAATTATATTAAGCAAGTCACACATAATCACGCTTCCGCAAAAGTCAGGGTGTGACAGTTTGGTATCAGAGCTTCGATTGTAGCGAACTAGGATTCGTTCTCGAGTCTAGAATACAATGATTAGGGCTCTCACGAAAATATTTTCACAACATGTTTTCATTGCATACACGAAACGCCCAGATCCAGGGAAACAAACATTTTTACAAAATAAAAAGAAGAGAAACACAATGCACAGTTACCTTGATGGTTAAGTCTGGGAGACTGGTTGGTTTAGTCTGGGAGACTAGGTGGTTTAGTCTGGGAGACTGGTTGGTTTAGTCTGGGAGACTAGGTAGTTCAGTCTGGGAGACTGTGTGGTTTAGTCTGGGAGACTAGGAAGGATACATGATTACATGATTTTATGATGCATTAACTTTGCTCACATACTAAATGTTAATGGTAAATATATGTGCATATGCTGTGATTGTTTTGTTATAGACACTATGTCATCATCGGATAGCGGGTTGTCCGACGACCATGACCCCATGGCAGTTGTCTCCGACGATGAGGTTATGCCAGAGCCAAAGATCTTCTCATCGGATACTGAGAGTGACCCAGAGAGGATGTCCGACGACGACGACGATTTTCAGCCATTTGCGCTGCCCGATTTTGGCGATGATCTACCTCTTGCTGATGGTATCCCAGACGAGGATCCTTTTGTTATTCCCATTCCAGTTCATGATCATCTTATCATCGGTCATCCAGATGTTGAGCATGTCGTGGCACCGATCCTCGCTCCTGTTCCTTTAGTGGTCATTCCTCCAGAGGATTGGCCATTCGACGATCTGTTTGACGATGATTTTGATTTGTTTGATGATGGTCCTCCCGATGATGCTCATGGAGATGGAGAGCTCGATGAGGACGTTGTTGATGTTCCACTTCTGGGGATTCCCGTTATTGAGATTTCTTCTGACTCTAGCTTACACTCTGTCTCAGATTCCTTTGCGTCTATGACTTCTTCCGCCTTGCAGGCAGTGGGATTACGACGCTACGCCACTGATTCTGATGATGATACAGCCATGTCAGCTGCACCATTCCCTCCACATGACTTTGAGCCTGGACTTGAGCTAGATTTTATTCCTATTGATCAGCATGATGCTACACCTACTGATCCTGAACCGATACCTGCTCCTGAGCCTTTGCCTGATCATGACCCTATTCCATTTGGCCTACCTGACATTGCACCTCTCATACCAGATCCAGTTCTTGCAATTGCTGACCCTCTTGTTATTGAGCCAGTCACTCCTCCACTTGCACCTGCACCCGCTGATGTTGCTCCCTTTCACCCAGTGGAGTCTGATGTACACTGTGTTGACCTGCCTATTGTTTTCTTGCAGGATATACCCGCACCCCATCTAGGGGAAGGCACTTCTAGCCAGCAGCCTGGCCATGACCCTCATGTTTCAGCAGCTTTTCCCCATACACCTCAGTCGGCACCTTTTGCTCATTTTACTTCTTCACCACTTGATGAGCCACTCAGATGGTTCCCACCTTACACCATGCCGATTTCTTATCCCTACCATCCCTCACACTTTACTGGTTATACACAGGATGAGTTACTTCTATCATTACAGCTCCTGTATGAGATCGTGAGTCGTAGGATTTTAGAGCTTGAGATGACCCCGCGACCTTTGCCATGTCCGTCTCAGCCTGCTTTTGTTCCCCCTGGTTTATCACCGTCCCCATTTTCACATCCTCCTGCATCGCTTACTCCATTTCCCGAGTTTGATACTTGATTTCTTACCATTGAGTTGCAGATCAGTTATCTGTTGCGTCATGTTTACGATTTTGAGGGGGAGCTTGAGCATGTGTGCAGCTTGCTTTTCTTTCCTCCACCTCCTCCTCCACCACCATCAGCATAGCCGGTTTTTGGTTTTATGTAGGTAGCTTGCTTTTGATGAGAGCACCACTATTGAGTTGAGCTTGTGAAGCCTTTTGTAGATCACCTTTTGACTATATGACATTTGTAGACCGATAGATTTGCAGGACAACGGTAGTGTGAACCTGTGTTCCCTTTTGATACGATACTTTTGTAAAACATGTAACAATATTGGTGGTCGATGATTAATGAAAGCTCACTCGCAATGTTCTCCTTAAATACTTTGTTAAAATACATGTTTATGCTATGATTGTGATAAGATTGCCTGTTATGATGATTATTTATATACCTATGTATATACACTCCTAGGTCATATTCGTATAATAGATGCTTATATGCTTGAATCTTTAATAAGACCTGACCTATACAATCTTCTTTATAGAAGATGCCTCCTCGAAGGAACACTCAGTTGCCCACAACCGAGGCAAAACTGCATGAACGGATTTCACAGGCAATCGCACAACATGAGGCCTTACGCTCTGAACACAGCAGAGGTACCTCAGGAAATACCTCACGGTAATGTTTATGTCACCTAAGACACATTATAGTACGTTTGGACATTTCATGTGCGTTTGCTAATGCTTTCTATGAATGATGTTGCCTGTACAGGCTATACTTACTAGCAGTTCCTTGACTGTAAGCCTCTGAACTTTGACGGCACTGGAGGTGCTGTAGCATTTGTAAGATGGGCTGAGAAGACAGATTCTGTGCTGCAGATGAGCAAGTGTGCGCCAGAGCACCAGGTCACCTACATTTCTGGATTGTTTCTTGATGGAGCTCTATCGTGGTGGAACCTCCAGGTTCAGACTCTAGGTGAGGCTGCAGCATATGGTATGACTTGGGATGAGATGAAAGAACTGATGCGCAAGAAGTACTGTTCAAGGTCTGAGATTCAAAAGCTGGAAACCGAGTTTTAGAATCTTAATATGGATGGTCCCAAGATAGCTGAGTACATACAGAGATTCCACGATTTGTCTCGTGTTGTCCCTTACATGGTAGAGCCGGAGTTCAAGCGAAATAAACGTTTCATTTGGGGGTTGGCACCCCAAATTATGAGCATGGTGACTACTTTGAAGCCTCCAACGATCATTGAGGCCATTGATTTGAGCGTGGCATTGACTGAAGAAGCGATTAGATTGAACAAGTTTTCGATTTCTGAAGGAAAGAAGAAGGAGACTCAGGTCAAGTCGTCTGGAGAGAACAAGAGGAAGTTCTTGAATTTCAAGAAGGGTACCCAAGGAAACAACAACAGTGGTAACAAGAGAATAGATGCGAACCCACCAGCCGAGGTTAGGACTGGTACTGCAATTTCAGAGAATAAGGGGAAAGGATACATGGGCACCCTGCCCAAATGTGATGTATGTCAGTTCCATCATGCCGGCCAGTGTAGGTTCAGGAAATGTGAATCTTGTGGAAAGAATGGGCATTCGAAGGAAACGTGTTGGGCTGGTAATGGTGATCAGAGAGGTAATGGGAATGGCAATGGTAACCGTGGTGGAAATGGTAATGGGAATAGGAATAACCAGGGAGGTAATGGAAATCGTGGTGGTTCTGGAAACCAAGCTGGTAACGAAAACCGTGGAGCAAATAACAACCAGGGCGGTAGTGGAAACAGACAAGGTTACTTTAGATGTGGTGATGCTAGGCACTTCATGCGGTATTGCCCGAAGAAAAACCAAGCTCAAGGAAGAGTTTTCAACATTGGAGCTAGGGAAGCTCGTCAAGATCCGAATGTAGTCACTGGTACGTTCCCTATCAACCAACACTTTGCATCTGTGCTATTTGATACTGGTGCCGATTATAGCTTCGTGTCCCTAGAATTAAAGGATATACTTGGATTAGTTGTCAGTAAGTTAGAAATTCCGTACTCAATAGAACTAGCTAATGGAAAGCTAGTAGAAGCAAATGAAGTGATTAGAGGTTGTGTGATAGAGCTTGGAGAGCATGAGTTTATGCTCGATCTTCTACCAGTTGAGTTGGGAAGCTTTGACGTGGTAGTTGGAATGGATTGGTTATCGAGTAACCGAGCTGAGATCGCATGTCATGAGAAGATTATCCACATCCCGTTGGTGAATGGAGAGACGATTGTAGTGCATGGAGAGAAGCATGATACACCACTAAGGATTATCAGTTGTTTGAGGCTCGAAAGTTTATATGAAAAGGATGTGTTGCCTTCTTAGCTCACGTTGTTGATAAAGAAGCCAAAGAGCCGAAGCTGGAAGATATCCCTGTAGTGAGGGAGTATTCTGAAGTCTTCCCCGAAGACTTGCCAGGATTATCGCCCCAGCAACAAGTCAAATTCCATATTGACTTGGTTCCAGGCACAGCGCCTGTGCCAAGGCACCTTATCGACATGCGCCTTCCGAGATGCAAGAGTTGTCGACGCAACTTCAGGAGCTTCTGGATAAGGGATTCATTAGAGCAAGCTTCTCGCCTTTGGGAGCTCCAGTTTTGCTTGTCAAGAAGAAGGACGGTAGTTTTTGTATGTGCATTAACTACCGAGAGCTGAACAAGTTAACCATCAAGAATCGGTATCCTTTGCCGAGGATTGATGATCTCTTCGATCAACTTCAAGGTTCAAGTTACTACTCCAAGATCGATCTTCGATCAAGTTATCACCAGCTGCAGATTCAAGAAGAGAGTATGCCGAAGACTACCTTTAAAACTCGTTATGGACATTATGAGTTTCTAGTAATGCCATTTGTTTTGACAAATGCCCCTGCAGTATTTATGGATTTGATGAACCGAGTTTGCAAGCCATATCTCGATAAATTCGTGATTGTATTTATCGATGATATTTTGATTTATTCGCTGACGAAGGAAGAGCATTGTCACACCCCGACCACGTAGAACATACAAAACGTGGCGGAAACGTCGGGGAGTGTTGTAACAGAATTAATGTTTCAAATCCATGGCAATTGAAGTTTCGTTTTATTGATTAAAAGTGTTACAATGTCTTAACAAACAAAGAAATACAACATAATTAACTAGTCTTGCATCTTTTATTGTCACTAAAGTCCAAGTCTGCCTATGTATATCTTGATCATCTTATGCAACAGCTCCTGAAACATGTGTAAAAATAGGTACGTCAGCATAAAAATGCCTGTGAGATACATAGGTTTTTGTGAAAATAAGATTCATGACTTATGTTTAAGAAAATGTTTAGTCATGAACCTTGTAGTTTGTTTTGTTTTGTAAATCGTTTGAAAAACAATAAGTTAAGATGATATGTATAATTAAGAGAATAATGTATGGTTAATGAATAACCATATAAAATGAGTTTGTATAAGTTAAGTTGTTTGTAAAACAATGTCTTGTAAAAAGTATGTTATTTGTCTAAAATGTTATATGTCTCAAATTGAAATGATTCAAATAACGCTACGATATGTAATACCATACAAACACTTATATATAGGAAGTACCAGCGGCGTATCCACCATGCTTGTATCATATTACACACGCCTCGTTACTTAATCACTAACCAAAACCCAAATCGTTGGATAGATAGTACATTAAATGTACTTTAGTTGTTTTAAAATAATTGTTCGAAATAGTATATTACAAGTATACTTCAGATTTATAAATAACATATTAAACTATGTTTTGGTTTCATAAATAACATATCAAAATATGCTTTGGATGTGATAAATAACATATTAAACTATGTTTTGGTTTTGTAAATAACATATCAAAATATGCTTTGGATGTGATAAATAACATATTAAACTATGTTTTGGTTTTGTAAATAACATATCAAAATATGCTTTGGATGATTAATAAAATATTTGTTGGTTTGTACAATACCACACATGAGAGTATATCAAAATATACTTTAATAGTGTGATTTAAGAATTCATTCAGACCTAGTGCATCAAAATACACCTTTGAGACTATAGGGATACCACAAAGGAAATCCCTATTTGGATGGAGAAACAAATTGGTTTCAGACATTCCATGACAACAGGAATGGGGTGTCAAATCCTATAGCGCTATATCATACTAACAATCGGTCTGGTGAACATAAAATAAGTATAATTCAACATTTTATTTTATGTTCTTTGAGAAATCAGTGTTTAAACCATAGATAGTTATTTAGTTTGTCAAATGATAAGTAATAACATGTATAATCAATTATACTTTGAAATCATGAAAATAACAGATAGGTACACATGCTTCACCCCAAAACGTTTGGAAAACAGTAAAAGAGGGGAACTATGTACTCACTTGAGATTGCTCAGATGTCTTAGGATAATCACCAAGCAATGCTAGAGATCACGGAATCAAACGGCACCTAATATAGGTATCTATGTTAATAAACCGGACCTATATCGGAAGACTGGGTAGCATTAGGGTTTGTAAACCAAATGAGTGTAGGAACTCATGTGATATGGTTTAACAAGGCCTACATGCTAAATGAAACTTAACCTAAGTCTTATCGACCCATTACGATCCGTTTAGGTAGCTTATGCTATTTTAATGCATCGTGCGCGTGAAACGCGTTCGGAACGCCTAACTAGCCCTATGAGAAGTGTTATATGCCTAAACATGTTACATAATCAGTTATGTGACAAAGGTTTAGGTTACATATGCTTAATTACCAATTATACATGAAAAGGGTATTCTGGTAATTTACCTAAGGCATATAAACAACCTATCATACAACTACTCAAACGATGTGACCATAGGGTATAACCTCGGAAGGTTATTCCCTACCTACTATGGTCACCTAATGTATTTGGTCCGATCCTAATGATCGACCAAATGGGTCAGGTTCGAGGTATAAGCGATTTATTAGATCGCTTACCCTACGACCCTAGACAACGTGATTACACTCACGTTGCGAAGTTCAAACGAACTTCGCATTGACCATAACTGGTCAACGCAGAAAGTCAAACAAAGTTTGACTTTCAGACTCGAAAGACTCGAAAAGCAATAAAAGAACGAAAGAATACTTACGAAGGGTCCCCGAATGCTAATTTCGATCCGAGAATCTCAGGTATGAAACAATGGTTTCAACTTAGAGTTTCTAAGATCAAAATTCTAGTGATTTTAGCAATGGGGGTGTTGGGGTATTTATAGTTTTCGGTGAACCGTTGAGATCGTTTCATGGAAACCGTGATTCGATCCCATCCGAACACTTGTTGGAAGGTTATGGAAGCTAAAATTGATGCTTATCATCTGACTAAGCAAGTTAGAACATGTGGTGGAGGATCAAACAGCTGCAACTTGTGGTTAAATGCACTTAATCTGGTCAGAAGGACTGACGCGGGCCGCCTAAGATTTAAGCTTGGCTGAGGCGGGCCGCCTAGCTCTTCAGATCAGAAAACAAGTTTCAGAAATGACAGTTTCAGCCCCTGCACGTGTTTAAGCCCATTTCCGGCACTTCTAAGGCCCGTAAAGCCAACTTTAAGGCCCTAAAATGTTGCCTAAACATTGAGGACATGAAACATGCTCAAAAATATGCCGGGTGTTGGTTCGTTTGGTCGTACGAACGCGATGTTCGCTTAATTACGACGGAATGCGCATAAGCACAAAAAACGATCCAAATGACGCGACGAATGGATTTTTGGCAAGCCAAACACTAAAGTATAATATAGTCATGCTTACATAAATTTTTGGATGTCCGGATGTATTCAGAACGTAAGTTATGCGCGAAAATGCAAACCTGTGCACTTTTTGACACTTTTAGTCCCTGAATGACCCAAAAGTTTATTTTAGCATACCGAACCCCTCAAAGCCTATTTCTAAGCTATGTGAAGGATATTTATGGTATGTTTAACTTATGGTCATGTTCCGGAATGTCTGTTACAGTTCAAATTGGCATACTTTCGCAGTTTGTCAAGTTTAGTCCCTGTAAGCGAATTAACTTGTTTTTTGCCATACCAAAGCCTTTAAAACTTATTTCTAAGTTATGTAAAGGTTATTTAAGGTATGTTAAGCCTATTTCACTATTCCGGAGTGTTCGTTGGATTAAACTGGTTATATTTACGCATCTGAGCGCGTATAACCCTCCAGAAAGCGATTTAAAGCTTAAAATCAAACAAGAGTTGATATGTGTAAAAGATACACATAATTTTACAAATCCCAAGTATGAAATACAATATTTCATTGGTTTGGCATTTGTTTGACGGTTGAAGTGACACAGGTGTTACAGTCTCCCCTACTTTAGGAAATTTCGTCCCGAAATTTAATTCTAGAGGAAACTTGTGAAGACAGCTGTGACGGTTTCGCCTTCTAATAGATCCATTGAACCCTTAAGTAAAACTCTGGGCCATGTTAGGATTCTTAGCGAATTTTTTAACCCTTAAAGTGAATTCCTTGTAGCAGTAAAACATGGAATTTTTGAACTATGGATAGAAAAACGTTTCTTATGAAGACTTATCATAGGCAACTTGTGTGTGCTTGAAATCAGAATTGGGGAGCGTAAGATAAAATGACATCGGTCAAGGTCCAAGACTTCTCCCGTATCATTATTCTCGTCACTATGGGTCTTAACACATGACAAAATTTCCTGTGGTTTCTGTGCACTGAATTCCATAATTATGTAGGCCTCCATAATTACTTAATTCCTTGCACAGTCCGCACAGTTCATTTCAGAATGCGTAGAGGAAAAATCAATTGAATAAACATGAAATGACTCGACTAGACCACCAAAGGGTCCTTTTAATTTGATCAACGAACGATCTTTTTAACTAGATCAACATATGATCTTATTAACTAAACCGTCGTACAATCTCCTTAAATAGACCACTTAAGGGATCTAATTATAGAATAGTACTTTAAAATCCAAGGGACTTGACTACAACGTAGAAGTCCATTAAGGATTTAAGATAGTAACTTTGGATATCCTATTATGAATCTCTCGTATGAGATATGAAAGATTTTACGAGGATTTGGATGGATCACATACAACCACAAACATGTAAGAAAACACATAAGCACAAAATTAGTTAACTTGATTCTTTAATTTGTTGTCTTTGAGCATGGATAATTAAAGTACACCAGGAAATCCAATCCGTGGGTTTCATTTGGCACTTTAATTATAAGAATCTAACTATGGAAATAGAAAGATCTTAGTAGGAATTCGAATTTATCCTTATTGAATCGTAATATACGTATTAAGGCATACGAATAATTCAATTTAGGACTCCGATTTGATTGATAATCATCCATAAGGATCTTAATTATGAGGATAGAAAGATCCTATTTTGAAATTTGGAATCTTGTGTAACGAAAGGTTTTTTTCGATACCTTGCACGAGGTGTGCTTAAGTCGATCCTTGAGATAGAAAGTTCATGAGGTTGAGGCGCTAGATATGCCAAGCGACACATAAAGCAGAGTTTGAAGGTTGGGTACTACGTATGTTAAGTCGATCATACGAGCAGGGTTGACTTAGGGTTGGTTTAGACCACCTTGGTTTGGGTCAAATTGACAAGCGTTTGTCAGGTGACCGAGTTGTCCACGTGATGCATACAGACGACACTGTCGGTAAGCTTGGTGAGGTGCATTACATTTGTTTTACATAAGCACATACCGGCATTAGGTTTCCTTGCAAAAGGTTGAGCAGCAGCAGGATTTGTAACAGCTTTGCTTTGGATTGCAAAGCGGCACATGTTAACCAAATGTCTCCATCGAACACCGTGGGTACATTTGAAACAGGGTATTTGATTTCGATGATGATAGTGGCATTGGTTGCACCAAGGAGCAGTTCCCTTATACGGCTTCATCCCTGAGACGAGTCACGGTGATAGCTAAATCAACAGCCTTCTGGTAGTACGACGCCTAATTGAGGGACAATTGCAGCACCTAGTTCGGACATTGTTGTTGCAACGTAGAGGCACCATGTAGAAAATGGAAGACATGGGAGGAAACAAGGGAAAGATAATCAAAAGAAAATGAAAACGCATGAAGATTGCGACCATTTGTTTGTTACCAAAGGCAAACAAATGAGACATTGACTAATCAAAGTAAGCGGGTCAATATAATGTATCGCGAAGACATGCTCGCCTATAAGTGAACACTCATCCCAAGAATTCCCAGGTAAGCACAACTGGTCTCGCGTCTGATGAGATGTATACGAAGTGCTTGCCTAGACAGAAAACCCAGAATACAGGCATTCACCCTTCCAGTTTGCACGTGTTCACATTATTAGAAACCCAAAACCTTGACGAGAGTTTTGAAAATTCAAAGGGGCTCAAAACCTTATAACAGAGGGTTCAAAACCTTACAATAGAGGGTTCAAAACCTAGTAATCAATCATCCTAGAACAGATGATTAGTTTTCAAAGCGGTTTTGAAATTTATGTTCTTGTTGTGGTCGTCGCCTAAGGATAGGTGACGGTATTGTTTTACGACTAAACGCAAGTAAAATCGCGTTAGGGTCCTAAGAAGGTTATAGACTAGGTCAAAGCATTACTAACAACCTAATTCCCTATAACCATTGGCTCTGATACCATCTTTTCTGTCACACCCCGACCACGTAGAACATACAAAACGTGGCGGAAACGTCGGGGAGTGTTGTAACAGAATTAATGTTTCAAATCCATGGCAATTGAAGTTTCGTTTTATTGATTAAAAGTGTTACAATGTCTTAACAAACAAAGAAATACAACATAATTAACTAGTCTTGCATCTTTTATTGTCACTAAAGTCCAAGTCTGCCTATGTATATCTTGATCATCTTATGCAACAGCTCCTGAAACATGTGTAAAAATAGGTACGTCAGCATAAAAATGCCTGTGAGATACATAGGTTTTTATGAAAATAAGATTCATGACTTATGTTTAAGAAAATGTTTAGTCATGAACCTTGTAGTTTGTTTTGTTTTGTAAATCGTTTGAAAAACAATAAGTTAAGATGATATGTATAATTAAGAGAATAATGTATGGTTAATGAATAACCATATAAAATGAGTTTGTATAAGTTAAGTTATTTGTAAAACAATGTCTTGTAAAAAGTATGTTATTTGTCTAAAATGTTATATGTCTCAAATTGAAATGATTCAAATAACGCTACGATATGTAATACCATACAAACACTTATATATAGGAAGTACCAGCGGCGTATCCACCATGCTTGTATCATATTACACACGCCTCGTTACTTAATCACTAACCAAAACCCAAATCGTTGGATAGATAGTACATTAAATGTACTTTAGTTGTTTTAAAATAATTGTTCGAAATAGTATATTACAGGTATACTTCAGATTTATAAATAACATATTAAACTATGTTTTGGTTTCATAAATAACATATCAAAATATGCTTTGGATGTGATAAATAACATATTAAACTATGTTTTGGTTTTGTAAATAACATATCAAAATATGCTTTGGATGTGATAAATAACATATTAAACTATGTTTTGGTTTTGTAAATAACATATCAAAATATGCTTTGGATGATTAATAAAATATTTGTTGGTTTGTACAATACCACACATGAGAGTATATCAAAATATACTTTAATAGTGTGATTTAAGAATTCATTCAGACCTAGTGCATCAAAATACACCTTTGAGACTATAGGGATACCACAAAGGAAATCCCTATTTGGATGGAGAAACAAATTGGTTTCAGACATTCCATGACAACAGGAATGGGGTGTCAAATCCTATAGCGCTATATCATACTAACAATCGGTCTGGTGAACATAAAATAAGTACAATTCAACATTTTATTTTATGTTCTTTGAGAAATCAGTGTTTAAACCATAGATAGTTATTTAGTTTGTCAAATGATAAGTAATAACATGTATAATCAATTATACTTTGAAATCATGAAAATAACAGATAGGTACACATGCTTCACCCCAAAACGTTTGGAAAACAGTAAAAGAGGGGAACTATGTACTCACTTGAGATTGCTCAGATGTCTTAGGATAATCACCAAGCAATGCTAGAGATCACGGAATCAAACGGCACCTAATATAGGTATCTATGTTAATAAACCGGACCTATATCGGAAGACTGGGTAGCATTAGGGTTTGTAAACCAAATGAGTGTAGGAACTCATGTGATATGGTTTAACAAGGCCTACATGCTAAATGAAACTTAACCTAAGTCTTATCGACCCATTACGATCCGTTTAGGTAGCTTATGCTATTTTAATGCATCGTGCGCGTGAAACGCGTTCGGAATGCCTAACTAGCCCTATGAGAAGTGTTATATGCCTAAACATGTTACATAATCAGTTATGTGACAAAGGTTTAGGTTACATATGCTTAATTACCAATTATACATGAAAAGGGTATTCTGGTAATTTACCTAAGGCATATAAACAACCTATCATACAACTACTCAAACGATGTGACCATAGGGTATAACCTCGGAAGGTTATTCCCTACCTACTATGGTCACCTAATGTATTTGGTCCGATCCTAATGATCGACCAAATGGGTCAGGTTCGAGGTATAAGCAATTTATTAGATCGCTTACCCTACGACCCTAGACAACGTGGTAATCAGTAGGCATAGTCCCAAGGGACTATAACCAACGTGATTACACTCACGTTGCGAAGTTCAAACGAACTTCGCATTGACCATAACTGGTCAACGCAGAAAGTCAAACAAAGTTTGACTTTCAGACTCGAAAGACTCGAAAAGCAATAAAAGAACGAAAGAATACTTACGAAGGGTCCCCGAATGCTAATTTCGATCCGAGAATCTCAGGTATGAAACAATGGTTTCAACTTAGAGTTTCTAAGATCAAAATTCTAGTGATTTTAGCAATGGGGGTGTTGGGGTATTTATAGTTTTCGGTGAACCGTTGAGATCGTTTCATGGAAACCGTGATTCGATCCCATCCGAACACTTGTTGGAAGGTTATGGAAGCTAAAATTGATGCTTATCATCTGACTAAGCAAGTTAGAACATGTGGTGGAGGATCAAACAGCTGCAACTTGTGGTTAAATGCACTTAATCTGGTCAGAAGGACTGACGCGGGCCGCCTAAGATTTAAGCTTGGCTGAGGCGGGCCGCCTAGCTCTTCAGATCAGAAAACAAGTTTCAGAAATGACAGTTTCAGCCCCTGCACGTGTTTAAGCCCATTTCCGGCACTTCTAAGGCCCGTAAAGCCAACTTTAAGGCCCTAAAATGTTGCCTAAACATTGAGGACATGAAACATGCTCAAAAATATGCCGGGTGTTGGTTCGTTTGGTCGTACGAACGCGATGTTCGCTTAATTACGACGGAATGCGCATAAGCACAAAAAACGATCCAAATGACGCGACGAATGGATTTTTGGCAAGCCAAACACTAAAGTATAATATAGTCATGCTTACATAAATTTTTGGATGTCCGGATGTATTCAGAACGTAAGTTATGCGCGAAAATGCAAACCTGTGCACTTTTTGACACTTTTAGTCCCTGAATGACCCAAAAGTTTATTTTAGCATACCGAACCCCTCAAAGCCTATTTCTAAGCTATGTGAAGGATATTTATGGTATGTTTAACTTATGGTCATGTTCCGGAATGTCTGTTACAGTTCAAATTGGCATACTTTCGCAGTTTGTCAAGTTTAGTCCCTGTAAGCGAATTAACTTGTTTTTTGCCATACCAAAGCCTTTAAAACTTATTTCTAAGTTATGTAAAGGTTATTTAAGGTATGTTAAGCCTATTTCACTATTCCGGAGTGTTCGTTGGATTAAACTGGTTATATTTACGCATCTGAGCGCGTATAACCCTCCAGAAAGCGATTTAAAGCTTAAAATCAAACAAGAGTTGATATGTGTAAAAGATACACATAATTTTACAAATCCCAAGTATGAAATACAATATTTCATTGGTTTGGCATTTGTTTGACGGTTGAAGTGACACAGGTGTTACAGTCTCCCCTACTTTAGGAAATTTCGTCCCGAAATTTAATTCTAGAGGAAACTTGTGAAGACAGCTGTGACGGTTTCGCCTTCTAATAGATCCATTGAACCCTTAAGTAAAACTCTGGGCCATGTTAGGATTCTTAGCGAATTTTTTAACCCTTAAAGTGAATTCCTTGTAGCAGTAAAACATGGAATTTTTGAACTATGGATAGAAAAACGTTTCTTATGAAGACTTATCATAGGCAACTTGTGTGTGCTTGAAATCAGAATTGGGGAGCGTAAGATAAAATGACATCGGTCAAGGTCCAAGACTTCTCCCGTATCATTATTCTCGTCACTATGGGTCTTAACACATGACAAAATTTCCTGTGGTTTCTGTGCACTGAATTCCATAATTATGTAGGCCTCCATAATTACTTAATTCCTTGCACAGTCCGCACAGTTCATTTCAGAATGCGTAGAGGAAAAATCAATTGAATAAACATGAAATGACTCGACTAGACCACCAAAGGGTCCTTTTAATTTGATCAACGAACGATCTTTTTAACTAGATCAACATATGATCTTATTAACTAAACCGTCGTACAATCTCCTTAAATAGACCACTTAAGGGATCTAATTATAGAATAGTACTTTAAAATCCAAGGGACTTGACTACAACGTAGAAGTCCATTAAGGATTTAAGATAGTAACTTTGGATATCCTATTATGAATCTCTCGTATGAGATATGAAAGATTTTACGAGGATTTGGATGGATCACATACAACCACAAACATGTAAGAAAACACATAAGCACAAAATTAGTTAACTTGATTCTTTAATTTGTTGTCTTTGAGCATGGATAATTAAAGTACACCAGGAAATCCAATCCGTGGGTTTCATTTGGCACTTTAATTATAAGAATCTAACTATGGAAATAGAAAGATCTTAGTAGGAATTCGAATTTATCCTTATTGAATCGTAATATACGTATTAAGGCATACGAATAATTCAATTTAGGACTCCGATTTGATTGATAATCATCCATAAGGATCTTAATTATGAGGATAGAAAGATCCTATTTTGAAATTTGGAATCTTGTGTAACGAAAGGTTTTTTTCGATACCTTGCACGAGGTGTGCTTAAGTCGATCCTTGAGATAGAAAGTTCATGAGGTTGAGGCGCTAGATATGCCAAGCGACACATAAAGCAGAGTTTGAAGGTTGGGTACTACGTATGTTAAGTCGATCATACGAGCAGGGTTGACTTAGGGTTGGTTTAGACCACCTTGGTTTGGGTCAAATTGACAAGCGTTTGTCAGGTGACCGAGTTGTCCACGTGATGCATACAGACGACACTGTCGGTAAGCTTGGTGAGGTGCATTACATTTGTTTTACATAAGCACATACCGGCATTAGGTTTCCTTGCAAAAGGTTGAGCAGCAGCAGGATTTGTAACAGCTTTGCTTTGGATTGCAAAGCGGCACATGTTAACCAAATGTCTCCATCGAACACCGTGGGTACATTTGAAACAGGGTATTTGATTTCGATGATGATAGTGGCATTGGTTGCACCAAGGAGCAGTTCCCTTATACGGCTTCATCCCTGAGACGAGTCACGGTGATAGCTAAATCAACAGCCTTCTGGTAGTACGACGCCTAATTGAGGGACAATTGCAGCACCTAGTTCGGACATTGTTGTTGCAACGTAGAGGCACCATGTAGAAAATGGAAGACATGGGAGGAAACAAGGGAAAGATAATCAAAAGAAAATGAAAACGCATGAAGATTGCGACCATTTGTTTGTTACCAAAGGCAAACAAATGAGACATTGACTAATCAAAGTAAGCGGGTCAATATAATGTATCGCGAAGACATGCTCGCCTATAAGTGAACACTCATCCCAAGAATTCCCAGGTAAGCACAACTGGTCTCGCGTCTGATGAGATGTATACGAAGTGCTTGCCTAGACAGAAAACCCAGAATACAGGCATTCACCCTTCCAGTTTGCACGTGTTCACATTATTAGAAACCCAAAACCTTGACGAGAGTTTTGAAAATTCAAAGGGGTTCAAAACCTTATAACAGAGGGTTCAAAACCTTACAATAGAGGGTTCAAAACCTAGTAATCAATCATCCTAGAACAGATGATTAGTTTTCAAAGCGGTTTTGAAATTTATGTTCTTGTTGTGGTCGTCGCCTAAGGATAGGTGACGGTATTGTTTTACGACTAAACGCAAGTAAACTCGCGTTAGGGTCCTAAGAAGGTTATAGACTAGGTCAAAGCATTACTAACAACCTAATTCCCTATAACCATTGGCTCTGATACCATCTTTTCTGTCACACCCCGACCACGTAGAACATACAAAACGTGGCGGAAACGTCGGGGAGTGTTGTAACAGAATTAATGTTTCAAATCCATGGCAATTGAAGTTTCGTTTTATTGATTAAAAGTGTTACAATGTCTTAACAAACAAAGAAATACAACATAATTAACTAGTCTTGCATCTTTTATTGTCACTAAAGTCCAAGTCTGCCTATGTATATCTTGATCATCTTATGCAACAGCTCCTGAAACATGTGTAAAAATAGGTACGTTAGCATAAAAATGCCTGTGAGATACATAGGTTTTTATGAAAATAAGATTCATGACTTATGTTTAAGAAAATGTTTAGTCATGAACCTTGTAGTTTGTTTTGTTTTGTAAATCGTTTGAAAAACAATAAGTTAAGATGATATGTATAATTAAGAGAATAATGTATGGTTAATGAATAACCATATAAAATGAGTTTGTATAAGTTAAGTTATTTGTAAAACAATGTCTTGTAAAAAGTATGTTATTTGTCTAAAATGTTATATGTCTCAAATTGAAATGATTCAAATAACGCTACGATATGTAATACCATACAAACACTTATATATAGGAAGTACCAGCGGCGTATCCACCATGCTTGTATCATATTACACACGCCTCGTTACTTAATCACTAACCAAAACCCAAATCGTTGGATAGATAGTACATTAAATGTACTTTAGTTGTTTTAAAATAATTGTTCGAAATAGTATATTACAAGTATACTTCAGATTTATAAATAACATATTAAACTATGTTTTGGTTTCATAAATAACATATCAAAATATGCTTTGGATGTGATAAATAACATATTAAACTATGTTTTGGTTTTGTAAATAACATATCAAAATATGCTTTGGATGTGATAAATAACATATTAAACTATGTTTTGGTTTTGTAAATAACATATCAAAATATGCTTTGGATGATTAATAAAATATTTGTTGGTTTGTACAATACCACACATGAGAGTATATCAAAATATACTTTAATAGTGTGATTTAAGAATTCATTCAGACCTAGTGCATCAAAATACACCTTTGAGACTATAGGGATACCACAAAGGAAATCCCTATTTGGATGGAGAAACAAATTGGTTTCAGACATTCCATGACAACAGGAATGGGGTGTCAAATCCTATAGCGCTATATCATACTAACAATCGGTCTGGTGAACATAAAATAAGTACAATTCAACATTTTATTTTATGTTCTTTGAGAAATCAGTGTTTAAACCATAGATAGTTATTTAGTTTGTCAAATGATAAGTAATAACATGTATAATCAATTATACTTTGAAATCATGAAAATAACAGATAGGTACACATGCTTCACCCCAAAACGTTTGGAAAACAGTAAAAGAGGGGAACTATGTACTCACTTGAGATTGCTCAGATGTCTTAGGATAATCACCAAGCAATGCTAGAGATCACGGAATCAAACGGCACCTAATATAGGTATCTATGTTAATAAACCGGACCTATATCGGAAGACTGGGTAGCATTAGGGTTTGTAAACCAAATGAGTGTAGGAACTCATGTGATATGGTTTAACAAGGCCTACATGCTAAATGAAACTTAACCTAAGTCTTATCGACCCATTACGATCCGTTTAGGTAGCTTATGCTATTTTAACGCATCGTGCGCGTGAAACGCGTTCGGAACGCCTAACTAGCCCTATGAGAAGTGTTATATGCCTAAACATGTTACATAATCAGTTATGTGACAAAGGTTTAGGTTACATATGCTTAATTACCAATTATACATGAAAAGGGTATTCTGGTAATTTACCTAAGGCATATAAACAACCTATCATACAACTACTCAAACGATGTGACCATAGGGTATAACCTCGGAAGGTTATTCCCTACCTACTATGGTCACCTAATGTATTTGGTCCGATCCTAATGATCGACCAAATAGGTCAGGTTCGAGGTATAAGCGATTTATTAGATCGCTTACCCTACGACCCTAGACAACGTGGTAATCAGTAGGCATAGTCCCAAGGGACTATAACCAACGTGATTACACTCACGTTGTGAAGTTCAAACGAACTTCGCATTGACCATAACTGGTCAACGCAGAAAGTCAAACAAAGTTTGACTTTCAGACTCGAAAGACTCGAAAAGCAATAAAAGAACGAAAGAATACTTACGAAGGGTCCCCGAATGCTAATTTCGATCCGAGAATCTCAGGTATGAAACAATGGTTTCAACTTAGAGTTTCTAAGATCAAAATTCTAGTGATTTTAGCAATGGGGGTGTTGGGGTATTTATAGTTTTCGGTGAACCGTTGAGATCGTTTCATGGAAACCGTGATTCGATCCCATCCGAACACTTGTTGGAAGGTTATGGAAGCTAAAATTGATGCTTATCATCTGACTAAGCAAGTTAGAACATGTGGTGGAGGATCAAACAGCTGCAACTTGTGGTTAAATGCACTTAATCTGGTCAGAAGGACTGACGCGGGCCGCCTAAGATTTAAGCTTGGCTTAGGCGGGCCGCCTAGCTCTTCAGATCAGAAAACAAGTTTCAGAAATGACAGTTTCAGCCCCTGCATGTGTTTAAGCCCATTTCCGGCACTTCTAAGGCCCGTAAAGCCAACTTTAAGGCCCTAAAATGTTGCCTAAACATTGAGGACATGAAACATGCTCAAAAATATGCCGGGTGTTGGTTCGTTTGGTCGTACGAACGCGATGTTCGCTTAATTACGACGGAATGCGCATAAGCGCGAAAAACGATCCAAATGACGCGACGAATGGATTTTTGGCAAGCCAAACACTAAAGTATAATATAGTCATGCTTACATAAATTTTTGGATGTCCGGATGTATTCAGAACGTAAGTTATGCGCGAAAATGCAAACGTGTGCACTTTTTGACACTTTTAGTCCCTGAATGACCCAAAAGTTTATTTTAGCATACCGAACCCCTCAAAGCCTATTTCTAAGCTATGTGAAGGATATTTATGGTATGTTTAACTTATGGTCATGTTCCGGAATGTCTGTTACAGTTCAAATTGGCATACTTTCGCAGTTTGTCAAGTTTAGTCCCTGTAAGCGAATTAACTTGTTTTTTGCCATACCAAAGCCTTTAAAACTTATTTCTAAGTTATGTAAAGGTTATTTAAGGTATGTTAAGCCTATTTCACTATTCCGGAGTGTTCGTTGGATTAAACTGGTTATATTTACGCATCTGAGCGCGTATAACCCTCCAGAAAGCGATTTAAAGCTTAAAATCAAACAAGAGTTGATATGTGTAAAAGATACACATAATTTTACAAATCCCAAGTATGAAATACAATATTTCATTGGTTTGGAATTTGTTTGACGGTTGAAGTGACACAGGTGTTACAAGCATGAGCAACACCTTAGAGCCATATTAGAACTACTAAAGACGGAGAAACTTTATGCTAAGTTTTCAAAGTGCAAGTTATGGTTGCGTGAAGTACAGTTCCTTGGTCACATGGTGAATGAAGATGGAATTCACGTGGATCCCACCAAGATCGAGGCGATTAAGAATTGGGAAACTCCGAATACGCCAACCGAGATCTGACAGTTTTTGGGTTTAGCAGGGTATTATCGCCAATTCATTGAGGAATTTTCTAAAATCGCTCAACCGCTGACCTCCCTTACTCAAAAGGATAAGAAGTACGAATGGGGAGATAAACAAGAGGAAGCTTTTTAGCTACTAAAGAACACGCTTTGCGATGCACCTATTTTATCCCTACCCGAAGGCACCAACGAATTTGTGGTATACTGTGATGCCTCGCGTCAGGGATTAGGCTGTGTGCTGATGCAGCGACAGAAGGTTATCGCTTATGCTTCGCGCCAATTGAAGGTCCATGAGAAAAACTACACCACACATGATTTAGAATTAGGCGAAGTGGTGTTTGCTTTGAAGATTTAGCGGCATTACCTGTATGGTACCCGATGCACAATCTTTACAGACCACAAGAGCCTTCAGCACATATTCGATCAGAAAGAGCTTAATATGAGACAACGACGTTGGGTAGAGCTGTTAAATGATTATGATTGCGAAATCAAATATCATCTAGGAAAGGCGAATGTGGTGCAGACGCCTTAAGTCGAAATGAGAGGATTAAGCCCATAAGGGTTAGGGCTTTGGAGATGATTATACGGACAAACCTCTCATTGCGTATTCATGCTGTACAGAGAGAAGCTCTTAAGAAAGAGAATATAAAGGCTGAATATCTCCGTGGGATGGAGAAAAAGCTAGTACCCAATGAGGAAGGAACTTTGTATTTTATGGGACGAATTTGGGTTCCCCTCTTTGGTGGTCTTAGAGACGTTATTTTCGATGAAGCTCATAAATCAAGGTACTCGATCCACCCAGGATCCGACAAGATGCACCAAGATTTGAAGGACAATTATTGGTGGCCAAGACTGAAGGGCGATGTTGCTACTTATGTTGGAAAATGTTTGACTTGTGCCAAAGTAAAGGCCGAGTATCAGAAGCCTTCAGATACCCATGTGGAAGTGGGAACAGATCTCAATGGATTTCGTAACAAAGTTGTCCAGAACACCCAGAGGTCATGATACGATTTGGGTAATCGTGGACCGCCTGACAAAGTCTACGCTCTTTTTGCCAATCAGAGAGAAGGATAACACAAGTAAGCTAACTGAGCTGTACCTAAGGGAGATAGTTGCACGTCATGGAGTTCCTATCCCGATTATATCCGATAGAGATGGACGATTTGTGTCAAGGATTTGGCAATCCTTTCAAGAAGCATTTAGTTCTCAGTCAAATCTGAGCACATCATTTCATCCACAGATGGAAGGTCGGAGTGAGAGAACAATTCAGACACTTGAAGATATGTTACGAGCCTGCGTAATGGACTTGGGTGGTAGTTTGGACACTCACCTACCTTTGGTCGAGTTTTCCTATAACAACAGCTACCATACAAGCATTCAAGCTGCACCGTCCGAGGCTCTATACGGACGAAAGTGTTGATCACCGTTATGCTGGGCAGATACAGGTGATATACAGCTGGTTGGTCCCGAATTGGTCCAGGAAATGACAAATAAGATTATACAGATCCGAGAACACATCAAGGCGGCTCATGATCGACAAAAGAGCTATGCGGACCAAAGAAGGAAACTATTGGAATTCGAAGTGGATGATATGGTTCTATTAAAAGTCTCACCTTGGAAAGGTGTGGCACGCTTTGGGAAGCGTGGAAAGTTAAACCCACGATTTATCAGACCATTCAAAATCCTTGAAAGTATTGGCCCTGTAGCATACAAGTTGGAGCTACCAACAGAACTAAATGGTGTTCATGATACATTTCATGTATCTAATCTGAAGAAGAGTCCAACACAAGAAACAGTGGTTATTCCTGCTGATGAAGTTCACATTGATGACACACTCCACTTTACCGAAGAACCCGTTGAGGTTACTGACTGGAAAGTTAACAAGACTCGGAGGAGTAGTGTTAAACTCGTCAAGGTTCGGTGGAATGCGCGTTACGGCCCAGAGTTTACTTGGGAGCGTGAAGACAGCATGAAAGCAAAAATACCCGCATTTGTTCCCCAACACCCCTGCTGCTAGTAGTAAAGCTTAAAATTTTGGGATGAAATTTTCTTAACAGCGGGAGAATGTGACAACTGTCAAAATTTCAGGCATCCGTACAACTATTAAACCCTGATTAGTGCTTTATGACTGTGCTGAATTACAAATTAATGACTTGAACTGCTTTCTGATTACTGTTTTATACCTGCATGTGCATCACAAATTTTAAATGGCATGTCATTATTGCATGAGAGCTTATTTGATTCAAATGATGCACGAAACACAATTAGCACAGTTATCAGATAAATCAGGAAAATGCTGACAGAACTCAGTACATAGTCAGACAGTGTGTTCAGACACAGAATGAGCCAAAAACCAAGTATTACACTGGTATAGTGTGTAGAAAAGTAAGGATCACAAAACTACCTTCCTAGTGATAGTTTAAGTGCCGGAAAGTGCCTAAAACTCACATAAAGTGCTGAATTCAGCAAAAATCAGCAATTTTCAGCATTTAAATACTCTTGTATCATGCAGAAATATGGTTAAATGGTCCTGAATGCTTTCCTAAGTGTCGGGAATCAAAACTGTCACAAAAGGGTACATAAAGCACACTAAACTTCAAAGTTTAGCACCTTAACAAACCGGTAACCAACCGAACAACCGGACACTACCCGAAACACCAAATTTTCACTAGAAGCACTGTTTTGACGTTACCAAGCTAGTTATGGTCCCCGAACATCATAACACCTCATAAAAATATCTAGTAACTAAATCCTAACTAAAACTTGGATTTTAACCTAACTAACTAACTAACTATTAGTTGAAACATAGCCTACTACCCCCCCCCCCACCTAGGGGACGGCCAACATGGCCCCCACGCTTGTGATTTTCTTCCAATTTATTAATAGATCTTGTTTCCCCTTTGAGAACATAAGAGCCATGGGTTTAAGCACTTCATTTTGGTTATAAGTATCACCCATTAGTAACATGTTCTTCATTTCATCACAAACACTTCAACACCACTTCTTCTCTCCTCCCTCTTATGCTCTCGGCCGAAACTCAATACCCACACACCCACCATCATTCAATCATTCTCAATCAATCCAATCATATACAAGTGTGTTAGAGGTTGCATAAGGAAGCTAGGAGCTTACGGAAGTTCAAGGACCTTGTTCATTTGCTTTTATCCACTTGCTTTCTTCTCTTGATCATCCCTAGCCTTGAGCTTGTGGTAAGAACATCATACATTCCATTTTACTTCTATTTTAAGTGGTTAAAAGATGTTACAAGTTGATTATTATGAAGAACACTAAGAATCAAAGGAATGAAACTTGAACATAAGCTTGAATAATGAAGAAACTAAGTTGTTTATGTGTTATTATACTTGTTGGTTGTTGATTACTTGTGAAAATGATGTTGATCATCATATGATCTTGCTAGATCATGATTAAAAACATAATCTAGCAAGATGAGAGGATGAACATGGTAGAAGTTAATGGATCATCCTCATGATAAGCATGAACTTGAAAGAATATGTGGTTTTCTTGTAAAATGATGATTAAAGTGCTTTGTTAATCATGTAAATCTAAGAGTTCAAGAGTGATTTCTCAAGAAACCAAGCTAAAAATATAAGATTTACTTGATCTTGGTTCTTAAACAAATAAACCTTATTTTTGGTGGTTAATAAAGTGTAGAGGTATATGTGTAACAAGAAAAATTCATAAAGAAACATTTTTAGAAAATATGATCATAAGTTGTAAAGATCTAAATTCCTTAAAAATGATGTTTTTAAAGAATCAACCACATTTTAAAGGGTAACCAGTCTTACTAAGAACACTAGTAAGTTACTACAAATTTTTGTGAAATATTCAAGTTCATGAAGTAGTAGATTATACTTGTTTTTGGCAAAATTGGTAAGTAAAGGTTGTTTATTGTTGATTGTGGATTGATTGTGTTGATTTTACAAAAGAAAATGATATGCCATGAAGGCATAGAAACCTCCATTTTTAGAGGAAACTATGGCAAAAAATTTTCTAAAAATTAAACACTTAGAAAAATATTTCTAAACAATATATACAAGTGTATTTCAAACCATAAATCTTTACATAAACCTTGCCATAATTTTTGTTACAAAAACTATAAATATTGGAGGTTGGTTTTTATAAATAAAAGTGACTAAGTATGTATTTAGGAAATATATATTTAGAAGTCACCATGCGTGTGATTATTTGTATACTTTGTGTATTAGTTATATTATTTTAGGACATGAAATAATATAACTCATCAAAATACCAAAAATTACAATCCAAAATATTACCAAAATTCCAAAAATATGAATATACAAGTTATACACAAAATATTGGTGAAACCGAACTATGAAATATGACTTACAAAATATTCCGAAAAATTGATTCACAAAGTATATTTTGGTAAATAATATTTTGGACACCAAGGAAACGAAAATATGATTTTTACAATTACTACAAGAATATTTCATATTTTTTACAAGGGAAAAACATATTATTTTTGGCAAGTATAAATATATATTTTTCTTGAAATGCTTAGAAGGTATATTATTTTTGAAAGAAATATATATTTTTTTTAAACAAACATGAAATACAATATTTTTTGGGTGAAATATATATTTTCTCAAATAAATATGAAATATATCATTTTTGTAGAAAGATAAGCTTATATATATTTTCTAAGTTAGACTTGAAAATATATTATTTTTGGAACTTATATAAAAATACAAATATTTTTGCCAAAAGAAAATTATAAATAATATTTCTTAAAGTATATATTTTGGAAATATATATTGGTGAACTTTTATTAAAGATAATATTCCGGAAAAATTAATACGAAATTATGTATAAGAATACTTAATGAATACAATAAAAATACGTATTCTCATACGTATAAATACACACCGGAATACGACCCCAATACATGGCAAAAATATACAAGTATAAGAATACGAATACAAATACACCCATCCTTGGGAAGGATATACAAGTATAAATACTTGGGAAGTATTAAGTTAAATTATATTGTTTTAATAATTATTCCAAAATTTAATAAATATAATTTAAGTTAAAATATTTATTATTTTAACAAATAATTATATAACTTGTAATAATATTGAAGACACAAAGAAACGTAACTCAAAGACACTAACTAATGCTAAGTCAAGGCACGGCCCGCTCGTCTAATAGACATTAGTACGATTGTAGGTAGTTGTGTACGCTAGGCGAAGCTTGAGTTACGGTGATGCGAAGACGCAAGACTGTGAGCTCGTGACCCCGTTTTTTTTTAACTGTGATCAGTTTTATAACTTCGGGGGTGAAATACATGTTACAAACTGTTTACAAACGTTATTATTTGGTATAGTTAGCTAAGGAAGGGTACTTCTAGATCATGTGAGTGGTGGGTATAACGCTTAAGACCATTAATCCTCGTTGTAGGACCGAGGGACATGAGTGATAGATCTATTCGGGTGTAGCGAGCCCCGCCCATGTTGGACCAAGGTTTGGCCCATGGGTTGACTATGTCTTACAGCCGGAAGCCCGGTGCAAAGTCTGCTAGGTTTGAGCCTTCCTGCATCACGTCACACATATTAATGGCCTTACAAACCATTAATGATTTGTTTTCCTTGTTGCTTTCATACCGGGATTTACAAACTTACATACATACTTTCAATGATTACAAAGGTTTATTCATACACATAAACAAACGCACAAACTCGCTTAACTTTTGTTGATGTTTTCAAACTACATGTATTTCAGGGAATTAAATGTAGATCTGGCGGGCGTTCGGAAGTTCCAAGTATTGTTTGAGAATAAAAGATGTCATCCATGGTCTTAGGGTTTGGTTAGTGTGTCTTATGTTGGACGAGACACGTCTTCCAAAACCTGGTTTTATTTAATGTCTTTGGTCGAGTCCTTGTGAACTCTAAAAACAAGTTGCATGGTTTGTACTCGAATTTGAAGTTTATGTTTCAAAACAATGTTGTTGTTATGTTTAAAAACTTATTTAATGGATGAACATCTTTGGTTTTATCATATAGTTGTTGTTATGATTAAATGCAATGATATTAAGCAAGTCACACATAATCACGCTTCCGCAAAAGTCAGGGTGTGACAGTAAGTATACTCGATCCCTTTTTGCTTAACGCACTTTTGGGTGTTGTATACGTTACCTATATCAAATCACATCGACACACAACGCAAACACTTTTATACGCTAACCGCTCTCTGCATGTTATATGTGTTATTTGATGAATGCTTGTATGTTATGTTTACAAAGTGATTGTTGCCTGAAACCTTAGCAACGATAGTACTATAGTTTAGACTCAGCACCTGTCGTGGACAGGGGTTATTAAGGGTATTTCTTCACGTGTAACAGTGGTGATATGTGTTGCGCATTCTACAACTCGCAGTCATGTCTGGGCATATTTCATTGTCGATATCTTACATGCTTCACATTTCTACGTGTTACATGCTGGTTATGCGTAAACCGCTTTTCGCTACTATATGCTATTAAACTTGTATGCTTGCCTTTACCCTATGTGTATTGACCTATTTTAACGTATGTGACAGGTGTTTAGGATGCTTTCTTGCTGTGATGAAATCAAGTTTAGGTGGTCTAGAAACCCACGAATAATTTATGAGTTGTCGGAACAGTTTGCTTGTTTTTGAGACAATTATATGTAATAACTATTTTAACTTTATCTGTTAGTAGTATGGGATATTAACGTTAAGGATTTGGTAATTTAATAGTTGTTGTGGATTCTCTTAAACAATCTGTTTCGCTCAGTACCACGCTCCGATGATTCCGCCATCGGTTGGGGTGTCACAGATTGGTATCAGAGCCATAACTATATGGAAATTAGGCAAGACTCGACCTAGTCCGGGTTGATTTCATAGAATTGACCTAGTCTATAGCCTAAGTACCAACAGACCGACTTGTGCGAACCCAGTAGGGGCTTCGTACGAGCTTACTTGATACTCTCGCTCGAACTCGCTGGAATACCACTATTTTTCACTATAAAACACGAGAATTTGCGTTGAGTCAGGAGTGAAATCCATATCTCGACGCAGATCTCCCTATCTCTATCTCATGATTCTATCACACAAACAGGAATGCAGTCGTTAAGCTAGGGGTGAAACCCAAATCTTGATGACAGATTCTGCTCCCTATTTTGTTTTACAAAACTCTCACCAAAGTCTCGATGGATTCCAACGACTCAGCTCACGTAATGACCGAAAGGATGCGTGTCATTCACCATATGCTGGTGAGAGAGCACAGTCTATTAGGTCAAAGCGTGTACTCGAAGTCCTTAAGAATAGTCGAATCACTTTGGATAGTCGATGTCTCGCACCCAGACAACCTATTTTTGATTACAAGTTCGCAATCATCGGTTTTGCGCTCTATCGCTTTTATGTGTGATTTTATGTGTGTTATGTGGTTTTATGAATTTATATGTGTTTTAAATTTTGGAGACTATACGCTTTTCCGCTTTTTGCTTTGACAAACACACACAACTCACACTACACATTTATCTCAACACGCTAACAAATCACTTGCTATGTTACTCGCATATGCTACACGCTACTCGCACTTGTTATTCTCAAACGCGCTCATGAAACCTGAATAATAAGTGAATACGTGTAATATATGTAGGTGAATACGTGCAAAATATAGTTGAATATGTGCTTATGTGCTTATGTGTTTACATGCCTATGTGGATTAAGTGCCTATGTGATTATGTGCTTATGTGTTAGACGTGTTCCTGATGCTTTATCTAGTAGTAATAAGTATGTTTGTGTGGAGAGATTTAATAATATCGTGTCTGAATCCTATGATGATGTCTGTTGCAGACAATGTCGTCATTTGGATCTCATACCTCTCATGTTACCCGCCGCAACCACGCTGACAAGCGCATCGCTTCTCTAGTCGCCAAGGAAATAGCTAAAGTCATTCCACAAATCGTCCGCGAAATCCATGAGATCGGTAGTAAGTCCTCTGAGGAATCTAGGACTGACTCGCCCCGCGCTACTTTAAGCTTTAAGCAGTTTAAGGCCTGCGGCCCCAAAGACTTCACTGGTGAAGATGGGCCCAGTGCCATGTTTCAATGGTTCAACTCGATTGAATTCACTCTTCGCCAAAGCGGATGTCCAGACAACCTCCGCACTGTTAGCGTAACTGGCGTTTTCTAGTCCAGGGCTCTGGACTGGTGGACTGCCAGAAGAAACAGGCGAGGTAACGACGCAACCTATGGACTTTCTTGGGAGGAATTGAAGGTAATCATGATGAAAGAATTATGTCCCACACATGAGCTCCAGAAGTTGGAGAACGAGTTTTGGAATATCAAGAAAAAAGGTGGTGACAATGCTGGTCTTACCTCTCGCTTTAAGAAGCTAAGCATCATCTGTCCTGGCCAAGTCTCAACTCCTGACATCACAATCAAGAAATACATCCGCGCCTTACCCGATTGTGTTGCTGATTTCATGCAAGCCGCCAAGACTACCACCATCGAAGAGACTTATCAAATCGTTGCTGAAATCAATGATAAGCGAGTTATGGTGGGTTACTTCAAGAACACCACCAAAAGTCTCCACCAAGTCACCGCTACTCCCACTCCTAAAACCGCCGCATCTCAAGGATCAAGATCTTCACGCCGCAAGCGCAAGAACAACAACAACAGGAACTGTGCTGTCACAACCGCACCTCTCAATGCTGTCCCTGCTCAACCCTAGAACCAGAACCGCCAAGTAGCCGCACCCGTGACCAATTCACCTCCTGCAAAACGTGCATCCACTGGTCCGCACCCTCTGTGCCCTACTTGTACTTATCATCATCCTATTGGGATCGCATGCCGATTTTGTGTCCACTGCAACCTTTATGGTCACTTTACCGCCAACTGTCGTACTGGTCCCCGTCAAGCTCAAGCTCAAGCTCCTCCTGCACTGCCAACTCCTCTTCCCGCTCCTCAGGGTACTCAAGCAGCTCCTGCTCCCGCTGCTCATGCACGAGCCTGATACGCATGTGGTGATCCTAACCACTTCGCAAACGTCTGCCCGAACCGAGTAGTGAAGCAAGAGCCACAGTAGCAACCAGCACAGCAACAACATCAATAGCCGCAGCCAGCTCAATAAGCAGCCCGTGGATGAACATTCAACATCAACGTCCGCGAGGCTCAATCTGACAACAATGTTGTCAATGGTACGTTTCTTGTCAACGGTGTTTATGCTTCGTGTTTATTTGATACTGGAGCCGACAACTGTTTTGTGTCGTTAGAATTCGAAAAGCTCCTAAACCGTAAACGCGCTAATCTCCCAACAACGTTCGACGTAGAAATCGCCACTAGAAGAACCATCAGTGTTAGTTCTGTTCTCCGTGATTGTACTCTTGAACTCAACAATCACGTCTTCGCAATCGATATTATTCCAATGCAGCTTGGTAGTTTTGATATCATAGTAGGCATGGATTTTCTTCGCGAAAATCGTGCTGAAGTCGTTTGTTTTGATAAAATGATTCGTTTCTCTCTCGCTAATGGTGATCAACTCTGTGTCTATGGCGAAACACTTTTGAAGGATCTCAAACTCATGTCGTGCATTCAAGCGAGCAAGTATTTCCGAAAGGAATACAAAGCTTTCTTGGCACACATCGTAGTAGCTGAGAAGGAAAAGAAAGAGAAGGCAATGGAAAAGGTGCATGTAGTTCATGATTTTCCTGCAGTCTTTCCTGACGATTTACCAGGTTTACCACCGACTCGTGATATCGATTTTCGTATTGATCTCATTCCTGGAGCTAACCCTGTTGCTAAAGCTCCCTATCGTCTCGCTCCGTCAGAAATACGTGAACTTTCGAGTCAACTCCAGGGATTGCTTGATAAAGGCTTCATTCGCCCTAGCACATCTCCTTGGGGCGTACCTGTCCTTTTTTGTCAAAAAGAAGGATGGATCATTCCGGATGTGCATCGACTATAGGGAACTCAATAAGCTGACTATCAAGAATCGCTATCCCTTACCCCGAATAGACGATTTATTTGATCAAATGAAAGGTGCTACGTGTTTCTTGAAGATTGACTTACGCTCAGGTTAGCATCTGTTACAAATCCAGGAGGAAGATATACCTAAAACCACTTTCCGAACCCGATACGGAAATTATGAATTCATCGTTATGCCCTTTGGTTTAACCAACGCACCCGCGGTTTTCATGGATTTGATGAATCATGTATGTAAACCCTTTCTCGACCGCTTCGTCATCGTGTTTATCGATGATATCCTTATCTATTCGAAATCGAAAGCCGAACATGCGCAACATCCACGTTTGGTTCTCGAATGACTCCAAGGGAATTGACTCTATGCCAAGTTCTCCAAGTGTGAATTTTGGCTAGAGGAGGTTCAATTCCTCGGTCACATCATCAATAATCAAGGTATTCACGTAGATCCCGCAAAGATTGAAGCTGTTAAGAGTTGGATTACACCAAAATCACTGTCTGAAGTTCGTTCTTTCCTCGGATTGGCGGGCTATTACCGTCAATTAATCACTGATTTCTCTAAAATTTCCGTTCCGCTTACTTCTCTGACGAATAAAGACAAGCCTTTTGTTTGGGGAACCGAACAAGAGCAAGCCTTTCAAACTCTCAAGCATATGCTCTGCAATGCTCCTATCCTCGTGTTACCGATGGAAACGATGACTTTGTAGTCTATTGCGATGCCTCTAACCTTAGTCTTGGTTGTGTTCTTATGCAATGGGACAAGGTTATCGCATACGCCTCTCATCAGCTCAAGATCCATGAGAAGAACTACACAAATCACGATCTCTAACTCGGTGCAGCTGTTTTTGCGTTAAAGATAAGGTACGGTCTTCACCAACCATAAGAGCCTGCAACACATCTTGAACCCTAAGGAACTGAATATTTACCAACGCTGATGGGTTGAACTTCTCAACGATTACGACTGTGAGATTCGTTACCACCCTGGCAAAGCAAATGTCGTTGCCGACGCTCTCAGCAGACGAAGCTATTTGCATAGCATTCGTAATACTCACGCCCAGCACGACCTCGAAGCTTTAATTTGTGACGCTCAGTACGCCTGCTTCATTGAGAATACCTTGAGAGAGGAAATGAAGAAGTGTGGTGCTGAAACCCAACTTGTCACCAAATTGAACGGTACCTACTACTATCTCGATCACATCTGGATCCCCAGTCGCAATAACTTGCGCGGACTATTGCTGACTGAAGCCCATAAATCCCGATATTCCATTCATCCTGGTGCCGACAAGACGTACCATGACCTTCGTCTTCGGTATTGGTGGCCTGGAATGAAGAAGGATATCACTATCTATGTTTCGAAGTGCCTGACTTGTTCAAAAGTCAAGGTTGCACAACAAAGGCCCTCTGGCTTACTCATGCAACCCGAGATCCCTATGTGGAAATGGGAGAGTATAGCTATGGACTTCATAACAAAACTTCCCCGCACGCCATCAGGTCACGATAGCATTTGGGTTATCGTGGATTGTCTTACTAAATCTTCTCATTTTCTGCCGATACGAGAAGACTTTAAGGTAGAACGATTAGCACAAATTTTTACCAATGAAGTCATTTGTCGACATGGGAACCTCGTGATATCATCTCTGACCTTGATAGTCGATTTACCTCGCGCCTTTGGGAAACCTTTCAATCTGCTCTCGGTACTACCCTTAATCTAAGTACCGCTTTCCATCCCCAAACCGACGGTCAGACTGAACGCACGATTCGCACCCTTGAAGACATGCTTCGTTCGTAAGTCATAGATTTTGGTGGTAATTGGGATTCGCATTTACCTTTAGTTGAATTCTCGTACAATAACAGTTAACACTCTAGCATTCAAATGGCACCATTTGAGGCATTATATGGAAGAAAATGTCGATCGCCTATTGTATGGCACGAGATCGGATATGCGCAAATTACCGGTCCTGAGTTATTACAAGAAACGACTGACAATATCCTCCAAATATGAGACAATATCTTGAAAGCTCAGAGTCGTCAAAACAGTTACGTCGATAAACACCGCAAGCCCCTTGAATTTGACGTTGGCGATAACATACTCCTAAAGGTTTCACCTTGGAAGGGGGTGATTCGATTCGGCAACAAAGGAAAGCTCGAGCCTCGATATGTTGGACCCTTTAAGATTCTGGAAAGAATTTTCAAAGTGGCCATAAGACTCGAACTACCGGAGGAACTCAGCAACGTCCATCCGACTTTCCACATCTCGAACCTCAAAAAGTGTCTAGCCGAGCAGAAGTTACATGTTCCCCTTAAGGATCTACAAGTGGACGAAACATTACACTTCGTGGAAAAGCCAATCGAGATCATGGACCGAGAAACCAAGAAACTTCGACGCTCGCGTATTCCTATAGTGAAGGTTCGCTGGGAAGGAAAACGCGGCGCCGAGTTCACCTGGGTTTATTCCTAGGCACAATATCATTCCAATTTCATCCATACAACATTCATGCAACAACAATTTCGAACTTCCTAAGTTCATCCAGAAATCTAGATAGAGATTTTCTACAAAATTTGCATACCTTATGATCCCTTTGCTGAGGAGATCACTAAACTAGGCTTTGATTTCGTTTTAGAACTGATTTAATCCTTTAATTTGGCTAATTTGCAAGAACTAGGGTTTTGGAGGTGAGCTCTTGTCGCCCCCTGTGTTTGATCGACCAGACACACACATTTGTGTGTCTTTGGTGTTTGAAACTTTGTTTTTAATAAACTTAGTTTCAGTTTTAACACCTTTGGTCCCTCAATTATCTTTAAGTTTCTATTAAAGGTGTTTTAACCCACTAGCATGTTATTACAAGACTTTTCTTTTAACTAGGTTACTTTTGTTCCTAGTTAGTTCATTTTTTTATTTACCGACATCGTATTTATCTTAAAAGAATTTATATTTTCGGGGTGTTACAAGTCCACCCCCCTTAAAAGGGTTTCGTCCTCGAAACCGGGATACGTACTAAATAAAGTCGTGTAGAGACGCCGCTTCTCCTCTTCGGACTCCCATGTTGTATCCGAACCCTTTCTATGCTCCCACTTGATCTTAACTTGATCAATTTTCTTATTTCGCAAATCTTTGATCTTCCTGTCTAGAATCTCAATTGGTCTTACCGCATAATTAAGGCTATTGTCCACTTCGATATCATAGTAGTGGATATAAGCCGTTTCCTCAGCTAAGCACTTTCGGAGTTGTGACACATGAAACGTGCCATGAATTCCGCTCAATTCGTCTGGTAATTCAAGGCAGTATGCTACATTGCCAACCCGTTCGACGATTTTAAATGGCCCGGTAAACCTCGGGCTTAGTTTCCCTCATTTTTCTGAATCGGATAACGCCCTTCCATGGGGAAACTTTTAGCATAACCATGTCACCCACCTGAAATTCAATCGGTTTTCGTCGTATATCGGCATAATACTTTTGTCTATCTTGGGACACTTTCAAATGAGTTCGTTCCACGTTAATTTTCTCATTAGTGGCTTGGACTACATCTTTATGGGCCAGTTCACGCGGACCCACCTCACCCCAACACACCGGGGTTCTGCATTTTCTACCATATAGCATCTCGTATGGGGCCATGCTGATACTGGCATGATAACTGTTGTTATAAGAGAATTCTGCTATTGGTAAATACACATCCCAACTGCCCCCGAAATCGAAAATACACACCCTCAACATGTCTTCTACTGTCTGTATCGTTCTCTCACTCTGTCCATCTGTCTGAGGATGGTATGCAGTGCTGATAAAAAGTTGCGTTCCCACCTGTTCTTGGAAATCTTGCTAGAAGTGTGAAGTAAACCGGGTATCCCTGTCAGACACGATGGATACCGGTACTCTGTGGCGTGCCACTATCTCATTGGTATACATTTCCGACATCTTCTCTGACGTATAAGTCTAACCTATAGGAATAAAGTGAGCACTTTTTGTCAGTCTATCAACAACCACCCATATAGCGTCGAATCCTCGGTTGGTCCTAGGCAGTTTGGTCAACAGGTCCATGCTGATATGTTCCCATTTCCAAACTGGAATTTCCAATGGTTGCAGTTTACCATATGGCTTTTGGTGTTCCGCCTTGACTTGCAAACTAGTCAATCACTTCTCTACATACTTTACAACATCCCTTTTCATTCCGGGCCACCAATAGTTTTGCTTTAGGTCATTATACATCTTGGTTGCTCTCGGATGGATAGAATAACAAGATTTATGAGCTTCATCAAGTAGAAGTGTCTTGACTCCACATGAATTTGGGACCCATATTCTTTCGAACAGAGTCTTTAACCCATTGTTACCATCCGCCAATTCTTTCAATTGGCCAACTATTCTTTCCTTTTTCAAGTTTTCCTCTTTCACTGCCTCGGCTTGTGCTTCTCAGATTCGTTTAAGTAAACCCGAGGTTACAACAAGCTGCATCGACTGTACTCGTATTGGAACATAGTCTGCTTTCCTGCTCAAGGCATCCACCACAACATTGGCCCTTCCGGGGTGGTAATGTATCTCGCAGTCATAGTCTTTTACCATTTGCAACCATTGTCTTTGCCGCATGTTTAACTCCTTCTGATCGAAGAAGTATTTTAAACTCTTGTGGTCGGTAAATATGGTGCACTTTACCCCGTATAAATAGTGCCTCCATATTTTTAACGCAAACACCACCGCCGCCAATTCGAGATCGTGCGTGGGATATTTCTTTTCGTGCACCTTTAATTGCCTCGAGGCATAAGCTATCACTTTGCCTCGTTGCATCAACACATCCGAGCCCCGAATGTGACACATCCGAGTAGACTACCAAGTCTTCGACTCTATCCGGCAACGTTAATACCGGCAACGCCCCATATGAATCTTTCCTCTTTCCGAGTTAATTTAGTTAACGGCGAAGCAATCTTGGAGAAATCCTGAATGAATCTCCGGTAGTATCCTGCAAGCCCTAAGAAACTTCTAATTTCCGAAGGATTCTTCAGTGGGCTCCATTTCAACACGGCCTCTATCTTTGATGGATCTACCAAAATTCCATCGGCACTTATGATGTGGCCGAGGAATTGTACCTCTCGTAACCAAAAGGCACACTTTGAAAATGTCGCGTACAACCTTTCTCGTCTGAGTGTCTCTAACACCTCTTGTAAATGATGCACATGATCCGCCTCACTTTTCGAATACACTAGAATGTCGTCGATAAACACGATTACCGACTTGTCCAACATTGGCTTGCAAACCCGATTCATGAGGTCCATGAAAGCCGCGGGTGCATTCATCAACCCGAATGACATCACGAGGAACTCGTAATGTCTGTACCGCGTGCGGAAAGCCGTCTTTGGTACATCCTCTTCCTTGACCTTTAATTGGTGATACCCCAATCTAAGGTCGATTTTTGAAAACCAATTCGCACCTTGTAATTGATCGAATAAATCATCTATTCTCGGAACCGGGTATCGATTCTTCACCGTGAGTTTGTTTAACTCCCGGTAATCGATACACATTTGCATGCTTCCGTCTTTCTTTTTTTCACGAATAGTACCGATGCGCCCCAAGGAGACACACTCAGCCTTATAAACCCTTTGTCGAGCAAATCTTGAATTTGCGACATTAATTCTTGTAACTCCGATGGCGCAAGTCGGTACGGCGCCTTGGCTACGGGTTTCGCGCCCGGAACCAATTCGATTCCGCACTCTACTTCTCGTTCGGGCGGTATTCCTGGTAAGTCTTCTGGAAACACATCTTCGTAATCATGTACCACCGGTACGTCTCCAATCTTCGGCGGTTCTTTCCCAGGTTCATTCGCGTATATCATAAATGCTCTACATCCGTGCCTCATGAGCTTGTGAGCTTTTAACTTTGAACATATTACAGGATTGCCTCCTTTCTCGCCATAGATGGTAACGTGTTTTCCGCTCGGAGATGTTAACTCTATCTCTTTACGGAAACACACGACCTTTGCGTGGTGTAGGGATAGCCAATCCATCCCAACAACTACTTGAAACTCTCCCATCGACATCGGGATTAGATCTATCGAGTATTCCTCGTTATCGATGCTCAATTTACAGCATTGACAAACGTTACACGCTATGAAACTTTTGTTATCCCCTATCTCAACTTCTAAGGGCACATATAATTTTTTCAATACAAATGAAGGATGTCGAATAAATCAATGTGAAATAAAGGAGTTATTCGCACCCGTATCAAATAATACACGTGCAGGAATCGAGTTTATTGCGAATATACCTGAGACCACATCGGTTTCTGTTTTCGCTTCAGCCACTGTTAGTTGGAAGGACCAGGCCTTCGCCTTCGGAGTTTCTGTTGGAGATTCTTTGGTGTCTTTCTTTCCAACCAAGTCCGGACATTCGGACTTCTTATGGCCCGGTTGGTAACACTTGTAGCAAACAGAGACCTTTCCCGGACATAATAACGCGGTGTGCCCCGTCTTCCTGCATATGGGACACGGTTTGTCTTTGAAGCGGCACTCACCCTTATGCCCTTTTTCCATATACTTTGCAACTCGGCGATCCACCCTTCGTATCCGTCTTCTTTACCGACTCAGTCGTTCGAGCCTTCTTTGTAGGGCTCAGGTTAACATCCACTACCCTTCGTTCAGCTCGTTCTATTTGATTTTTAAGTTCAATTTCTCTTTCCAGAGCCGTATTTATGATCTTGGTGAGCGTCTCATACTTGGAAGGAGTCATAAACTCTCGATATTCAGCACTTAACATATTATAATAATAATATATTTTCTGCTCCTCGGTAGTCACTAGCTCATCACAGAATCTCAGCTTATCCATGAATATACCTGTGATTTTATCAATTGTTTCACCCCTTTGCCTTAACTGGATAAACTCCTCATTGATTCTGTTGATGACCGCCTTGGGACTGTGATGTTTAAGGAATGGTACCTTAAACTCATCCCATGTCATGGCCCTTGCCGCTTCGGTTCCAATTTCTTTCTTTTTGTTATCCCACCAATCTTTGGCTTAACCCCTCAACTGACCCGTTCCGTAAGCCAAAAAATCGCTCACGTCACAGTGGGTCCTCTCAAATACCCCTTCAACATCACTTAGCCATCTTTGGCATATTATCGGGTCAACCTCCCCATTGTAAATTGGCGGTTTACATGCTATAAACTCTTTGTATGAACAACCCTTACGTTCTCTGGATTTTTCTTTCACAAGGTTGACATTGTCTTCCAACCTTTTAACCCGTTCCTCGACTAACGATAGCACCGTACTTTGGATTTTGTCTATGAAACCGGATAGACTATTCTCAATTTCCTTCCCTACTTCTTCGCCAATTACCTCTTTCATTTGTTCGGTGACTGTCAGCACAGGATCATTATTACCCCTTTCTGTCATCTTGAAACTGAAATGTTTACATCAATTATTAAACATTTCATTTATAACCTAACTTTATTTGCTTTGGTTTAGCCAAGTTCATAACTTGCTTTGACCATTCTCGTTTAGTGCACTTTCCGGGTTTGAGTGTGTTAACACGCTCTTCCCGTGCACATAAACTCACATCCCTTTTTCTCGCATATAATAAAATCTACTAAAATAATTAATTCTTACCGGATGATTGATCAAGCTTGAACCGAACACACTTTGTTAACAACCTTGAGCTCTGATTACCTACATGTAACACCCGTCTCATTTAATTAGGATTTTTAATATAAAATACGCATTTTCAAAAGAAAATACTTCATTTCCTAAAGTTAGATAAAACGGAAGCATCCATAATAACATCATTCGAGTTAACTACTAACTAGTTTTAACATCCCAAAATAACAAGTTAAGTGTTTACATCATAAAACATTATTTTCAACAAGGTTAATTAGACACGGAAGCCTCAAAAGGTTGTGTTCGATTCTTGAAAACATACTTGATCGCCATCTGGATTAAGTCCAACATCACCTAGTATCAAAACCACTTTAAACGTTAGTTTTGACAATGTTAAAACACGTATAAACAAGCTCTGATATCAAACAGTGAAAACGAAACGAAATTCTGAACTTTGGGTCTATCGCGCCCCGCGACAGATCCCTTGTTAGCCTTCGCGGCCCGCGACAGACGTCATGTTGCACGACGATGTACCAGGTTTGGTGTCGCGTGACGCGAGACCCTGTTTTTCACAGACTATTGCTTGTTTTGAGCTACAGATTCCCAGCTCTTAAGTTTGGCACAATTCTAACTTCAAACATTCATAACTTTTGATCAGAAAGTCTGTTTTAGACGATTCTTTTTCCTACACGTCTGTAATTTAATTACCGACGCGTCTATTGCATTTATTTTACCAAAAGTTTGGTTTTCGGACCGAATGACCAAAATCACTAATGTGTTTATTCAACCCACCAAGTTTGCACCAATTCTACTACCAATGTTATAGTAACCTTAAGGCGCATTACCCAACATCTGGGGCTTACGATCACTGTCATTTCATTACCAAATCTATGGTTTCATGATTTTGTGATCTATCATCACCAAAAGGTATTCAAAACACATTTTTACTACTTACTAAATAATTAATCGACCTGTTAGGCTCATTTATGGAACCCTCCATTTCTAATGACTATCAAACGCTTTCTAATCTAATTTTAGCTCATTCAATCAAGTAGTGACATTTTCACTTCAACCAATACAAATCTTTATTTTAAAACACAACTATGAATGATTACAATATCAAATTTACATAATGTAACGAAACTAGTTACATACCTTCAAAGCACACCCTTCAAACGCGCGTCACCACCGGCTTGTCCACTTGACGCTCGAGTTTCCTTTCCTATAGAGTTCAACCACAACCTGTTTAGAACTCTTTTGCTTAACATATAACGCATAGTTTGCCATAATTCTACAAACATGCGTTTTAGCTCAAATTTCTAGTTTTAAGCCTTCTTTTAGGCATTTTCACAAACACCTTAAGGGCATAATTTCTCACAATTTATCATCAAATCCCTAACTTTTTATTTAGCCAAGATTAACGTCAATTAGGCAAATTTACATCAATTTTAACATCAACAAATTAGAAATTACTTCATAGAACTCAGATTACACTAGAACAAGAATCATAATCCTAGTGTTTATCATGTCTCTACAAATCCCATTAATCACCTACATTGGTGATTATGGAATTTACAAGAAATAAGCATGATTTCAACAAATGATTGTCTAGGGTTTATTCCTAGGCACAATATCATTCCAATTTCATCCATACAACATTCATGTAACAACAATTTCGAATTTCCTAAGTTCATCCAGAAATCTAGATAGAGATTTTCTACAAAATTTGCATACCTTATGATCCCTTTGCTGAGGAGATCACTAAACCAGGCTCTGGTTTCGTTTTCGAACTGATTTAATCCTTCAATTTGGCTAATTTGCAAGAACTAGGGTTTTGGAGGTGAGCTCTTGTCGCCCCCTGTGTTTGATCGACCAGACACACACAAATACACACACATTTGTGTGTGTTTGGTGTTTAAAACTTTGTTTTTAATAAACTTAGTTTCAGTTTTAACACCTTTGGTCCCTCAATTATCTTTAAGTTTCTATTTAAGGTGTTTTAACCCACTAGCATGTTATTACAAGACTTTTCTTTTAACTAGGTTACTTTTGTTCCTAGTTAGTTCATTTGTTTATTTACCGACATCGTATTTATCTTAAAAGAATTTATATTTGTCGGGGTGTTACTCATTGCGCCTCATCACCAACGCCACGCGCGCACGTGTGTGCGAATTAGGGTGCTCCGTACCCTTCGCGAGTACACTAGAGTGTGCTTCCATGAAACAACAAGGATAGATAGTTTCCACTTAAATACCCCTTTAAGTTTCAACTCTCCTATGTGGGACAAGGTGCCACTTTCTCACTTTTTCAGCATTCAATGTTTCAAACACCAAACTTTGAGCATCGATATCTCATTCATCTAAGCTCCGTTTTGGACGTGGTTTAGTTCGTTGCGAAGCTATTCCAACCTAGAACACAAACCCACAAATAAATATATATAAACCGCTCATTTTCTTATATTTATTTCTAGTCCAAAATAGGAAAAATCATTTTCCTATATTTGTGAAAAATACTATTTTCACAAATTTCCAACAGACTGAACCGAATGTATGTTAAAAATAATATATATGTTTTAGTCTGGAAAAGTTTGTAATAAACTTTTGTTACAAAATTTTTAGAACCACGAATATTTTATTTGACCCACAAAAGAATTCGATTTATTAACTGAAATTAGATCGAATACACTAATGTCCAAAGCTGGTTTCGTTGGTTAACCGAATTAACTGAAACCTTTTTTTTTCCAATAACTGGATTAACCAAACCGTTTACAATCGAAACCGGTGGGTTATGAAATTTAAAAAGGTGGAATATTGGTTATTGGTTCATCCCATAACCAAACGACCATGCTCACCCCTACCTGCAGAGGTGGCAATTCGACATGCTTATGAAATAATAGTTTATTGGGGTTATCTTGACATGGGTCACTTTTCTAAAACAGATTACTTTCAAAAAATAGTTTTTATAACAGTTGTTAAAATAAATTGACTACTTTTTTACTTTGTTATGCTGCTAAATGTATAAAATGATCAAACATGCAACTGTTTTTGGGCCAAAAAATTGTTGTTGGATTCACTTGATTTTTTGTTTTTGTAGTGGTACGTGCTCCCGGGATGGCTGAGCTCAAGGTGTCATTGACTAAACCAGGTTTACAGTCCGATGGAGTCTTAATCTGGGATTGGTCAGGCTCGGCATTGGACGAGGGAGACGAGGCTGCTAAATGGTTTACTGATTTCGTCGGGAAACCTAGCCGCTTGGTGCGCTTTAATGAAGGTACAAATCAACAAATATTTTCATTTAAGCTAGCTTTTTCATTGATCATTTATGTTGTACAACATACAATACAAGACATTAATTTGTTTCGTTTTCTATGTAGAGTCAGAGACTAGACCCACTGACCCTAAATATGCTACTGGGTTCAATGTGAAATTTCCAGATGCTTTCCCCTACCTTTTAATCTCCGAGGTTAGTACTAGGGATGTTAGCGGTATAGTCCGGGTGGTTTCTAAGAAAATTCTGAGCGGAATCACTACGGAAAATGATAAACCAAACTAAACTGGCTAGGTTGGATTGGTCAGCTGCACTGGGTGGTTTTACAGGTTTCATGGTTAAGGGTTTGGATTTGGCAGATTGGCAGTTTGACCCGATTTTTTTTTCTCAAAATCATTAGTTTGTCTTGAAAATTATTAAATGATGAACAAGGTTGATGATTATAATACATATACATAAGTACATATTCCAAAAAAGACAAGAAATACATAAATAATAAAGGTCAGACGTCTTGTTCGGTGTACACTGCTGGTCCCAAGTTTCAAATATGACCCAACCGCGAAAACCGAACAGTGAACCAAACCGTTTGGGTCTTAAACCAGCCGACTTGCTTCGGTTTGCCTGTTTTTAAACGCCTCTAGTTAGCCCTTATATAAAGAGTTAATCTCTCATGGAATCATTTAGACACTTTGAAATGTATGATTGGTTTGTATGCTTGATCTATGAATCTCTGTAAGTCCTGCAGCCTTCATTGGATGCGGTGAACGAGAAACTAAAGGAACTATTAAAGACATTAATGATAATAATAATATTATTGCAAAATAATTGTAATTGTGTTAGTCAAATGTATTTATAGAATAGGTTATGACAGTTATTGACAAATCAGTTGTAGGCTAGGATTGTTCCTTTCCTTTGTAATCGTCTGTTGTACTTTGGCTATTTATGCCTCCAATCTTGTAGTTCAATGAAAACAATTTCCTTCAACTTTATCAAACATTCTCATGGTATCTAGAGCTTTTCATCTCAAACTAGAATTGATCCCAACTGTTTTTTTTTTCGATCAAAACTCTTTCTAATAACCTTTGTTATACGTGGTATTCAATACCCCATAAGGAGTTAGGATTAACCCTCAGAAAAACCAACACTCTCGAATATTTCCGACACCCTAGTATATTTTAAAATGTCCCAATATGTCTTTAAATACACCCCGTATGTGAAAACCGAGCCCGAAATATAATATAGCATTAAAAAAATATTAAAAATCTGATTTTTGGGCTGAGGCGGGCCGCGTAAGCCCCACCTCAACCGTGACGCGGGCCGCGTCAACTTAAAACGGGGCACGACCCTGGGCCGCCACGTGGCCCAACACCTGGCGGGCGTACCTGATGACCCAGCTAAGCAACGCAGTTGACCGGAGTCAACGCGGGCCGCGTAAGCCTTAGCTTACCTTTACGCGGGCCGCGTGAAGACCAGGATCAGCACCTATAAATAGAACGCATCGGATTTCATTTCAAATTCGCTCACAACGACTTCTTTCTCTCAAATTCTGATAGTGGGCTTATAATACGTGGGTATTATACCCCCTAATTAGCGAGGTTCTGCTCCGTTGTAAGTATTATAACCCCGGTTTCGTAATAGATACGCTGCCCGATTGATTTAGGGTTCCGTAACAACTGTCGTGGTTCTGCCCGGCGTAGTTGTTGGAATGCCGTCTCAGTGAGGGTATCATTAATATTTTCAAAGGGTTATGATACTAACCAATGTACATTTGTATAAATTATAGATTATATCCAGGAAACCCTTACACGAAGTCTAAGATAGCAATGTGAGTTTATCCTCTTTTTGTTAACCTTTTTGTAATATTTTACAAAACCTTAATTATTTTACAAATGCGATTAAGCGGTGATTGAGTCTTTGTAGTTCTTCAATTACTGCCGGTATCTTGGGGTTTTGTATACAAAATTTACTACACTGTGAGTAGTAAGTCGGGATGACAATACGTTACCATTGGACAATGAGTTAGCCAATGTGTAATATGACCCACAAGTCAGGTTTGACAGTACTAAAAGGAGTAATTGTGTAGAAATAAACAATGTGATCGCTCTCAATACTGTTTTAATTGATAAAATATTTCTTGATTAAACTGGGATTCACTCACCAGTATTTCCCACTGAAAAGGAGTAAACGCGTTTCAGGTAACCCAATGTGACAGCCAATTAGTAAAAAAAAGCCAGTTGGAGAGCACTGAAGGCTTGGGAAAAATGTGGCTATAAAAGTTACCTAAAAGACAATGTTTTAAATTCAATAAAATAGGGATTATCCCTATAAATGTATTGTAATAAGAAACTTGGGTTTTGCCCATTTGATCATTAATATTAAATGAGGTGGTTTTACTCTGATAAACATTTCCTAACTACGGTCCTGATGTAATTTCCGCTGCCAAATTAATAAGCTGATACCACCAAAACTCTGAGTTCGCGTCTGCCCGTTCCCGGGGATCAGGGATCGGGGGTTGCGACAGAAGGTGGTATCAGAGCCTAGCCACTAGTCTAAGCCAAAGAAGTGTTCTACTGACACTTAAATTCTAAACTTTGTGTTAGGAAATAAATTACTGAAATACGTGTATAACTGTATTTATTTGTTATGTGTTATTTGACTATTTGTTAGTTTACAGTATGAGTGATCAAGGACCCTCAGACATGTGTCGTCAGTTGTCTGATTCACCTAGGAGTGAAGGTACCTCTTCACAGCCTGCCCTTTCTGGGTATTCTGCTGATCAGGAAGAAGGGATGTTTGCTTTTAAAGCCCAGTCAGAAGAGCCATTCCCTCATAAGAAACGAGGATGGTTCAGTAAGGAAGCTTTTGTGTGTAGGAAAAGAATGCGAAAGTTGCAACAGCAAAGAGTTCTAGCAGCTACTAAGCGAAAGACAGATGCCCATACACAGGATATGCTTAATAGAAGCCTAGCCAATTTCCATATCTTAGCCACAACTGCTGCTGACCCTAATCTAGAGCAAACAATAGCACCCCAACCACAATTGCAAATCTCTGACCAACCAATGGAGATAGAAAACCCTGAAAACCAAGTGGAAATGCATGACTTCAACCCAGAGGAAATCCCTAGGGTACCAGCACCAAAACCCCTAGACCCAAATTACGCCCCTTGGTGGGACGATAATAGGTACTTTGTGCAACGTTACCCGATCCATGAAGACACCCCATACAAAACATAGGAGCCTATCCAGGTATGGACCCTTTAGATCCCTATTACCACGATAAATATATTAGGGAAATCTTAGAAGATCCTTACTGATTTCAGGCACTTTCATCCCCATATCAGGAACCCGCACCCCAGATTCCAAACCTAGTCCTAGAACCTGCACCCCCAATGAGTGTAGAAAACGTGCAAGAACTTAGGACTTTTATGGGAGGAAATTTTAGAAAGCAGTGAGAGAGCGAGACAGGTGGGAGAGCATCTCGTATGGAAATACGATGAGCGCAATATGGATTTTTGGATAAATCCATATCCGTGATGTGATAGAGGAGATGGTAATAGTAATAATAAAAAAATAAGATAAAATATATGTGTACGGGTGCCTATTACTATTAGTGTGATTCTATTTCTGTTGGTATACTAGAATGTAATAGATGCATAATAGTATATGAAAATAGAGTAAAAGTCGCAATGATCGACGTTTTTTGCTAGATTGTGTATCATATGATTAAATATTATCTTGTGATATTAATATGAGGTAAATGTTTAAAATTCAGATGGCCGATGAAGGAAATCAAGGAAATCTGAATAACGATAACCAGAGTAAGATTAACGTGGTTAATGAGAATCCGAGCATCAATAACAATGGAAATCAGATGGATAATAGTGTCGTTCAACACATAGTGGCACAAGGAATCATAGATGCCATGCCATTTATTATTCAAACTATTCAAGAAGTGAATAATAAAAGTAAACATAGCAGTAAGCGACCAATCGAACCAGAACACAGCATAAACAATGGCCCTGTACTTCAAGTGCCCATTCCCAAAAGAAGAAGAACCATGCCTTATGGTTGTTCTTATAAGGAATTTTGGTCTTGTAAACCAATTGAATTCTCGGGTAATGAAGAACCTATTGCAGCTTTACGCTGGATAGAAAAGACTGAGGTTGTTATGAAAATAAGCAAGTGTGCTGAAGAAGACAAAATAATGTTTGCTTCTAATTTGTTTAAGAACTCAGCTTTAGAATGGTGGAACACTATCCTCCAGTCAAAAGGAAGTGATAGGATATACAATATGGAATAGGAAGAATTTAGAAACATGGTAGAAAGGAAATTATGCCCTCCTAATGAAAAAGAACAAATAGCAAACAAATTCCTAAACCTTAGGATGAATGGAGTGGATAGTAAGGGGTACACCAAGTTATTCTTTGAATATGCTAGAATAGTACCAACCTTTGCATCACCAGAGCCAGTATTAATCTCCCGTTACATCTGGGGATTAATTGGAGAGATTAGACATGTAGTCAAGGCAGGTAGACCTCAAACCATAGAAGAAGCTGTAGAACTAACCAATACTTTGACAGATGAACTAGTCCGTACTAGAGAAGAAGACCAGAGGAAAAACCTAGCCCAAAAGCTTACCCAAGAATTCCGTTCTGGGAATTACAACCGTAGGAATATGGGTTCGACCTCTGCACCTTTCTGCAAGGTCTGCAAGAAAAAGCATTCGGGAAAATGCTCCACTCTTTGCAATTATTGCAAGATGCCAGGGCACAAGGAAGAAAATTGCAGGAAGAAATCCAGTAATGGATTATGCTACAACTTTGGAGAAAAAGGTCATATCAGGCCAAATTGTCCAAAACTAGCCCCAGCTGCAAACAACAAGAACACTAAAAATGCTAGAGCATTTGTTCTAACTGCAGATGAAGCCAAGATGATTCCAGATGTCATAGCTGGTACGTTTTTAGTTAATGATGTTTTTGCTAAAGTATTATATGACTCTGGTGCAAACCAAAGTTTTATTAATACATCAGTTTGCAAATTTCTAAATCAGTCATTAACTAAACTACCACAAGAATGTTTAGTAGAGACAGCTAATGGAGAAACCGTTAGGATTTCTGAAATCTTGCAGGGAGCAAGCATAGAAATTTTAAATCAGAAATTTATTACAAATCTTTATACCATGAATCTGGCAGGATTTGATGTTGTATTAGGAATGGATTGGTTAATAACCAATAAAGCCAATATTTTATGTGATCAAAAGTCAATTCAAGTAAATTCCCCAACAGGTAAAACTATCACAATTAAAGGAGAGAAACCATCTAGATCTACAAAATTTATCTCTGTGATGAAAACTGCAAGTTATATAAGAAAAGGTTCTATAGTGTATTTGATTTCTATAATCACTAACACTAAAGGAAAGGATTTAAAGGATATCCCAGTAGTATCTCAGTTTTCAGATGTATTTCCAGAAGAATTGCCAGGGCAACCTCCAGATAGAGAAGTTGAATTCAGGATCCATTTGGTACCAGGAACGGCACCGATTGCCAAAGCACCTTACCGTTTGGCACCCGCAGAAATGCAAGAACTGAAGAAACAATTAGACGAATTGTTAGAAAAAGGATTCATACAGCCAAGTTCATCGCCGTGGGGAGCACCAATCTTATTTGTTAAAAAGAAGGACGGATCAATGCGTATGTGCATTGACTACCGTGAATTAAACCAGGTTACAATTAAAAACCGGTACCCATTACCAAGAATCGACGATCTGTTTGATCAACTGCAAGGAGCTCGATTTTTCTCTAAAATCGATTTAAGGTCAGGATATCATCAACTAAAGGTACAGGAAGAGGACATTCCTAAAACCGCATTTAGAACAAGGTATGGCCATTATGAATTTACTGTCATGCCATTTGGTTTAACCAATGCCCCAGCTGCATTTATGGACATGATGAACCGAATATGTAAGCCATATTTGGATAAATTCATAATTGTCTTCATAGATGATATTCTCATTTATGCTAAGAATAAAGAGGATCATGCAAAGCATTTGCACGCACTTTTAAGTTTATTAAGAAAGGAAAAGTTTTACGCTAAATTTTCAAAATGCGAGTTTTGGTTAGAACAGGTACAATTTCTTGGACACCTAGTCAATCATGAAGGAATTCATGTAGATCCGACAAAAATCGAGGCGATTACTAAATGGAAAACCCCTGACTCACCAACCGAGGTTAGAAGTTTCTTAGGATTGGCCGGTTATTATAGAAGATTTATTCAAGATTTTTCTAGAATAGCCATTCCTTTAACTAGGCTAACCTGTAAATCTGTTAAGTTTGAATGGGGATTAAAACAAGAAGAAGCATTTAGAATCCTTAAGCAAAGATTAACTAATACACACATATTAGCGTTACCAGAAGGAACTAAAGATTTTGTAATCTATTGTGACGCTTCCAAATTAGGTTATGGATGTGTATTGATGCAACGACAAAAGGTTATAGCTTACGCATGTAGACAACTTAAGAATCATGAAGAGAATTATTCAACCCATGATTTAGAGTTAGGAGCTATAATTTTTTCTCTTAAAATTTGGAGACATTACCTTTATGGTAGTAAGTTTACCATATTCACTGATCATAAGAGTTTAAAGTATATTTTCAAGAAAAAGGAGTTGAATATGAGACAAAGACGCTGGATGGAAATGCTTAGTGATTATGATTATGATATCCAGTATCATGAAGGAAAAGCAAATGTAGTGGCAGATGCTTTAAGCCGAAAGTATCATGAAAAGCCAAAAATGGTACGTTCTCTTAAATTAAATCTACAAGTAGATTTAAATAATCAGATAAGAGAAGCACAAGAATCAGTAATCAAGAATGATACTGGAAAATTAAAAGGTATGCTAAAAGAATTAGAACAAGGAACCAATGGAATTTGGAGATTCCATAAAAAGGGAATGTGGATACCTAAATTAGGAAACCTACGTCATCGTATATTAGAAGAAGCCCATAAGTCTAAGTATACGATGCATCTAGGAAATGACAAGATGTACCAGGATTTAAGGAAAAATTTGTAGGATCGTGATCTGACCCGAATGAGTCGTTCAGAGGTGTTCAACTTCGTTTCAGGTGCAGAATAACAAGAAACGAAGGTAGAAACAACTGATTCTTCACTAAAACTGCTAATTGTATTGATTAACACTTGATTACATGCAGTTCTTCACACCGGTAGCACTTCGGCATGGAATACAAGACCATCGATGTGGTTTCGCTCAAATGAACCCCTATATATAGGCCTTGTGGTTTCGCTCTTATGTACAGGTACACATAAGCGAAACCTACATAACCAGATAAGCGAAACCTATCTGACCAGATAAGCGAAACCTATCTTGTTCACATAAGCGAAACCTCTTCCTAAATGTCCCTATGAGCGAAACCTGCTCACTAAACACATATAATCTCCTATTTTCTCGTAAAACATGCCCTAATCTATACAATGCAATCTAAGACTCGATACAAGACGAAGTCGACAGATGTAGTGCACCAACAGACTCCCCCTCGGATGTTGGCGAGTCAACTATTGAGTCACAACAATGCTGTGTCTTCACTTCTTCAGTCTTGATCAGTCTTTGGGCTTTTCTTTCTCTATCTTCATCAACGGACTCCCTTTCTTAATTTGCTGGCATTCCTTTGTTCTTCAGCAACATCTGCTTCAGGATCTTTGTCTGGCTTTCTTTGTCTTCAGAATCCGAAACCTGGCACTCTATCTTCAGATTCAGAATTGAAACTTGACTATTCCTGCACATTCTTAACCCAGAAATAAGTTTTATGAATTTAACAAATTAAGTGCACCAACACTAATTCTCTTTCATAAACATGTGCACCAACAACGACTCTCCCTCTAACTACTTTCTTTATGATGAACCACTTGTTAATTGTCAAAACACATTTGTTGATTAAGACACACTCTCCCTCACAACAATGTCATCATGTTTAGCACTCGGAACTTTGAAAATCAGCTTTCCAACATCAGTTGTCGAAAATCTTTTTGACTTTTTCAAAAGTTTATGCTAAAACACACTCAAAATCTTTTTAGGATTTTTCTGAAAGAAAGTAACTAACATCACTTGCAGAAACAACAAAAAGCAGAAATGAAATATGTACAAACAATATTTTTGTGAGTTTTGTGTAAGAGGATCATATCAGCTTATGACAAGTCACAAGTACTGTTGAGCTTAGTTACACATTAAGAATTAAACAATTCACTTAGATTGCCGATATACTGATCCACTTAAATTCTCACACAAATTTCAACTGATTCAGGATATGAGTTAGGTGTTTTAAGCACTTTAAACTCATTCATGTGCCCCACCTCTTGAATATACTCCCGTATCCAGATCCCATTATTCAGTCTTACAGGTGAGTATACCACAGATGATATCTGTAAGGGGTTAAATTGCGAGGGCCGTGAGAGCTCAGGTCGATACTCCCGTATACGCAGAGAGATGACGGCTTCGACTTTTGGTGGGTCCCCTTTAGAGGATCTTTTGTATTACAACAGCAATGACTATCAATTTTATTGTTTCATCAATTTGCTGAGGGCGGCGCTATTTTTCAAGCTTGCGGAAAGTATTATACGGGGACTAGGTCAGAAATTTCTTTCAGCAGAAGTCCCGGGATAATACCCCAGATATCACTGAGCATAAAGACCTAGTATCTCAGAAAGAGGGACCTTTCAAACGAGATTTCAGGGGTTACCTATATATCCAAGTAGTGTTCCCCACGAAATAAGCAAGTTTGAAATTTAGTTTATATCCCGAAAAAGCTTACTAAATGTGTAAAAACCTATCGGCATATCATCAGTGAGACCGTTTAACTCTATTTAAACAATACAATTCTTTAGCATACTGTGACTGTCTACTGATGTACTATCATTTCCTCTTCTTTGACACCAAAACTCATTTTTGTATTTTATCATGTTTTTGCCTTTTTCAAATTTTTCTAATGTTTTTGGATTTTCAGAAATTTCTACTCCCCCTAAAATGCAAACACATTTTAGGAAATTTGAAAACAAACTATACAATAAAATGACAACTGATATCAAATTGCATCAAATCGCCATCCACTAGGCATAAACAATCAGAACTCCCCCTTTCAACAAACCATTTTCTCATTTAGATTTCAAAACACTTAAGTTTGTTTTAATCAAAATGATTTTTCCAGAAAATGAGTTTGTTTTTACCACTTGTAAGTTTACTACTTGTTAAGTATGGGGATATGGTTCATCATCTTGTCAGTTTTTATCAAATGTAGCAAACCAAGTACAATTTAATGTCCCTGATTTACCGTTTGCAATTAAGCAACCTCTGTACCAATTGTAAGAATTACCACTTTTAGGATCACAAACAATACCACTTGTAGGTATGACTAACCAATACCAACTGTAGGAATGTTACATCTACATGCATCATTTTATCAATCAGAATGCCGATTCCTGCTTCGCACTTACCAACCTAGAAGCTCCGGCGTAGTCCTTTAATCTGTAACAATTTCAACACATATTCAATCTAGGTTGAATGACTACATCACAAACACATTTTTACAAGAATGATGCCGATTCCTGATCCATGATATAAACTTGGGTTCTCCGGCATAGTCCTAAGACTTTACGGGAAACAAACTTCCATCCAAGTCTTCTTAGACTTGATGGCTTTCAGTTCTTGCGCAGTAGGGTTGTAAGTTGCCTTTTTAGTTGCATAAAAATCTTTAACCCCCTTAGCTTTCCCATTCAACATTTTCCCAAAAATTTTCTTAACACTTCCATTGAATGTTTTCTCGACATCAAACTTGGTATTCTCGTTGTAAAACTGATTCGAGATATCAACCTTGCCAACTTTCTGTTTAACTTCTTCAAATTTCAGTGATGGAAAATCTTCATCATTCACTGAAATTTTCATCTCAACCTGTGGCTCTTCTGGCTTTGTGAAACCAGATTCATCGCCGACTTTTTCATCAACCTTTTTAACAACCCACACTTGGTTATCTTTCTCTTTCTTTTTATAAAAATTCTTTTTAGAACACTCACCAATCTCATAAGTTGAATTTTCAAAAATCTTAAATTTTTCGATTGGTGGTTCAACATCAACAACTTTTTCTTTCAATTTCTTAGAAACTCCCTGTTTTGTTGTGGCATTTTTCGGACAGTTCCATGCAATGTGACCAGCTTCATTGCACTTGTAACAGGTTCGAGTTTCCTTTGGAAAAAAAACTTCAGTTCCATTCTTTCTCTTCTCAGCAAGAAACTCCTGATTTGACTGTCTCCAGAATGGTTTCTTTTGTTCCTCTTCTGCACTTCCACCTGACACAAATTCTGTTTTTGTTTTAGAATTTTTCATTTTTTTTATGATTTTCTGGTGGAATAAATCCTAAACCTTTCTTTTTGTAGCTACGATTTTGGTTAGGTTTCTTTTGAAAACCAGAACCAGAATTGTAACCCTTTTTCTTGTTTAAACGTTGTTGAACTCTTGAAGTGTATTTTTTAGGTTTTCCAGTAAGATTTAAATCTTTTATTTCAGAAATATTAAATTCTGTCATTTTGAAAACCTTTTTGATCATGTCAAAATGAACACTTCTTATTGGAAATTCTTTATCATAGTATAATTTGTCCGAATCATTTAAAGTGTATGCAACTTCAAATGTTTCATCATCCAAATTTGCTTTTGATAACAAAAATTCTTTACTGTAAGACCATTTGACCGATGACTTTGGACTGTTGACTGACGAATTTGACCCTCCAGACTCAGACTTAGACTCGGACTCCTCATCAGTATCCAACACCTGATCGACCACCTTTTTTATTAACTCAGACTCATGATCAGTGTCAGACGAGATAAACGTGACATCAATGTTATCTGGTAAAACGTCAGTTGTGTCGGTTTTTAGCTTTATATTAACTGCTTTTTCAAGTTGCTCCTCGTTTGGTTTTCTAGGAGAATACCCTTCCCAAATTGGAGGCGGACACTTGTTATAGCTAACATTCGGTTTCTTACCACTATCTTTCTTCTTTGGCTTCTCATCTTGAAAAGCTTCCATACCTGCAACAGTTGGGTAAATACGATCAATGAGATAATCAGAACTAGAATAACTTTGCAATAAACGTCTAATTCTCTCATTCTCAATTTTCTCTGTCTCCAACTCTTTCTTCCATTTAGCACTCTCTTCGATGTAGAAATTTATAGCTTTTTGCTTTGTCATCATGACTGCATTCATCATCGTTAGTGCTTGTTCTCTCTCAGAATTTGTCTTTTGGAGACCAGTTACTGTTTTGTTCAAGACATCATAAGATTCTTTCACATAGTTGAGATTGAACAGTAACTGATCCTTCTTCTTCTCATACTCAGCATTATATCGTCTTTTACTGCGCATTCCTTGCATGCTTCTAAACACTTCATGCAAGGCTTGATGACTTCAACCATCTTTTCAACTTCGATTGTTTTCACCACTTCAACCACCTTTTCTTCTTCAGTCACATTTTCTTCTACTTTCACTTGCTCAGTCTCAACCATCTCCTCAGTAACACTTTCAACGTTCTCTTTCTGAACAACACTTTCAGCCTTCATCTCCTGTTGTTCTTTTGCAGCTCTTTTCTCCTTCAGTTTCTCCAAGTGATCTGCAAAATAGAAATGAAAACTTTCAGGAGAAAGATGAGATTTTGCAACATTAATATGTTTTTCCTCTTCATCATCACTACTGCTATCATCTGGAGGTGACTGATCAAACTGTACAGATTTTTCAGAACTAGCATCTGATAAACCAGAATCAGATGGTGTTTGATCAAAAACAACTTCTTTTTCTGAACTAACAACATTTTGTACACTCTCATCTGAACTCTGTGAGTTTTCATCAGCACTTTCTGAACTTTCATCAGATGTAACAGACTCTTCTTCCTCATTCTTTACAATCTCACCAATAGACTTCATCCACGTGGCAAACATGTCTGGTTCTCTTACAATCTTAGCGATGAATGCCTTGAACTCTCCTTTATCATCCACAAACATATCCCAGCTGAAGCCTTCAAGTAGTCTTTCATCATCTTGATCGACTATACATGCTTTGCTTTCAGGTGATATGTAATTGTTCCAATTAAAATCTACCACGCACGCTCTTTTTGAATCCTCAATCTTTCTACCATGAGCCGTCTGTGAGTCTTGTGATTGACCAACTTGCTGATAAATGGCTTTCCGGTAATAATCATCTTTTCCAAACGGATTCTGAGCTCCACTAGCTTCCCTGTTCTTGCATTCCCGTTTGAAATGGCCCTTCTCCCTGCATCGAAAACAAGTAACTTTAGATTTATCAAAACCTAGAGTAGAAACATGTGCATCAAGAAAGTCATTTCTCCCGGTAATCATTTTGAACTTTTCAGCACGTCTAAGAACACTAGCTAGACACCATTTGATGTCCATCAGTTCCATTTCTTCAGCGTCTATTTGATCGTAATCCTCCTTTGTGAGCATAGGATTCCCGATCCAACCTGCAACAAGACCTTCATACGAGAGTAACACAGAACCAAGCAGAGCCATGTGATCTTTTGCAGTTTCCTCAGAAAAACTTTGACCTTCTGGAAGATTTAGAGCGATGTTGCACAGAATCATATAACCATTTCCTGTCTTTGTGCTCTGAGACTGAAAGCTTGTATTTGACTCTTTAGGATTGACACTTGGAAATGATGAAAATCCACTGCTGCTTTTGTTTGATCCCTGATCAGCTTTTTCTGATGAATCTCCAGCACTGAATGCAGTTTGAATTTTTGGACTTCTCTCAGATTCTGGAACTGGAATACTACCTTTATAGTACATCTTCACGTCCTGTTGACCACTCGGACTATTCATCCTGGCGATCTTCTGTTGTTCCAGATCCTGACTCTCGATCTTTTCAATAAACTGAGAGATAGTTAACCCATCATAAACACCCGTGTTCTTTAGAATAATAAAATACGTTCCCCACTCTTTCTACGGTAGTGCATCAGCAAGCTTGTCTACCCACTCTTCACGATCTTTTGTAATACTCAACATTGACATTGATCGCACAAGGTGACAGTATCTTTCAATCAGCTTCTTTGTGTCCTCTCCTGGTAGACTGCTGAACAAATCAAACTCTTTCTTGAGCAGTGCCTTTTTGCTCTTTATCATATTCTCACTACCCTCAAATTTTACTTTAAGTGCATCCCATATTGATTTTGCAGTTTTGTCGTGCTGAAGCAGAATGAAGATGTCTTCTTTGATAGCTTGTTGAAGCAAACTGATCATCATCTTTTCAGCTTTATACATAACCCGTTTTTGATCTGTGAATTCTGACAGATTTTTAGTAACCTGCAATTCTGTTCGAGGCAACACATATTTCTTCAAGATACATTCCCATGACCTAAGATGGTTTGCCTGAACCCAGTTCTTGAATCTGTCTTTCCACCCGTAGTATTCTTCAATACTCATCAATTTCGGGGGCTTTTGGGTGGTTCCCGTCTCATTTTCCAAACTCATGGCTTGAGCAATAGCAGCTGGACCAGAAGGTGTTGCAAATGCGTTGTAGAACTCGGTATCCATGATGACTTAGTACGTTATTCAAAATCAGTGACAAATAAGCGAAATCAGATGTTTGGTGGCCTTATAAGCGAAATATGGTAATTGGTGACACAAAAGCGAAACCCCTTATGTCCTTAAAAGCGAAACCTGAAATGTGCACTTGGAGCGAAACCTATGTTGAACCTAAGAGCGAAACTATCAAGCAATTTGGAGTGAAACCTCTCAATTATATGACATAAGAGCGAAATATGATGATCAAATGAGCGAAACTACACAATGTTCGAATAAGCGAAACCTATTCGGAGGTTAATTTGATCCATTTTTCCTTTGAATTTAGGTCCGAAACTTTCCAGGGTTTGTTAATGTCTAATTATCTATGATCTGTGAAATTTTGAGCGAATTTCGACTGGTTAAACTTTCTGAAATGATGAAAGAAGGTGTAGAAATAAGAAATCTCAATGAATTCAAGCTAATCTCTGCAGAACTCCTCCTCCTGAGCTCTGATACCACTTATAGGATCGTGATCTGACCCGAATGAGTCGTTCAGAGGTGTTCAACTTCGTTTCAGGTGCGGAATAACAAGAAACGGAGGTAGAAACAGCTGATTCTTCACTAAAACTGCTAATTGTATTGATTAACACTTGATTACATGCAGTTCTTCACACCGGAAGCACTTCAGCATGGAATACAAGACCATCGATGTGGTTTCGCTCAAATGAACCCCTATATATAGGCCTTGTGGTTTCGCTCTTATGTACAGGTACACATAAGCGAAACCTACATAACCAGATAAGCGAAACCTATCTGACCAGATAAGCGAAACCTATCTTGTTCACATATGCGAAACCTCTTCCTAAATGTCCCTATGAGCGAAACCTGCTCACTAAACACATATAATCTCCTATTTTCTCGTAAAACGTGCCCTAATCTATAGAATGCAATCTAAGACTCGATACAAGACGAAGTCGACAGATGTAGTGCACCAACAAAATTTCTGGTGGATAGGAATGAAAAAGGACATAGCAGTCTATGTTTCTAAATGTTTAACCTGTTCCCAAGTTAAAGCTGAACACTAGAAACCTTCAGGTTTGCTACAGCAATTAGAAATGCCAGTATGGAAATGGGAATTAATAACAATGGATTTTGTTACTAAATTACCCAAAACAAAGAAAGGTAATGATACAATCTGGGTGATTGTAGATAGGCTAACCAAGTCAGCCCATTTCTTACCAGTGAAGGAAAATTTCAGTACTAGCTAAGTTATATGTAAATGAAATTGTTTCTTTACATGGAATTCCTTAACAATTGTTTCTGATAGGGATAGTCGATTTACCTCTCATTTTTGGTCAAGTTTCCAAAAAACAATGGGAACCAAGTTAAATTTGAGCACAGCTTATCATCCTCAAACGGATGGACAAAGAGAAAGAACAATTCAGACAATGGAAGACATGCTTAGAGCATGAGTAATTGATTTCAGAGGTAATTGGGACGATCACTTACCTTTAATAGAATTTTCTTATAATAATAGTTATCACACGAGTATTAATGTTGCACCATTCGAATCACTTTATGGACGAAAGTGCTGAACCCCAGTCTGTTGGGCAGAAATTGGGGAAAAACAACTATCTGGACCTGAGATAGTGCAAGAAACAACTGATAAGATTATTCAAGTCAAGGAACGACTGAAAGCAGCACGTGATCGACAGAAGAGTTATGCTGATAACTGACGCAAGCCATTGGAATTTCAAGTAGGAGATAAAGTATTGTTAAAAGTCTCTCCTTGGAAAGGAGTAGTAAGATTCATCAAAAGGGGAAAGCTAAGTCCCAGGTATATTGGACCTTTTGAGATTATTAAAAGAATAGGACCAGTAGCTTATCAGCTATAACTGCCAGAGGAAATGGCAGGAATACATGATGTGTTTCATGTATCTAATCTCAAGAAATGCTTAACTAATGAATCACTGATAGTACCTCTTAAGGATATAGAGGTAAATGAACAACTCAAGTTTATAGAAAGACCTCTACAGATTGAAGACAGGAAAGTTAAGAATCTCAAGCACTATAGATTAGTTCTGGTCAAAGTAAAGTGGGACTCCAAAAGAGGACCTGAGTACACATGGGAGCTTGAATCTGAAATGCAAAGGAAATATCTGCACTTGTTCTAGTAGATCTCGAGGACGAGCTCTAATACAAGGTGGGGAGGATGTAACAACCCTCAGTAAAACCGACACTCTCGAATATTTCCGACACCCTAGTATATTTTAAAATGTCCCAATATGTCTTTAAATACACCCCGTATGTGAAAACCGAGCCCGAAATATAATATAGCATTAAAAAAATATTAAAAATCTGATTTTTGGGCTGAGGCGGGCCGCGTAAGCCCCACCTCAACCGTGACGCTGGCCGTGTCTACTTAAAACGGGGCACGACCCTGGGCTGCCACGTGGCCCAACACCTGGGGGCCTACCTGATGACCCAGCTAAGCTACGCAGTTGACTGGAGTCAAAGCGGGCCGCGTAAGCCTTAGCTTACCTCTACGCGGGCCGCGTGAAGACCAGGATCAGCACCTATAATTAGAACGCATCGGATTTCAATTCAAATTCGCTCACAATGACTTCTTTCTCTCAAATTCTGATAGTAGGCTTATAATACGCGGGTATTATACCCCCTAATTAGCGAGGTTCTGCTCCGTTGTAAGTATTATAACCCCGGTTTCGTAATAGATATGCTGCCCGATTGATTTAGGGTTCCGTAACAACTGTCGTGGTTCTGCCCGACGTAGTTATTGGAATGCCGTCTCAGGGAGGGTATCATTAATATTTTCAAAGGGGTATGATACTAACCAATGTACATTTGTATAAATTATAGATTATATCCAAGAAACCCTTACGCAAAGTCTAAGATAGCAATGTGAGTTTATCCTCTTTTTGTTAACCTTTTTGTAATATTTTACAAAACCTTAATTATTTTACAAATGCGATGAAGCGGTGATTGAGTCTTTGTAGTTCGTCAATTACTGCCGGTATGTTGGGGTTTTGTATACAAGATTTACTACACTGTGAGTAGTAAGTCGGGATAACAATACGTTACCATTGGACAATGAGTTAGCCAATGTGTAATATGACCCACAAGTCAGGTTTGACAGTACTACAAGGAGTAATTGTGTAGAAATAAACAATGTGATCGCTCTCAATACTGTTTTAATTGATAAAATATTTCTTGATTAAACTGAGATTCACTCACCAGTATTTCCCACTGACAAATGTTTTTAAAATGTGTTTCAGGTAACCCAATGTGACAGCCAATTAGTAAAAAAAGCCAGCTGGAGAGCACTGAAGGCTTGGGAAAAATGTGGCAATAAAAGTTACCTAAAAGACGATGTTTTAAATTAATAAAATACGGATTATCCCTATAAATGTATTGTAATAAGAAACTTGGGTTTTGCCCATGTGATCATTAATATTAAATGAGGTGGTTTTACTCTGATAAACATTTCCTAACTACGGTCCTGATGTAATTTCCGCTGCCAAATTAATAAGCTGATACCACCAAAACTCTGAGTTCGCGTCCGCCCGTTCCCGGGGATCAGGGATCGGGGGTTGCGACACTATAGATACACATTGACTACCTAGAGAATACATAAATTACAATGAGATAACATAAGTTAATTTAATCTAACATCCCCCGCAAGCTGAATGGTGGAGGACCAATGTGAAGCATTTGACGAAAGGTGACAAACTGATGAGAAGGAAGACTTTTCATAAAGATGTCCGCAACCTGAAGCTTGTGTGGCACAAATTTGGTGGCAAGTTTCCCGGCAGTAACATGCTCACGTAAAAAATGATAATCAAGATCAATATGTTTAGCCCGTTTTTGAGAAACAGGATTTTGCGTGAGAAAAATAGCACTTTGATTATCACAAAGAATAGTGGGCCTGTCAAGAGGTAATGCATGAAGTTCTTGAAGAAGATGCGTCAACCAAACAATTTCAGCAGCCGTGTTTGCCATGGCACGATACTCAGATTCACAACTTGATCTAGCAACAGTTGGTTGTTTCTTAGCACTCCAAGATATAAGATTTCCCCCCAAAAATATAGAATAACCATAAGTGGAGCGACGTGTTTCCAAACAACGAGCCCAATCAGCATCTGAATAACCCACCAAAGCGGTACAAGTTGGTCTAGTGTAGTGAAGTCCATATGCAGCCGTTCCTTTTAAGTACCTGAGAATGCGTTTAACTGCCTGATAATGATCAACGGTCGGAGACTGTAAGAATTGACTGACTTGATTTACTGCATACGATATGTCAGGTCTCGTAATCGTCAAGTACTGCAAAGCACCAACAATCGAACGATAATGAGTAACATCTGGATATGGATCACCTGCAAAAACAAAAGAAACATTAGTGCTTAAAGGAGTTGGGGCAGGTTTCTCCTCCAACATTTTGCTCGAGCAAGAATATATTTAGTGTATTTGGATTGATTCAAGAATAAGCCACTCGTCATGTAAGTAACCTCCAATCCTAGAAAATAATTAAGTTTCCCCAGATCTTTTATGGCAAATTCAGTGTTGAGGCAGGAGATAAAAGATCGAAGAGCGGTAGATTGATTCCCAGTCAGGATGAGATCATCCACATAAACAAGAAGATACATGACACAAGAATTTCGGTTGAACACAAATAGAGAAGGATTCGAACGACTGCACACAAAACCGTAAGTAGTTAAGAACACATTCAAACGATGAAACCAAGCACGAGGAGCTTGCTTTAGCCCATAAATAGCTTTGTTCAATTTGCATACATAAGATGGAAAAAGAGCATCAACAAATCCTTTTGGTTGTTCCATATAAACGTTCTCAGTGATATGGCCATGAAGAAATGCGTTATTAACGTCTAATTGATGCAATGGCTAGCCGTTAATAACCGCAATAGCCAAAACCGCGCGAACTGTGGCAGCTTTGACAACCGGACTGAATGTGTGAAAATAATCAAGACCAGGGACCTGAGCAAAACCCTGAGCAACAAGGCGAGCTTTGTGTCATTCAACCGACCCATCAGAGTGAAACTTAGTCCAAAAAATCCATTTGTATCCTACCACATTGGCATGCACAGGTCGCGGCACAAGTGTCCAGGTTTTATTTGTGAGTAAAGCATCAAATTCAACATGCATGGCATTAACCCATTTCGCATCTTTGGAAGCGAAGTGGAAGGTCGTTGGATCGGTGGAGGCAAAAAGAGCACGATGAAGTGGAAGATGAGTGGTGTGAGTAAGGTCAAGTTGACGACGAGGTTTAAATATGCCGGATTTTGCTCAAGTAATCATAGGATGAGTAGATAAAGAAGGTGGCGGAGGTGGAGCAAAGTGAGCATCAGTAGGGTCCGATTGGTTTGAAGAGGTCGACTGGGTAGACATGGGCAGAGAAGTTGTGTGTTGTATATGTGAGTTTATTGGACTAGTAATGTGCAGTTGAGAAGTAGTATATGAAGGTGTAGAAGGTGGCGTATGGGAATGTGTAGAATGAGGAGTACTAGGAGAATTAATTGGAGAGTTAGTGGAGGAAGTGATGGGAGAATTAATTTGAGAGTTAATGGATGAATTAATTGGAAAATAAGGAATAGTAATTGGTGGATGATGGGAATCGATTGGTGTGGTGGGAGTTGAGGAAACATGAGGGGTCTCATCATTAGGCATTGATGGATCAATAAAGTTAGTTATTTCAAGCTCTTGAATGGGTCTTAATGATGTGTCGATTACAAAAGGAAAAGACAATTCATCAAACTTTGCATTCTAGAAACATAAACTCTAGAAGTGGAGAGGTCCAAGCATTTAAACCCTTCTATTTAAAACAATATCCAAGAAATATGCATGGAATACTTCTTGGTGCAAGTTTATGAATGGTATAATCACGAAGGCATGGAAACACCCGACAACCAAATGAGTGAAACATTAAATAATCCGGAGGTCTATTATATAAAAGCTCAAATGGAGACTTTCCACCAAGAAGAGTTGATGGAACACGGTTAATAATATAAACCGCGGATGAGAACGCATCAACCCAAAAATTTGCGGGAATTTTCACATGAAACATCATTGCCAATCCCGTTTCTACAATATGACGATGTCTGCGTTCAACCCAACCATTTTGTTGCGGGGTGTAAGGGTATGAAATGCAATGAATGGTGCCAGTTTGTTCAAACAATTGACGAACTTTATGATTTGTAAACTCCGTGCCACCATCGCTTTGAAAAATTTTAACTTTTGCAGAGAATTGATTTTGAACAAATGGCAAAAATACGGACAAAACATCAACAAATTCAGATTTGGTTTTTAATGGATATAACCACGTAAAGCGAGAAAAAATCATCCACAAACGTCACATAATATAAATAATTTCCAACCGATTTAACCGGCGATGGACCCCACAAATCACAATGTGTCAAGTCAAGCGGTGAAGATGAATGTTTATTATTCGACACAAAAGGAAGCCGTTTAGATTTGGCAAGTTCACAAGATGTGCAAATACCTAGTTTGGGTAAAACAGAAGTAAATGAAATTAAACCATTATTCTTTAACATAGAAATAACATCAAAACCAACAGGTCCTAAACGAGAATGCCAAGACTCAAAAGAGGCCATGGGACACTTCAAGGAAGCCACAAAACTTTGAGGGGTGGTGTGAAGAATGTAAAGTCCATCTTCACGGGACCCGCGGGCTAGGATTGTCTTGGTGTGTCAGTCATGAATAAAAAAATGAGGATAAGAAAACACAGCATCAACGGGATTATCCTTAGTTAATTTACTAATGGACAATAGATTTTTCGTGAGATTAGGAACAACCAAAACATTTTTAAGATTAAGAGAACCAAGAATTTGTGTGTTACCCGCATGAGTGATGGGCAACGATTGGCCATTACCAAAGAAGACACGAGGATTACCTTGAGTTGGTGTGGAACCTGGGAGAGACGCAGCGTTGGGAACGAGAAGACCAAATGCAACACAAGTATCCCCAATTGTTCGAGAAAAGCGAAACCACTACTGAGGCTAAAGCTACTGCGGAAATTTCGGGATGAAATTCCAAACCAACGGGAGAAGGATGTGACACCCCAAGTAAACCTGGAAACCACACAACAACCATAAAACCTAACTAGCTTCCTCAGTAACTACGTGCTAAATTTCGGGATGAAATTTCTTTCAACTTGGGGATTGTGACTACTCGTATTTCAGGACCTTTCATTGTACTTTTATGTAACCTGTATGTATGTTATGTGAATAACTAATGTGATGGTTTGCAATGGTATGTTATGTGTTGAATATGTTATGTGTTGAATGTGTTACGTGTTATGAAATTGTAACGTGAATATGTATCCTTGGTTGCACAACATAAACTTAGTCGCACAATAGGTGGTCAATTACACAAACTTGTTGGGCCATACAATTCGCCTCATGTCTTAAACTCTCGGCCCACTCTCCCTGAAATCGAGACCAAGGGGCAACCCATGCAAGGGTTCGGCCCACTCCCCTATTTAAACCCACACATAACCCTTATGAGGTTTTGCTTCCTCATTCTTTGCAAAAACACCCAACACACACAAAACCCTAAAGCTCTCTCCCTCTCTTTGGAACCCGACGGCAACCCCTCATCTTCGAAGCTCCCTTTGTGTTTATCTTGAATCGGGTTATTACCTTAACACTATTCGAGTGATTATTGATCGATATGCATATGTGTGTTTGAATTGCACGATACGTAGTGTTGGAAATCGTATATCAATGATATGTTGTGTTGATCGATGATGGTTTTAAAATGATATGCTAATAGAGTCTTTGATGAGTTATTCATGAGAATCTAAGGGTAGATTATGTTCATAGGAAAATTAACATGAAAGTGTATGATTCGATTGATTCTATGTTATTGTTGATCGATGGATTGTGTTATGTGATGTAAACATGATAAACGAATTCATACAAAAATAGGGTATTCGATGATTATGTTGTTTAACTCGAAGAGGAATGATTAGGGAGTTATTGATTATGGTTAGGTGATAATTAAGGTTCATATGAATCAAGGAATGATAAACTGTTTTGATCTATTTTGAATAACAACTGATCATGAGTATTGTTAGAGAGATTTGGAAACGTTGGAATATTTTTAGAATTTACTAAATAGATTGTAACTGACTCCCTAAAATTATGGCATCACATTCCCAATCGCACAAGATCTGATTGTATAAGGTCTGATCATACAAGGGCAGTCGCACAAGTCCCTGATCGCACAAGCCTATATGTGTTAGGGTACAACTGGTTAGGCACACCGTATAACCCTTTTAAGTTCAATCGCACAACATCTTGTGGATCGCACAAGGTTGTGCTGATCGCACAAGATGTTGGGCCGCTCAACATGATAAGTTGTGATATGCTGTTGGGCCGAGCAGCCCAAAACCCCAGTCGCACAAGTGTTTCGAATCGCACAAGTATATTGGATTGCACAAGTTGATTGTCTGTTTGTATGTTTGGGCCGTATGGGTTTTGTACTGCATGTTAATGGGCCGGGTTTGTTTTCAGCCGCACAACCCGTTATGAGTCGCACAAGATTGTGCTTGACGCACAATACGTTGGGCCGGATGTTTATTGGGCTTTATCTTTCGGATCACACAAGAGGATTGGGCTTGCACAACCATAACAGCCCAATCACTCAAGTCGCACAAGTTTGGGTTATGTCATGTGAACTGTATGCTACTGTTTGACTAGTTGCCATAATTCTACGTGTTTGCCATGATCGTTATGTGTTCGTAACCTGTTAGCTTATGTGTAAACTTATGTGCACTACTTGAACCTAGACTTGACTTGTATTGTGACACCCCAGGAAAACCAGGAAACCATGTAACCTAACTAGCCTCCTCAGTAACTACGTGCTAAATTTCGGGACGAAATTTCTTTCAAGTTGGGGATGATGTGACAACTCGAGATGTCAAGGCTTTTCCTTTATGCATTATTTGTTCTATGCTTTAGCTGTTCGTTGTGTAACTTGTACATGTCATTATTTGTTCTATGAATTAGCTGTTCATTGTGTAACTTAGACATGTTATTACTCGTTTTATGATTTAGTTATTTTATGTTTTAATGTTATGTTAACGTATTGCCGATTGTGTAATGGTATAACAAATACCACACATGGTGACTTTTGTCACTCACTCACACGATGAAACATGGTGGCAAGGGGAGTCTTTCGTCACTCATGACGTTTTGTCACCACTAAGGGGCCTTGGCCCAAGGTTGTTTCGGCCCACACACAAGCTAGTCTTCGGCCCACCGTTATGAGTTTGTTATTGGTATATGATTGATTATTTAAACCCTTGTGAACCTTTGGTCCTGTTCTCGCAAACTTAAATCCAAACCAGCCCAAACAATGTCGCATATTTCAGCCCACACATAATAGGTATTTAGGATACGTATTATCTCTTGCTTCAAAACCCTAGAATCCCCTCTCCCTTCTCAACCTCTAAGCGACGACATTAGGAGGCCCCGAAGCCTTCCCATCTCGATCATTCGGATAAATGCGAAATTACGGTTAGTGTCCTGACATTATTCAAAAGATTAACTTCGATGCGTAACTTGTGATTGAATGATTATTGTTGCATGAACTGTGGTTGTATAACTGATGATTAGTGATTCGATGTATTGTGATTAAATGGTTATTGTTGGTTATTGTTTCATGATTATTGAATGATCCATGATTGCACATAAACGTATTGTGTTTACTGTTAGTGATTCCTTGATGATGGTCGGCAGACTTAGGGTTGTATGAGGTTAAACGATATTCATTAGTGTTAAACAATATGAACGGTTATTATGAGAAGGTGAATCCGATTATGTATGGTCAAGGTTAGTGTTGCACGATGTTAAACTGTTGCTGGAATGATCATGCTGTTAACGATCGTATATGATAGATGCCGTAGAAACTAGAACAATCTGTTGATGAACGGCGATGAGGGAGTTCCCCAGGAATAATTCAGGTCGACGAAAGATCAGAACCTTTCGTCACATGCACCTCTTGACGAAACCTGGGGTTTCGTCACAACCCTGCCGACGAAAGTCATGGGGGTTTCGTCACTCACCTGTCGACGAAAGTCATGAAGGTTTTGTCACCCTCCTGTCGACGAAACACCTGGTGTTTCGTCATATACGACTGTTTACTGAGATGGGTCACATGTAATTTAATGCTGCATTCTTTCTGATTATGTTTTTGGCATGATAAACAATGCTTGTTTTGAGTTAACTAGATAGTTACTGTTGGTGACGATGATGTTGTGTGTTAGGTTATAATGTGGTGTGAACATAAACGTTATGAACTTGTAATATTTGAGTTGTTGATTTGGGCATTATATGTTAATTGGACCGCTCTAGCAAATCAAAGCATAACTGAAACTGGATCGGGCCGAACACACGTGACCAGTCACCCACCTGACTGGGCCGCGCATGCTGGGAAAAACCATTAGGGATTATCAAGTATAATGGGTGTGATGTGTTGTGTATGATTAAACAGTAGTAAAGAAATTATAGGGAATGAAATTATGACATGACTATCTGTTACACCATGCATGAGGATGTGGATATATTTCATGAATGCAACTTGTGTAATGTATGACGAAATATGTGGTTTATGTGCATACAAGACTGATCGTTATCGATAACCATGTTAGGACATGTTTGATTAACTGGAAAACAAGTAACTAATCTTACCAAGCAAACCAAGGTGAGTTCACACTATCTACAAGGCATGGGATTCCCGGTGGTTTGGGAATGGGTTAAAAAGCTAAAACGAAACATATATATTCACCTTTAACAGAATATGTACCTCCATCCTCCTTGGGAAGGATGACAACACTAACCTGCGTATTCTCCTTGTGTTGTTTACGTACCTCCGTCCTCGGTTGGGAAGGACGACAACATATAACTTACTAGACAAAACTCTATCCTGAAGTCCCTCATTTTTATATCGACTTAATTGCCGGGCCAATGGATCTGGGCACTTGGTCAATGATGATAGACATTGACGTAGAGCACAACATGACTCAGTCAGTTGTCGATATGGTAACGGTCTAGTGGTTACATAGGGTAGCCCCCACTGGTTATGGTTTGGGAAACAAGGAACTGATTAACTACTGGTTTTTTAATGAACTTGTGATTTTTGGAACAACCTTAAAACGGACAACCAACTGTGAACTCGCTCAACTTTGTTTTTGATTCATTGTTACATGCCTTGCAGGTCTTTAGGTGCATATTGTTGGAACTTGTTGTCTGGGAGGCTGGAGTGGTCATGGGTCGAGATACATGGAATCGCAACACAAGACTAATGGTTTTTACATATTGTTTATAAACACTTAACGAACGAATTATGCTTCCATTGTTTACTATGAAATATTTGTAACGTTGTAACACTTAATGTTAATAAATGAAAGTTTTATTTAAATATACCTATGAGTTCAATATGATTGGTGGCTAGATCCTGGTACGTCACACGCCTCGCGGGGGTTCCCGCATGTGGTATTTTGGGGGTGTGACAGATTGATATCAGAGCCATTGGTTATAGTGAACTTAGTTTTAAGAAAAGGGAAAAACGTTTTTATAAAACCAGACTATAACCGAACAATTTTGACAACAAGAATACGACCATGACACTCAGCTCCAGATAGCAAGGTTCGTCTCTCGTTTACTCATTGAACACTTACATATGATATTGCATGTGATTGCACGTTTAGCACAACAGTATGAATTCATGTATTACTTGTATGTGTTATGTGACTGATAGGGTGGTATTCCCCTAAAACATTCATGATTTACACTTCGTGATGCTCTTTGGTTGCTACTCGAGTTTGAGGAACCATTTGACATGAGTTAAGAGGAGCTGAGGTGAGCATGCAAATCACAATAATATTGTGGGTGCACACATAATAATAATGTGGGGTGCATGCGAGTCCCAGTGAGGCTTAATAAGTGAAAAAGGGGTTCCGTTCCGTTATTTGATCGATGTGAAACATAACAAACCCATAGGGGTCATAAAAGTGATTATCCCCTACTCGAATGTGAACTTTTCATTCCTCTCTGGATCCTTTCGAATCTCGATGCTATCGAGTATTACCTGAACACCCATCTGAACACCTAGTGAACCGTGTAGAATGTTAGGTACTCATACGAACGTCCCTGGGTTGGATGTCGCAGCGTCGAATGATTGACCAATACCCTTCTCACTCCTCTTCGTTTGCTGGAACTCATGTATTAACATCTTAGATCCCGAGGTGTGGTCACTTCTGCAACACTCTCGTAACATACCATGTATTACTCAATCAACTTGCAAGAACGATGGACTTTAGCATTTGAACGGCCCTAGTTACCAGCAACGAACATCAACGATTTGACTCCAATCGAATCCTTAACCCCAGCCAGTGACTCATGGGAGTCAACTTTTATGAATTAATCGAGACATAAACGGTGACAATTGACCATGGTATGGAACGCAAAATTGCCAGCACCAGGGGTAGCGCCATAGAACGTGGCATGAAATATGAAAAGATGGGCCCTGTCAATGAAAGATCGTAGAGCTCAGCTTCAAGCAACAGCGTTGGAGGCAACAGTCACGACAACATCAAGGAACTTGAAATAGCAACCAACAGTATAGAAATGAAGGTACCTACAACATGGAGTGGCTGTCGCTAAATCAAAATGATAACAACCAAGGAAACAACGGTCGTACTGGAAGTCCTCGCAACGAGTACCACCACACGGGAAATGATGCTCATAGAGGGGCATTTAGGATTGGCGTGGGCGACGCCAGGATTGTAATATCATGGTGGCATACCCGTTCTTGGTAACGAATCACTTTGTCTCTGTTCTATATAACCCTGATGCTTCTTGAAACCCAACCTGTGGTGGAATCGGCTAATGGCAAGACAATGGAAACCTCATATGATCGATGGGATGCAAACTCGTCCTTGTGGGACAAGTGTTCGACATCGACCTTACTTCTGTGTTCTTGATAGATGTATCCTGTGAGGAGAAGATTTTACGTATCCCTCTCCTTAGTGGAGAATTGTTATCTGTTCTAACACCTCAGAGTGGCGCAATGGTTAGCGTCATTTCAACAGCGAAAGCCAGGAGTGTCTACGGAGGGATTTCTCCGCTATGTTAGCAACTGTTATTGACGTAAGGTTAGGAAAAAGAGGATCGAGGATCCACCAGTTGTTCGTGATTACCTTCAATGTGCAACCCAAGGAACTTCCAGGATCATCTCTACAACTGTTAAGTAGGAACTTAGTTTGACCTCTCGCCAGAAGCAGTTCTAACTACTCATACTCTATACCGTCTTGCACCAGGAGGGTTGCAGGAGCTGTTTAACCAACTACAGAAAACTGTCGGTAGGAATGGCAATGGGCCGGGTTTAGACCGGGTATTAGTAATCCCAAGCCCGAACCCGGTTGTAATTCTTTGGCCCGTACCCGGACCATTACCCGTCGGGTATTTACCCATCGGGTATCGGGTATACCCGCGGGTAACGGGTATACCCATTAATTTGTTAAAAATATCATTGAAACTCTCATGTGCATTTTTTACTCTAATGTTTATATAATTTATTACTTTAATAACTACAACAAAGGAACATATGACCAATAACATACAAACATATCATATTCAAATGCATATTTGAAACATATAACTGCAAAATTAAATAATTAATGTACTGCTACTTTGGAACACATAATGTCAGTTTATATAATTTGCATTTAATTGAACACCAAACATGAAAAATAGTAGAATTAATCAGAACTCAAGTAATCTCTCTAACAACTTGAAATGTGTTTAGAAAATTCCAAAACTAACACACATTTTTAATTTGCATAGAAACAATACAACTAAACATAAAATCTCGTGTTTGTATGTTAAAGTCTTGAAGACAAACAACAAAGAAAAATAATATGAATAAGTGTATGTACTAAAGTTTATATAAATGGAAAATTAAATTTAAAATAATATGTTTTTCGAGTATTTATTCAGGTAAACGGGCCAGGTATCGGGCGGGTATTGCTAAATCCCATACCCGTACCCGTACCCGAATATTTTTATATTTTTAGTCCCATACCCGGCCCATACACGTCGGGCTTCGGGTATACCCGGCCTGTATGTTTCGGGTTTCGGGTATACCCGTCGGGCTTGGGCTTTTTTGCCATCCCTAACTGTCGGACAGGAGTTTTCGCTTTAAGGAGCCCTCGCTCTACCCATGAAGAGAAGCCTTTTTGTATGTATACTGATTATCGAGAACTCAACAAGGTGACAGTCAAGAACCGTTTGCCTCGACCACGTATTGACAACCCGTCGACCAGTTGCGAGGAACAAGCTTCCATTCGAGGATTGGCTCGTGAACGAACTATTATCAGATGGAAGTTCAAGAGGAGAATGCTCTTAGAACAGCATGTCGAACGTAATGCAGCCATTTCAACTTTGTGCACCGTGATCATTGAGTTGATCAACACACCAGCAGCTTCAGGGATCACATGAATCGACCGCATTTATCGACGACGTTCTGAATCATGACCAGGAGAAATGAACACCATGGGTGACATATGTATCCTATCTCAGCGTTTCTGTGGGAGGAGCCATTACATGCGAAGCCTTGTTAAATGTCACATTCGAGAGATGTATTTTGATCATGTAGCCAACGGAGTGGGAATACATGTGGATCTCGCTAGGATGCATCTTGTTAGAAACTGATCGACACCAAAGATTCCTTCGGGGATGCAGCAATTCCTTGGTTTCGCTAGATACTATCGCACCTTACCCACAGGATTTTCGAAGGTCGCACAGCTTAAATCTCCTTAGCACAGTAGGGTGCTGTGTTCGTGAAGGACGAAATAGGAGGATGTCTTTTTAGCTCTCAAATTCCAACTCAACAATACACTGAGCATCGTCTTTATCCGAAAGTAGTGATGACTTAGTGGTATACCATGATGGTTTGAATCAGAGTCCTAGTAACACGCCGATGCAACATGAGAAGGTGATGACTTACGTAATGAAATCACGAAGAGGAACTGCACGACACATAACCTGCGGTGGGAACCGTGGTTCTCGGATGTAAATTGGAGGCATTACTTGGACGGTACCAAATGCATTATCTAGACCGATCACAAGGGCCTCCTGTGTATCGATGTTTGAAAGAGCTAAAGCATGCAATGACATTGTTGGGTGGAACTTCTGAATGAGTGCTACCATGAAACCTGAACATACACGAGCTCTACAGCTCACTATCGGCTCTAACTTACCTGATCTGATTCGCCCTGTTCAAGCTGGAGAACTGAAGGAAGGGGATTTTCAAGTTGAACCCATTCGGGGCATGGAGAAACAACCCTGGCAGGTCAGACGATATTCGCTACCTCAAGGAACGAATGTGGGTCTCATTATACGGCAACTGTAGGGAACTTGTGTTGAGCAAAGCACACCGGCTTCGATATTCTAGTCGTATGGGTTTTGATGAGAGACATTAGGATTTATAAACCTTGTACTGGTGATCGGGCATGACGGTCCACCTAGCTAGGTATGGGAATGATGTTTGACTTGTGGGGAAAGTCAAGGTGAAGTATTGGCAACCAGAAACACCATATGGAAAGCGAAAACAGACTGCCGTGGATTTGGTCGCTAGTCTACTTACAACTCGAAGCGGAAACAATATCACCTGGATGGTCGTTGATTGTCTCACGTAACCAACACACTTTCTAGCCATCGAGGAAATGGATAAGTTTTCTACACTTGCAGTCATCTACCTGAAAGAAGTGGCTGTTAGGCACGGGGTGCCAACCTCCATTATCTCTGATTGCGACCCACGATTTGCATCTGATTTGAGGCAAGCGACGCACAAATCCTTTAGCTCACGTCTAGACATGAGCACGGCATATCATCCACAGATAGATGGGTAGACTGAACGCACCACCCAAACTCTTGAAAACACGCTTCGAGCATGTGTAATCGACCTTGGTGACGGCTGGGAGCGACATCTAACTTTAGTCGAGTTTCCGTATAACAACAGTTACCACACCAGCATCCAGGCTGCTCCGTTCGAGGCATTGTACGGTCGGAAGTGCCGATCACCTCTTTGTTGGGCAGAAGTTGGAAACAACCAAATCACTGGCCCAGAACTCGTCGTAGACACAACAGAGAAGATTGCTCAGATACGACAACGAATAGCGGCAGCTCGTGACCGTCAGAAAAGCTAAGCTGATAAGCGCAGGAAACCACTCGAGTTCCAGGTTGGGGATTGATTACTACTTAAAGTCTCACCTTGGGAAGGTGTAGTTCGTTTTGGTAAACGAGACAAACTCAACCCGCAATATGTTGGACCTTTCGGAATCACGGAGAGAATTGGCAAGGTGGCCTACAGATTGAATCTACCCGAAGAACTCAGTGGAGTTCAAAACGTATTCCATGTGACGAATCTGAAGAAGTGTCTGTCAGATGAAACCCTCGTAGTTCCTTTCAAGGAGCTCACCATCGATGATCAGTTACGATTTGTCAAAGAACCAGTAGAAATCCTGGACCGGGAGGTCAAGATTCTCAAACGCTCCAGGATACCTACTGTTCGAGTTCGTTGGAACCCCTGTCGTGGCCAGAGTTTACCTGGGAACGAAAAGACCAAATGAAACATAAATATCCCCAGTGGTTCGAGAACAATAAAACCACTACTGAGGTTGAAGCTACTGTGGAATTTCGGGACGAAATTCCAAACCAACGGGGGAATGATGTGACACCCCAGGAAAACCAGGAAACCATGCAACCTAACTAGCTTCCTCAGTAACTACGTGCTAAATTTTAGGACGAAATTTCTTTCAAGTTGGGGATGATGTGATAACTCGAGATTTCAAGGCTTTTCCTTTATGCATTATTTGTTCTATGCTTTAGCTGTTCATTGTGTAACTTGTACATGTCATTATTTGTTCTATGAATTAGCTGTTCAATGTGTAACTTAGACATGTTATTACTCGTTTTATGATTTAGTTGTTTTATGTTTTAATGTTATGTTAACGTATTGCCCATTGTGTAATGGTATAACAAATACCACACATGGTGACTTTCGTCACTCGCTCACACGACGAAACATGGTGGCAATGGGAGTCTTTCGTCACTTATGATGTTTCGTCGCCACTAAGGGGCCTTGGCCCAAGGTTGTTTCGGCCCACACACAAGCTAGTCTTCGGCCCACCGTTATGTGTTTGTTATTGGTATATGATTGATTATTTAAACCCTTGTGAACCTTTGGTCCAGATCTCGCAAACTTAATTCCAAACCGGCCTAAACAATGTCGCATGTTTCAGCCCACACATAATAGGTATTTAGGATACGTATTATCTCTTGCTTCAAAACCCTAGAATCCCCTCTCCCCTCTCAACCTATGAGCGACGACATTAGGAGGCCCCGAAGCCTTCCCATCTTGATCATTCAGATCAATGCAGAATTACGGTTAGTGTCCTGACTTTATTCGAAAGATTAACTTCGATGCGTAACTTGTGATTGAATGGTTATTGTTGCATGAACTGTGGTTGTATAACTGATGATTAGTGATTCGATGTATTGTGATTAAATGGTTATTGTTGGTTATTGTTGCATGATTATTGAATGATCCATGATTGCACATAAACGTATTGTGTTTACTGTTAGTGATTCGTTGATGATAGTCGGCAGACTTAGGGTTGTATGAGGTTAAACGATATTCATTAGTGTAAATGATATGAACGGTTATTATGAGAAGCTGAATCCGATTATGTATGGTCAAGGTTAGTGTTGCACGATGTTAAACTGTTGCTGGAATGATCATTCAGTTAACAATCGTATATGATAGATGTCGTAGAAACTAGAACAATCTGTTGATGAACGACGATGAGGGAGTTCCCCAAGAATGATTCAGGTCAACGAAAGATCAGAACCTTTCGTCACTTGCACCTCTTGATGAAACCTGGGGTTTTGTCACACCCCTGCCGACGAAAGTCATGGGGTTTCGTCACTTACCTGTCGACGAAAGTCATGAAGGTTTCGTCACCCTCCTGCCGACGAAACACCTGGTGTTTCGTCATATACGACTATTTGCTGATATGGGTCACATGTAATTTAATGTTGCATTCTTTCTGATTATGTTTTTGGCATGATAAACAATGCTTGTTTTGAGTTAACTAGATAGTTACTGTTGGTGATGATGATGTTGTATGTTAGGTTATAATGTGGTGTGAAGATAAACGTTATGAACTAGTAATATTTGAGTTGTTGATTTGGGCATTATATGTTAATCGGACCGCTCTAGCAAATCAAAGCATAACTGAAACTGGATTGGGCCGAACACATGTGACCAGTCACCCTCCTGACTGGGCCGCGCATGCTGGGAAAAACCATTAGGGATTATCAAGTATGATGGGTGTGATGTGTTGTGTATGATTAAACAGTAGTAAAGAAATTATAGGGAATGAAATTATGACATGGCTATTTGTTACACCATGCATGAGGATGTGTATATATTTCATGAATGCAACTTGTGTAATGTATGACGAAATATGTGGTTTATGTGCATACAAGACTGTTCGTTACCGATAACCATGTTAGGACATGTTTGATTAACTGGAAAACAAGTAACTAATCTTACCAACCAAACCAAGGTGGGTTCACACTTTCTACAAGGCATGGGATTCCCAGTGGTTTGGGAATGGGTTAAGAAGCTAAAACGAAACCTATATATTCACCTTTAACAGAATATGTACCTCCATCCTCATTGGGAAGGATGACAACACTAACCTGCGTATTCTCCTTGTATAGTTCACGTACCTCCGTCCTCGGTTGGGAAGGACGACAACATATAACTTACTAGACAAAACTCTATCATGAAGTCCCTCATTTTTATATTGACTTAATCGTCGGGCCAATGGCGAACGGGTCATTAGTTAGATAGCGCTATTTAGGTTTGACAAGCCTCACACCATGCCGCATAGGACGGGAGTGAACTAATGGATCTGGGCACTTGGTCAATGATGATAGACATTGACATAGGGCACAACATGACTCAGTCAGTTGTCGATATGGTAACGGTCTAGTGGTTACATGGGGTAGCCCCCACTGGTTATGGGTTGGGAAACAAGGAACTGATTAACTATTGGTTTTCGAATGAACTTATGATTTTTGGAACAACCTTCAAACGGACAACCAACTGTGAACTCGCTCAGCTTTGTTGTTGATTCGTTGTTACATGCCTTGCAGGTCTTTAGCTGCATATTGTTGGAACTTGCTGTCTGGGAGGCTGGAGTGGTCATGGGTCGAGATACATGGAATCGCAACACAAGACTAATGGTTTTTACATATTGTTTATAAACATTTAATGAACGAATTATGATTCCGCTGTTTACTGTGAAATATTTTTAACGTTGTAACACTTAATGTTATTAAATGAAAGTTTTATTTAAATATACCTATGAGTTCAATATGATTGGTGGCTAGATCCTGGTACGTCACACGCCTCGCGGGGGTTCCTGCATGTGGAATTTTGGTGGTGTGACATGTATGGTAACCATGTTAGGACGTGGTTGACCACTAGCAGCTCGATTGACCCTCTGTTTATCTACCGAGCTAACCTAAGGTGAGTTCACACTTTCTACAAGGCATGGGATTCCCGGTGGTTGGGAATGGGTAAAGGATTAAATCGGAAACTGCGTGATCTCCTGGTTTGGAACATGTACTACATCCTCTTTATTGAAGGGTGATAACATTGTTACTAGACCAAAATCTCTATCATTAAGTCCCTCATTTTTTATCGACTTAACCACCGAGGCCAATGGCGAGTGGGTCATTAGTTAAATAGCGCTATTAGGTTTGACAAGCCTCACACCGTGCCGTAGAGGACGGGCATGGACTAATGGACTATGGCACGTCAATGATGATAGACATTGACGCTAGGGCACCAACTTACTTCAGTCAGTAGTCGATATGGTAACGGGTCTAGTGGGATATACATGGGGTAGCCCTCACGGCTGGGAGCCAGAGTTAAAAAGGAAAGGGTTAATTATATTTTTCAACAATGGGGTAACCCCCACGGCAAGTAAGCCAACTAAAGGAAACCTATGTTTTTTAAACAACTTAAAATGAACACCCAATTGTGAACTCGCTCAACTTTTTTGTTGATTCATTACTATATGCCTTGCAGGTCGTTAGGTGCTTAGATGGAGCTTGCACAGGAGGACGAGGTCGTTGTGGGACATAGACTGTTGAGTTCCATGCTAAACCTTTGAACTTTTAATACTTATGTTTTGGTTTTAAACTTTATGCTTTCGCTGATAAATTGAACTTGGTTTATTCCTTTTCGACACCGATTATATTGTGGTTGTTTTTATAATTAATTTAATTCATTGTTCAATATAATTGGTGGCTTGATCCTGGTCATGTCGCTTCCCCTGTGGTGATAATTGGTTATAGTGAACTTGGTTTTAAAAATTGAAAAGCTTTTTGATAAAACCAGACTATAACCTGTACAGTACTCAATGATCCACAACGACACTTCGGTCCATGTGCAAGGCTCAAAACTATAGGTAATATGGTTTGTGTTTGTATTGCCTGCCTGTTTGTTAAGTAGTGCATCATTTATGGTATACTTAGTTGACATAGCCACTGATTGAAAACCCTGTGTACTTATTTTCGTCTGTCATCCCATACTTACGCACTATGCGACACCTTTCTTACCTGTGTTTCCCTCGATGTGAAGATCATGAGTGGACATCTCAACTTGACTCAGGATCAGCTGACAACCCTGATTAATGAACGGGTTGCTGAAGCTTTAGCGACCCAAACAGGGAGTCAACCCGTACACACTCAAACACGTACAGGCACCTTCAAGGCGTTCCTTGAATGCAAACCTCCCACATTCGATGGAACTGAAGGGGCAATCGGCCTTCTACACTGGATCCGAAGAATCGAATATACATTCGAAGATAGTGAAAGTCCTGCTGGCAAACGAGTAGAGTACGCTACTGGCAGATTACAAGGGAAAGCGTATTCTTGGTGGATCACACAAGTTCAGATGCTCAGGTTGGTGGACGCGAACGCCACCCTCTGGAGCGAATTCAAGGATTTGATCAAGGAGGAATTCTGTCACCGGGACGACATTCTGAAACTTGAAGTAGAGTATTATGGTTTGAAGATGGAAGGATCAGAGATTGAGGCGTACACAAAGAGGTCCAACGACTTGGCTGCCTTATGTCCTAACTTGTCACAACCCATTTCTAGACGAATCGAACTATACCTCAGAGGCTTAGTCTAGGAAATCCAAGGGTCTCTAATTGTGGCCAACCTTCCCACAATCCAGCAAGTCGTTCATTTGGCGCACCAACTCACCAATCAGGCGGTGGAAGAGGGCAAGTTGTCCAAGCGTAACTCTTCCAATACAAATGCCCTTATTAGTAACAAGCATATATGGGGTGATCACCAAGGTGAGGGCCCTAGCTCTATACAACAGGACTCGCAGAGGAAACTCGTACATTGGGGGCTGAACTACCAAAATCAGGGGGGATACCTAGGGAATAAGCCGAAATGCCGCAAGTGTCAGCGGCACCACAGCGGGTCATATGCAAGATCGTGTTGCCATCGGTGCTAGAAGACGGGACATATGGCTCGAGACTGCAGGAGCCCATATCCTGCAAACCAGAATCGACAGCAACCACAGTATCAAGCTCCACAGAACCAGTAGCAGCAGGGTGGCAAAAAGGGGTGTTTTCAATGTTGAGCTGAAGGCCACCTCAAGAGGAACTATCCACAGATGAGGCAGAATCGCGACAATAGCAACCAGGGCAACGGGAACAATAATGGAGACAATAATGATAACCACAAGGCTGATAAGCGTGAGTTCCTGAATGGGAAAAGAGAGGAAAGAAACGACCCCAATGTTGTAACGGGTAAGTTCTTACTAGACAACTTCTTTGTTTCTGTTTTATTCGATTCGGGTACCGATACTAGATATGTGTCCTTAAAAGTTAGTCAGATGCTTAAGCGTACCCCCCATTTCCCTTAAACACCAAGCATGTTGTAGAACTAGCAAGCGGTAAAAGTCTTGAGGGCACACACATAGTTAAGGGTTGTAACCTCGCTTTATCTGGTCAAACCTTCTCTATCGACCTTATCCCCTTCATACTTGGTAGCTTCAACGTCGTTATTGGGATGGATTGGTTATCTCATCATCGAGTAGAGATTCTTTGTAAGGAGAAATCATCCGCATTCCTCGTTCTGGTGAAGAACCTCTTAATATTCGTGGCGACAAGAGTAGCGATGTGGTGAACATCATCTCTTTCCTTAAGGCCCGGAAGTGTCAACAAAAAGGCCACGCTGTTATCCTAGCTATTGTTACTTACACCTCGACGAAAAGAAAAGGAGATAGAAGATATCCCGATTGTACACGACTTTCCTGAGGTATTCCATGAGGAATTACCTGGTCTTCCGCCTCATCGTTAGATCGAGTTTCAAATCGAGCCAGCTCCTGGAGCAGCGCCTATAACGCGTGCACCTTATCGTTTAGCCCCACCTAAGATCAGGCTATCATCAGCTGAGAGTCCGAGACGAGAACATCTCTAAGACAGCAGTTAGGACTCGTTATGGGCACTACGAGTTCCTGGTCATGCCTTTTGAGCTAACAAACGCACCTGCGGTTCTCATGGATCTTATGAACTGACCGTGCAAAGCCTTACCTGGACAAATTCATCATTGACGACACTGTGATCTATTCTAAGAGTCAAGAGGAACACGAGCGTCATTCGCGACTCATTTTGAAACTTCTTGGAGTAGAACGGCTTTATGCTAAGTTATCGAGATATGACTTCTGGCTTCGTGAAGTCCATTTCCTAGGCCACATGGTTAAAAAGGATGGGATTCATGACAATCCATCCAAGGTTGACTCAATCAGGAAGTGGCATGCACCTTATACTCCAACTGAAATCCGTCAATCCTTTGGTTTGGCGGGTTACTAAAGAAGGTTTATCAAGGATTTCTTGAAGATTGCGCAGCCTCTTACTATTTTAACTCAGAAGGGTGTCACCTACCGATGGGGTGATGCTCAGGGATCTGCATTTCAGCAGCTGAAGTTGAAGCCTTGTAGCGCACATACCCTCTCGTTACCTGAAGGCACAGACGACTTTGCGGTTTATTGTGACGCGTCAATCCAAGGACTTGGTTGTGTGCTGATGCAACACGAGGAAGTCTTTGCGTACGCATCACGCCAACTTAACGTTCACAAAGAGAACTACGTTACCCACGACTGGGGGTTGGGAGCAGTAGTGATTGCACACAAGGTATGGGGACATTACTTGGACGGTACTAAGTACATCATTTATACCGATCACAAGAAGTCTCTAGCATATCTTCGACCAGAAGGAATGGAGCATGCGGCAGCGACGATGAATCGAACTCCTTAACGACTACGAATGCGCCATCAAGTACCATCCAGTCAAAGCCAATGTTGTGGCTGACGCCCTCAATCGAAAGGAAACTAAACCTAAGCATGTACGTGCGTTACAGCTTACCAGTCACTCTAGTCTTCCTGCCCAAATTCGTGATGCTCAGGTCATAGCATTGAAAGAAGAGAACATCAAGGCTGAATCCCTGTGAGGATTGGAGAAACGGTTGGAACTAAAGGAAGACGGTGCTTACTACTTAGCGGGGAGCATCTGGGTTCCATTCTATGCAAATCTACGTGAGCTTGTGATGGATGGATTACAAGTCTCGTTACTCAGCACATTCTAGTTCGGATAAGATGTACACGACCTCAAAGCTACGTACTAGTGGCCCCACATGAAGGCTAACATAGCGACCTATGTTAGTAAATGTCTAACCTGTGCTAGGGTTAAGGTTGAATATCAGAAGCCATCAGGCTTACTTCAGCAATCAGAAGATCCCCGCATGGAAATGGGAGCAAATCTCCATGGACTTGGTCACTGGCTTACCTAGATCTCAACGAGGAAACGATACCATTTGGGTGATAGTGGAATCGACTAACCAAGTCTGCACACTTCCTAGCTATTAAAGAAATGGATAAGTTCTCTACTCTAGCAGACGTCTACCTTAAGGAAGTAGTTTCGAGGCACGGGGTGCCAACCTCCATCATTTCTGATCGTGATCCACGTTTTACCTCTGAAATATGGCAAGCTATGCACAAATCCTTTGGCTCACGTCTAGATATGATCATAGCATATCATCCACAGATGGATGGGCAGTCTGAACGCACCATCCAAACCCTCGAAGACATGCTTCGAGAATGTGTAATCAACTTTGGTAACGGCAGGAAAAGACACCAACCTTTGGTAGAGTTATCGTACAACAATAGATACCACACTAACATCCAGGCTGCTCCATTCGAAGATTTGTGCGAACGGAAACACCGACCACCCCTATACTGGACAGAAGTTGGCGACAACCAAATTGCTGGCCTAGGACTTGCTCCCTACACGATGGAAAAGATTGCCCAAACCCGATCACGAATAGCGGCAGCTTGTGACCGTCAGAAAAGCTATGCTGATAAGCGCAGGAAACCACACGAGTTCCAGGTTGGGGATCGAGTGCTACTTAAAGTCTCACCTTGGAAAGGTGTGATTCCTATTGGTAAACGAGGCAAGCTAAATTCACTGAGAGATTTGGCAAGGTGGCCTATAGACTGAATCTACCTGAAGAACTCAGTGGAGTTCACAACGTTTTCCATGTGTCTAATCTGAAGAAGTGCCTGTCAGATGAGACCCCCCTAGTTCCTCTCAAGGCGCCCACTATCGACGATCAGCTAGGATTCGTCGAGGAACCAGTGGAGATTAAAGATCGGAACATTAAGGTTCTCAAACGTACCAGAATACCCATTGTTCGAGTTCGTAGGAACTCCCATCATGGCCCAAAGTTCACCTGGGAATGAGAAGACCAAATGCAACACAAGTATCCCCAATTGTTCGAGAAAAGCGAAACCACTACTGAGGCTGAAGCTACTGCGTAATTTCGGGACGAAATTCCAAACCAACGAGGGAAGGATGTGACACCCCAGGAAAACCAGGAAACCACACAACAACCACCCAACCTAACTAGCTTCCTCAGTAACTACGTGCTAAATTTCGGGATGAAATTTCTTTCAACTTGGGGATGATGTGACAACTCGTATTTCAGGTCCTTTCATTGTACTTTGATGTAACCTGTATGTACGTTATGTGAATAACTAATGTGATGGCTTGCAATGGTATGTTATGTGTTGAATATGTTATGTGTTGAATGTGTTACGTGTTATGAAATTGTAACGTGAATATGTATCCTTGGTTGCACAACATAAACTTAGTCGCACAATAGGTGGCCGATTACACAAACTTGTTGGGCCATACACTTCGCCTCATGTCTTAAACTCTCGGCCCACTCTCCCTAAAATCGAGACCAAGGGGCAACCCATGCAAGGGTTCGGCCCACTCCCCTATTTAAACCCACACATAACCCTTATGAGGTTTTGCTTCCTCATTCTATGCAAAAAACACAAAACCCTAAAGCTCTCTCCCTCTCTTCGGAACCCGACGGCAACCCCTCATCTTCGAAGCTCCCTTTGTGTTTATCTTGAATCGGGTTAGTACCTTAACACTATTCGAGTGATTATTGATCGATATGCATATATGTGTTTGAATTGCAATATACGTAGTGTTGGAAATTGTATATCAATGATATGCTGTGTTGATCGATGATGGTTTTAGAATGGTATGCTAATAGAGTCTTTGATGAGTTATTCATGAGAATCTAAGGGTAGATTATGTTCATAGGAAAATTAACATGAAAGTGTATGATTCGATTGATTCTATGTTATTGTTGATCGATGGATTGTGTTATGTGATGTAAACATGATAAACGAATTCATACAAAAATAGGGTATTCGATGATTATGTTGTTTGACTCGAAGAGGAATGATTAGGGAGTTATTGATTATGGTTAGGTGATAATTAGGGTTCATATGAATCAAGGAATGATAACCTGTTTTGATCTATATTGAATAACAACTGATCATAAGTATTGTTAGAGAGATTTGGAAATGTTGGAATATTTTTAGAATTTACTAAATAGATTGTAACTGACTCCCTAAAATTATGGCATCACATTCCCAATCGCACAAGATCTGATTGTATATGGTCTGATCGTACAAGGGCAGTCGCACAAGTCCCTGATCGCACAAGCCTATATGTGTTAGGGTACAACTGGTTAGGCACACCGTATAACCCTTTTAAGTTCAATCGCACAACATCTTGTGGATCGCACAAGGTTGTGCTGATCGCACAAGATGTTGGGCCGCTCAACATGTTAAGTTGTGATATGCTGTTGGCCGAGCAGCCCAAAACCCCAGTCGCACAAGGGTTTCGAATCGCACAAGTATATTGGATCGCACAAGTTGATTGTCTGTTTGTATGTTTGGGCCGTATGGGCTTTGTATTGCATGTTAATGGGCCAGGTTTGTTTTCAGTCGCACAACCCGTTGTGAGTCGCACAAGATTGTGCTGGACGCACAACAAGTTGGGCTGGATGTTTATTGGGCTTTATCTTTCGGATCGTACAAGAGGATTGGGCTTGCACAACCATAACAGCCCAATCACTCAAGTCGCACAAGTTTGGGTTATGTCATGTGAACTGTATGCTACTGTTTGACTAGTTGCCATAATTCTACGTGTTTGCCATGATCGTTATGTGTTCGTAACCTATTAGCTTAAGTGTAAACTTTTGTGCACTACTTGAACCTAGACCTGACTTGTATGGTAACCATGTTAGGACGTGGTTGACCACTAGTAGCTCGATTGACCTTCTGTTTATCTACCGAGCTAACCTAAGGTGAGTTCACACTTTCTACAAGGCATGGGATTCCCGGTGGTTGGGAATGGGTAAAGGATTAAATCGGAAACTGCGTGATCTTCTAGTTTGGAACACGTACTACATCCTCTTTATTGAAGGGTGATAACATTGTTACTAGACCAAAATCTCTATCATTTAGTCCCTCATTTTGTATCGACTTAATCGCCGAGGCCAATGGCGAGCGGGTCATTATTTAAATAGCGCTATTAGGTTTGACAAGCCGCACACCTTGCCACAGAGGACGGGCGTAGACTAATGGACTATGGCACGTCAATGATGATAGACATTGACGCTAGGGCACCAACTTACTTCAGTCAGTAGTCGATATGGTAACGGGTCTAGTGGGATATACATGGGGTAGCCCCCACGTCTGGGAGCCAGAGTTAAAAGGAAAGGGTTAATTATATTTTTCAACAATGGGGTAACCCCCACGGCAAGTAAGCCAGCTAAAGGAAACCTATGTTTTTGAAACAACTTAAAATGAACACCCAATTGTGAACTCGCTCAACTTTGTTGTTGATTCATCACTATATGCCTTGCAGGTCATTAGGTGCTTAGATAGAGCTTGCACAGGAGGACGAGGTCGTTGTGGGACATGGACTGTTGAGTTCCATGCTAAACCTTTGAACTTTTAATACTTATGTTTTGGTTTTAAACTTTATGCTTCCGCTGATAACTTGAACTTGATTTATTTCTTTTGGACACCAATTATATTGTGGTTGATTTTATAATTACTTTATTACATTGTTCAATATAATTGGTGGCTTGATCCTGGTCATGTCGCGCCCCCCGCGGTGATACTCCGCTTGTGGAATTTGGGGGTGTGACAGTCAAGTCAAGTGGTGAAGATGAACGTTTATTATTCGACAAAAAAGGAAGTCGTTTAGATTTGGCAAGTTCACAAGATGTGCAAATACCCGGTTTGGGTAAAACAGAAGTAAATGAAATTAAACCATTATTCTTTAACATAGAAATAACATCAAAACCAACATGTCCTAAACGAGAATGCCAAGACTCAAAAGAGGCCATGGGACACTTCGAGGAATCCACAAAACTCTGAGGGGTGGTGTGAAGAATGTAAAGTCCATCTTCACGGGACCCGCGGGCTAGGATTGTCTTGGTGTGTCGGTCCTGAATACAAAAATGAGGATAAGAAAACACAGCATCAACGGGATTATCCTTAGTTAATTTACTAATGGACAATAGATTTTTCGTGAGATTGGGAACAACCAAAACATTTTTAAGATTAAGAGAACCAAGAATTTGTGTGTTACCCGTATGAGTGATGGGCAACGATTTTCCATTACCAAAAAAGACACGAGGATTACCTTGAGTTGGTGTGGAACCTGGGAGAGATGCAGTGTTGGGAACCATGTGATCAGATGCACCCGTGTCTCCGGTCCAATCAGGAATAGCGCACTGAGCATGAAAATATTGCGCTAATTGAGCATCAGACACGTTTCCAGAGGCAGCAAAAGATTGTAATTGATATCACTACGTCGCATAGTGACCCTGTTTTCTACAAAGTTGACAAGTGGGTGGACTTTTAGGACGTGGAGACCAAGAGCCAGAAGGCCGATTGGCCCAAGTGCCCTGTTTGGGCCTATTGGGCTGACAACTAGTAGACTGATTAGGGCGAGAAACCGACCCACGATAACCAGGCCGATGCTGAGAAGTATTGGCCGAAAAAGCAACCGCGTTGGAAGAAGGTCCATGTAAAGCTTTAACAAATAGTTCATGACTTTCCGCCTTGGCCACAAGGTCCGTGAGACTCGATATGGGACGCATAGATCTAATATTGGTTGAGAAACCTTCGAAGGTCAGTCCAAGACCACACAAAAACTAATGAAGCTGGTCCATCGGATCAACCGGATGTCCAACAGTGCTAAGTTGATCACATACACCTTTGAAAAGACGACCATAGTCCACCACCGACTTATCTCCTTTTTGAATTTGACGAAGATTGTCACGCAAATTTTGAACACGCTTAATAGAGGTATTGCAAAAGGCATTTTCAAGAGCAACCCACATTTCCCGGGCTGTAGACAAACCCAGTGTAATAGATAATGCTTCCTCAATGAGGGAAGCATTGAGTAAAATGATAGCTTGTTTTTCATCACGAATCCATGTTCTATAGTCAGGATTATCAATTTCCTTGTCACCGGCAACAATAGTGGGGGAGGGAGCCGTAATAGAACCATCAACATGAGATGAAATTTGTTGGTATGCAAGCAAAGGAAGCATTTGAAGTTTCCAATAAATGAAATTGGAAGAGTTAAGTTTGATGGCAATCATTGGGGCAAGGGCATTCATTGGAAAGGAATTTGATGATGAAGCAGCCATGAGATGAATAGAAGGTGATGAGAATAGGGGAGAAGGAAACAGACAAAAAAGAAAGAGGGTAAGGGAAGATGAGGAGTTGTAGGGAAACTTAATTATCTAGGAAATGGCTAATACCATGTTATAAGTGGTATTCAATACCCCAAAAGGTGTTAGGATTACAATATATATAGACTCTATAGATACACATTGACTATCTAGAGAATACATAAATTACAATGAGGAAACATAAGTTATTTAATCTAACAACCTTCATGGCACCAATCACCATCGTTCAACTCACTGCCTCCACTCATTTTAACAATCCCCTCACCAACAAAAATTTTCCAGTATGGCGTAAGCATGTCTACTCAACACTTATCGGCCTCGATCTTCTTCACTTCATCACCGGAACAAAAAAAGCTCCGGCATAATTCCTCGATGTTGAACGTACTAAACCAAATCAGGATTACTATTCTTGGTTTTGCAAAGATCAAATCATCATGGCGGCTCTCCTAGGCAGCTGCACACCCACGATTCAATCGATGATTGCATCGGCAGACACCGCTCGAGACACGTGGGACAGATTGGTAACCCGTTTTGCGAATCCATCCCGCTCTCGTGTTATATCTTTAAAATCAAAAATTGCATTGAACCCCAAAGGTACTTGAACCATCACGGAATATCTACGTGCCATGAAGTCAATAGCTGACGAACTCGCTCTAGTTCAAAACCCAGTGAAAGACGAAGATCTTATGGTTCACATCCTTTGCCAATTGGGTGATGAATTCAAGAATGTTGCACAATTTCTTCGACTACTGGACTCCAAACTCACCTTTCCAGAATTAATTAAAAAACTTGTTGACCTTGAAAGAGAGCTTCATCAAACCACTATTGCTTCCCCACATATGGCTACAGTCAACTTTACACAAAGACACGCACTCTGACAACGACCGTCGCAACATACAAAGCAACTCCAACACCAGATCTTTCCGCAATCACTGTTCCAGTGGCTCGAACCCAAATAGCGGTAACCGTAATATTCATCAACATATCTATTGTCAATTTTGTAATTTTGCAGGGCATGAAACAAAGGAGTGTAGGAAACTCGCGCGTTTTCTCCGAGAATACCGTGTCACTACAGGAAGTTCTGTGGCCCAAAACAAAGCTTCACCAACTGCTAATGTCGCAACATCCACCTATATGTTTGATACCTGAGCTAATAATCATGTCGATCAGGATCGTACATCCTTTCACACCGTATCTGAGTATGGCGGACCGGATGAAATTATCATTGGCAATGGTAACACTCTATCCATAACTCATATCGGTCAAACGCACCTCCATACGTCAAATGGTTCTCTTACCTTAAAAGACGTTTTGTGTGTTCCTCAATTCAAAAATAAACTTATTTATTTTGCAAAATTGTGTAAGACTAACCATGTTTCTGTGGAATTTTTTCCCACCCATTTTTTGGTCAAGGATCTTCGAACGGGGGCACGTCTAATGCGGGCCGATAATTACCTTGACATCTACTATACAAACCTTCCTACTTTACCTCAAATAAATGCGGTCTCCACTACGTCGCCACTTGATTGGCATCACAAACTCGGGCATCCTTCCATTCGTATTCTCAAGAAAATAACCAAATGTTTAGGTTTACGTTTTAATTCGTCAATTTTCATTGTAATTCGTGTTCCATCAATAAAAGTCATAAGGATTCCTTTGGCATGAATTCATTTACTACCCAACAACCCTTACAATTAACCTATTCAGATGTTTGGGGACCGGTAGAAAAATCGATTGACGGTTTCACCTATTATGTAATTTTTGTAGACTATCACACAAAGTACATTGGGCTATATCCGATGAAACATAAATCCGATGTCTCGGTTTTATTTCCTCAATTCAAAGTGCTAGTCGAATTTTTTTTTCAAACGCCTTTAATTTCTCTTTTCACCGACAATGGTGGAGAATATATTGGCCTCACCGCATATCTCCAAGCTCAAGGTATTTCTCATTTCACCACCCCACCCCCCCCATCCGCATACCCCGGAACAAAACGGTGTTGCCGAAAGACGCCATTGACACATTGTTGAAACCGGTTTATCGCTTCTACACTATGCCAATCTTCCTCTTTCATTTTGGACACATGCGTTTCAAACCGCCGTCTACCTAATATACCGTTTACCCACTCTGATCCTTGACTTCAAAAGTCCGTACTCCGCTCTTTTCCAAAAAGACCCCACTTACAACAAATTCAAACCGTTTGGATGTTTGTGTTACCCATGGCTATGTCCTTACGCAAAATCCAAGTTACACCCACGTTCAGAAAACTGCATTTTTGTGGGCTACTCATCCTCGAAATCTGCGTGCAAATGTTATGATCGGAAGAGTCGACTTCTCTATCACTCGAGACATGTGGAGTTTGTTGAAACAACTTTTCCACAACGTTCACAACCTCACTCATCTACACACACTCCCACTGTAGAAATGTTCCTAGTGGCCAAACCCAATTCAATGGCCCACTCAAACTCTTCACCTTTTTCTAACCTCACTTCTACCCCACCCAGCCTCCACTCCTTCGTCATCCACCCAGCAGCCCACTCATTCACACAATATTGGGCCGCCCAGCCAAAATAACCAGCCTCAATGCCCACACCCACCTCCTCCTCACTTCGATTCGCTCTTTCCCTCTGTCAACTCAACCCCTCCATCCGAACCACATGTCACACCCCAAAACCAACACCCACCATCTACCTTCGACTCTGCCATACCTTCACATTCTAATTACTCTTCACCCAACAATACGTCACCTCCCTCAACTCAATCGGCCTCCTCCAATTCGCAACCAACATCTCTACCGCCTCGCACACGTAAACCCAATCCCAAGTACGTTAACTCAAAATTTGCCAATCACACCACACTCCATCCAATTCCTCTAACCATTGAACCAACCACTCATACTCAAGCCATGAAACATTCCGTGTGGCGTAAGGCAATGGATAACGAATTCAATGCTCTTCTTAAAAACGCCACTTGGGAACTTGTTCCTCCCTCACACCATAAACCAATCGGTTACAAGTGGATATTCCATGTAAAACGACGCCCGGATAGCTCCATTGACAAATACAAAGCCCATTTGGTTGCAAAGGGATTTCTTCAAGAGTATGGAAAAGATTATTTTGAAACATTCAGTCCGGTCACCAAACCCGTAACTATACGTATGGTTCTTGCTATAGCCTTGTCCCGAAATTGGTCAATTCGACAATGTCACACGCCGAAACTATCAGAGCTTGGTGTGACTGGACTGGTATCTTCATTGCACAGCGGAAGCAAATAAGCAAAGACTTTCTATAAATTGAACGCCCACTAAGTACTCGAATCTCCAATGGCTCTCCTATTCCAACCGTGCCATAATTTCTGAAAAGTAACCTGAGAAAGAAACATGCGAAAAATCAACATAAAGTTGAGCGAGTTCATAGTTTGTTTGTAAAAGATTTGAAATAAATCTTTCGAATAACCGGTTTGTGAAATAATATTGAGAAAACGAATTTAGAAATCATTTTCTTGCCAAGTTATATGGAAACTTTGTATTTGTAACGCATTATGTTCGTAAAACCATGTATTTGTAAACTCTCGTATTTGTAATGTTCGTATAACCGTCAATGCCCACCCTGACTTTGACTCCACGCCCGCATAAATCCTATGCTTTGAATTTGTATAAAACATGGTATTTAATTTGTATAAATCAAGTATTTCTGTAAGTATGTATGTCCCTGGTATGTAGCAATAAGGAAAAAGAGATCACCAATGGGTTGCAAAGCCACTGGTATGTGTAAAGTGATGCAGGAAAACTCAAACCTAGCGGAGTTGCACCGGGCTTCCGGCTGTAAGACACAGTCACCACTATGGGCCGCCCCGGCCTCATGGGTGTGGGCTCGCTACACCCAAATAGATCTATCACTCATGTTCCTCGGTCCTACGACGAGGATTAATGGCCTTAAGTGTTGTGCCCACCACTCACATGATCTAAGTAATATACCCTCCTTAAGCTAATCATACCATGTATAAAATGTCTGAAGTAATTGTAACATGTATTTTACCCCAGCCTCTAAGGCTGAACCTCCCCAGCCTCTAAGACTGAACCTCCCTAGGCTCTAAGGCTGACTCCCCAGTCTCTAAATATTATCACCGGACGATCCCATCCCTATCCATGAAAATCATTCACATTTCGATAATACGCATTTGTTTTGTAAAAACCGGTATATTTAGTATAATCCATTCGTAAACCATTTGAGTTCCTCGAAATCCATTCGTAATATGGCTTAGTATGTTCTTGCACAACGTGCTTTGTCTAAAAATATGCAGTGTTTGTTCATCGAGAACTTTGTGTGTTTTCTGCAAAACGTGCATGTCTTTCCACCCCGAAAACATTTACAAAAATGTAAAACCGTAAAAAGATGGGGTTATGAACTCACCTGAATTGCCTTGTGCGAAACTAGCTAATTACGACTTCGTGATGTCGTTTCCAAGACTTGACTTGCTAGCGTGCATTCTACAATATTCCTAACACGGAATATCTTATAAGTTTCTAAATAAACGCAGTAACTAGACTACGTGTCATCGAGCTCTACCGAATCGTTAACCAAACGATTCGACGGTAAGTAGTTAACCTATCGGAAATGATTAAGTCATATTTGATAAGTATCATTTATTGTCGATAATAACCAATAAGTCTTGAAAAGACTTGATTCTCGAGATATTAGAAATAAATAATTATTTATATCAAAATACAAATATATCGTTAAGATCGCTTGTCGTCCCGAGAAGTCATACGTGTATAAAAGAATATTTATACGAAAATAATATATAACAAACTCGTATTATATACCGCGTCTTGTATGATCTTTGCCAAAATATTCGTATATGCCGTTTAGGCGTATAAAATAAATATGAAAAGTTATATTTATTTTATAAAAGAATCGTCGAGTTGTCGTGTTTGAAAATAAATATGGCTATATTTATTTTATAAAGGAATTCAACTTGCTTGTGTCGGAAATAAATATATAGCTATATTTATTTATAAAGGATTCGTTTTGCACGCAATTTATAATAAATATCTAAGCTATATTTATTTTTATAAAACGAATTCGTGTCGTTGATATTCGAAATACATATAAACTATATTTAAGTTTATAAAAGAATCGTCGTTTTGTTTGATGTTCGAAATAAATATATAATTATATTTATTTATTTTTGTAAAAGCGTTTCCGAGTTTCAATGTTTAAACCAAACACAAATAGTTATATTTAATTTATAAAAGAATACCGAATTCCGTTAGTAAACATGTTCGTCGAAAAGTTATCGGCTTATTTTGTGTAGGTTAAAAGGCGTCGTCAAATCAAATACGCGTTTGTATCTACGTTTATAAAGTCGTTTGAATCCGAAATGTTTCATTTTCTAATAAAACACGTTAATTTTTACGGATATTCTTGAAAAACGGGCAGAGTTTCCTCTGTTTTTGGACGCCCCCGACAACACAAGTTGTCGTTGTTTTATCAAAATTCAACAAGATTCAAACAATATATTCAATGTTTATATAAGTTATGTCTAATATGTAAAAATGTAAAGTATACGTAAATCGATTGGTTCGAGCTCGTTTATCATGCGTAACATTAAAACTATAATATAATCAATCTCGTCATTAAACCTTTACCATTTCTCGTGTCGAACGCCGAAGTGGTTGACTGAGTTGACCAGGTCAACCGGCTGAGTTGACTCGTTGAGTTGACCGTGTCGACCCGAACCGTACCGTTGACCTGAACCGAACCGAACCACGGGACCCGAGCATTGACCCTGTTGACTTTCTGACCCGCACCCGAATCTGAGCCCACCGAACCCGAGACATAAATCTGAACAACCCGAACAAAAACTTGTCTAAACTGGAACCACCCTCCATTCTTCCTGCTGTGAAGTTACCGGTGCCGTCACTCATCATTGTTGCAGGAAAAATCATTGCCACCGAAACAGTAACCATCACCATCATTCTAAAAAAATGAATAGAATAAAGAGAACAGGGGTTGGTTTACTGCTGCTGCCATCGCCGTGAGCGGCGGCGCCGCTCTGCCTTCGCCACTCTCTCTCCCTCGTCGGCCTCTCTCTCTCTTTGTTCCACCGTCGCACCACCACCGTCACAGGTGCCGCCGCCGCCGGTGGTCCTCTACCGTTTCGTCGCTCTCTCTCTCCTCCCCTTTACACTTTTCTGATCGATCCGCCGCTCACCACCACCCAACAGTGGTGGTGGTGGTCCGTCTTGCTGCTCGAAGAGGGGGGTGTGTAACTGTGAGAGATGAAGGAAGAGTGTTGTGGGTATTTGTCGCTGGCAATAATGACGACCGGAGGGGTCGTTGGTCTGGCTGTGGTCTTCACCGGAGAGGGATCGAGAGGGAGGGGAGGGACTTTGGGGTCTGCTGCTTTTTTGGAAGAAAGATTAGGGGTTCAACAAAAGAGGTTCAGCATATATTATGAAATGTTTGTTCATAAGTGTGTTGTGTATTTGAGAAGTTGAATCCTCTAGGTTTTGTTATCTGATATATGTAACCGAGAGAGAGAGAGAGAGAGAGGAAAGACCCTTTTCTTGTGTGTGTATGAATGTGCAGACAAATGAGGATGAGGGTGTTTAGCTTGTGGGTGTGGACAATTTTATAAAGGATGTTAATGATATCTTGTAAATCTTTTCTATAGATTTTGTAAAGATTTTATATAGATTTTCAAATCTTATAGAGATTTTGGCAGATTTGAAAAGATTTGGATGAGATCTTATAGATCTTGATAGGATTTAGTTGTAGGTTTAGCTTGTGGGTTTTGGTCTTGGGCCCAAGGCCCACAAGCTCAATCCCCGTGTTTAAGCGGCCCGTAATTTCTACGAGACCCGAGGTCGCAACCCAAACTCCATAAGTGTCGAAAGAATAAAATTCTAAAGTTAAAAGGGCGTATAATAGTGGCGTTTGTCGTGTGACGCATTCGTTTGTCGATTACGGTAATAATCGCGAAAAATTATATCATTGCCGTCTTTAGTTCGTTTTTCGAGCCGGTTTCAACTATGATTGCTAAAATTTAATTATGAAGCTAGAATATATAGTAAAAAAATTTCATATTTGTCGGCGTTGTCAGTATTTCGTTCGGTTTCAGTCTGTTGTCGTCTGATGTTCCGTAGATTCCACGCGAATCTTCATACGCGTATTGTAAAGTCGGATAAACGTTTCTGGGCACTCCAAGGGCCTAAATAAGCTAATTTGCGTCTTAAACGCTATTTATTATCGCGTTAATCACTACGTAATTAAGAGCCGTAAATTGCCGGTTGTCACAGACAACTCGATGTAAATAATGCCTTCTTGCATAGAACCTTGCATGAAGACGTTTACATGTCACAACCTCCAGGCTATGTCAATCCGGACCTACCAAATCATCTTTGTCAACTTCGAAAATCGCTTTACTGGCTCAAACAAGCACCCCGTGCATGGTACTTGGAGCATGCCACGTTTCTTCTCGAACTCGGGTTTCATTTGCCGACCCATCCTTGTTCATCTATGTTGGGATTGAACCCTACAGAGGAACAGATGATGTGAAGCCAAAACTGGTTCAGAACAGTGGATTCTACATAAGCAGTAGTTTACATTAGACTTTCCCCTTGAAAGTGATTCTAACAACTGATGTCTTCTATCAACTGTTCTACTACAACAACTGTTACCTACAACAACTGATGTCCATTCAAAGACTATTAAAGACTAAGTACTAATGGTCAATCTACTGCCTTGACTCAAGTGCTGCTGAAGATCAAAGCACTGCTAGGGCTGAAGCAGTGGTATGAAGAAACAGTTGTTTAGTCTGTCTTTGTATTTTGTATTGTAATCAGCTGTTTGACAACAGTGCTTGTACTAGATCAGTGGTTGTAGGTTGTTAGGTTGTTAAGTGTCACTTTCATGGTGACGTCAGATTAGATGCTTCAGTGGTTTGATGTGCACTATAAATAGAACAGTTTGTACTATTCTATTTAAGGAGTTTTCTCCTTCAAATCTATCATCTTGTACGATCAACCATGGAGCTCGAGCTGAGGGGGAGTTTTAGTATGTAAACATGCATGTAATCCTTTGATTATAATCTTTCGATTCTAATGAGATTCACATGTTTATGAAAACTATTGTTCTCTTGATTGTGTTTACAAAGTTTGTTTTATTTTCGCTGCATTAGATCTCTGTCTTACATTCATTCATTGTTTAATTATTACAAACAAACACAATCAATCCAAACTCAGATTCTAACAATTGGTATGAGAGCTCAGACAGTCAAATTTGATTTAACAATCATTTTGACATAAATAGTTCAGCTCAGAATCGTTGATACTGATAGTTGATCGTATTTAGTTGAAAAACAGAGTAACGATTAATCACGTCCAAAGTTGATTATTCAAAAATTCTGTAAATCAACCAAGATGTTATCTATCACGTTGGAGTCACATAACACTGGAAGTATCATGTGTCAAATCATTATAGATTCAGTGTTTATGTTGAAAAACTATGATGATTCCATCATGACTGCTGCTAAGGTGTCACCTCATGTTAACAAAGGTGTATGTTCAATTAAAAGCATTAGTGTCTCTGTTAACATCAAAAGAGGTAAATAAAGCTTTAGTTACATGATCTTATATGTTGAAAAACAGGTTGAAAAATCCTTCAAAAGGATCAAATCAATTTTGTTGAAGCATCATAAGAAAATTAGCACTCTTATAATATACATCAAACATAACTAGGGATCAACTCCAAACCTCTGATGGAAAATACCAGAGTTGTTAAAAGGAGGTGGAATCTATTCAAAATCACTTGTGATAAAAGAGTAGGATCCTACAAAGGTTATTTGTTGGTTTTTAAGAAGTATAGGTCATGAGTAATGTGAAACTTGGCATAAGCATGTGTAACAATGTCCAAATCTCTCAAAACATTACTGAAAATGATTCTGGATAAAGTATTCCTCCCTTAAAAACCTTTCCAGTGAATGTTACAACATTTATTAATGAAAAGGGTAAATAGGGAAAGAAGAAAAATCACACGAACTCAAAAGTGTATTTATCTCAAAACTTTTGAATTCAAAAGAAAAGAGTATAAATCCAAAACACTTAAGAGGCCACAGGAGATCTACATATTTGGTCAAACATTTGTCATCCATCAATCATGCACAATCACTGTATCAAGGAGTTCAGGTAACATGGTATCACCAGTTTGATTATTAAATAAAGAGGATTAGGGCAAATTTTCAGACATTTTTCACATGGTAATAAGATTGACAAAAGCCTTCAAAACCATTGTGAGCAGGCCACTTCATAGTTATAATCATTTGACAAGATAATGGTACCAAAAGGTGGGAATAAAACTTTGATTCAAACCACTGACCATTTTTCTTAACTTGAGAATGAGGTGATTCTGATTTGATTAAAAGGTACATTGACTTTGAAAATACACTAGATCTATTTGTAACTATTTTCAAAAAAATTCTTTACTTAATTTTTGTTGTAAAGGTTTTAAATAAAACAGGACATATTATTCTTCATTTTTCGGAATGATATGATTTGCACTTTTACTTGTTTTAGATAGTAAAAGCTCAATCACCTGTCAGGATGTTGAACCCTTTCATTTTTGTTGGGTGATATAACTCCTTTAAAATGGATCAAATAAAGATGGTGTTATATTCAAGTCATTTCATGAACTCGTGCTCAAAACAATAACAATAGATTGTTGACAAACTACAAATATTTTAGCTGTACATGTTCTACTCTAAAATTGTCAAAAGGATTAGAACACAAAATGTATGGTCAAAGTAAAGCATGGTAATCATCTGGGATCCTCAACCACTGCCTATATCTAAAGTGCTATAAGCAAGGGCTGGGCATGTGGAAAAATCTTCAATAAATTTCCTGTGAATCCTGTTATTTTAATAATTCTGATAAACTTGCACCTAAAATTTGCCTGTCAAGTATTTGATTTTGCAGGAAATTCAAAATCTCCATTAACAGATGATGGATATGATATTTTGTTCACACAAGTCAAAACCATGTCTTTCATCAGAGCAGCAGCTGTTAAAAACAGTTGTAAAAGCTCATCCACTGATAAATAAACAGTGTTTGACCAAAGTAGCCTTCAAATTGTTACCTCTACTCCACTCCAAACCACTGTTTGATAAACTCCATCTAAAATGGATAAAAATCATCAGTATGTTAAACCTACATTTCATGTTCTTTCACCTTCATCTCAAACAACTGTTGGATCATCAAAAGTCACCGACAGATGTTAGCTCAGGTGATTCACATCTGCAGCCTCACATTTTGAACATCTGTCCCTTTTAAACCTCATCCATTGTACCAAACCTTGACAACATCAATTGAAAAGGGATTCTCACAAAAAGTTTATCCCAAAACTTTTGTTCTCTTATTGATTTTCTACCATTCCATCAACAAGTCATGTACCATTAAGGCACTAAAAGACAGAAAGTTGGGTGTTTGTCATGTAAGAGGAATTTCAACAGTTCAGGGTAAACAAGTTTAAAACTTGTACCACCACCTAGGGATGAGAATCCTTGGTAAAAAGTGGACCCTCAAAAACACAGCACATGTTGGGAGCATGTTTGTCAAGATTTATCATACTCAAACAAGTACAAACACCAAGAGTGTGAAAAGATTACATCAAGGGATATCAACTCCTAGGCTATTAGCTTAGTGTTTGGACTATACATATGCAGCAGATATTTCCACAACCACTGATTGAAGCCAACTGATTGTTTGTTGTTGAAAATTTTGATGCTACTGTTTGTTGCTGAAAAGTCCAACTGATTGTAACTTCCAAATCTAATATTGAATTTTGGTATAATTGCTCAAAAGGCTTCTCTTATGCAGGTATGTCAGGTAGCTGAAATATATCATCAAAAATTCAATATCCCATTGATTCACCATTATTCACAATCAGACATACTTTGTGAGGGATTGCTATAAAAAGGTTTGATTTCTCTGCACCATGTACCAACTAAAGATCAGCTGGCAGATGTGCTAATAAAAGCATTAGATACATCCACCTTTGAAAGCTTGATCTCTAGGATTGGCGTGCTAAACATGGAATAACAAGCAAAATCTTGTTTTTCTATGAATAAAAGCATCAAAATGTTTTCAGAAAATCAAAAATCCATCCTTAAAAATAGCTATAAATTAATTTTTCATTAAATCCTTAAAAGTCTGCCATAACCACGGTTTTGGTTCAAACATCTGTTGGTTATTGCTTTCCACTGCTGAAAGTCAACCTTTGTTTTCATCATTTTCATGGTTAAACTACTGTTGTTCAAAAATCAGTGTTTTAAACCACTGACACAGGCTATCCACTGATAGTTAAAGTCATCCACTATTTTCATGTGTCTTTCTAGCAATCACTGATACTTGTTACATCAGTGGTTTCCTAAACAACTGTTTTCCATTATTCATCCTTCCATCAGAGGTTGGCACGTGGTCAGTATCTAGTCGTCAGATCTTTTGTAACCGCTGCCACGTCAGCATTCACTTTTTCATCTATAAAACCCTGACCAAAACCCCAAAACAGGGTTTCACTGTCGAATCGAATTCAAAATTCCTTTCTAAAACAATTGTCTTCAAAATTTTCACACAATCCTCTTCATCTTCATTTCATCTTCTTCATCCCCGATTCAATCATGATGAAAAAAATCCAGTAAAACCACACAAAAGGATTCACCCAAAATTGAGATTCCATTCAAATTTTCACACAATTACTAGGGTATCTTTGAAAAACCCAGTGAAACCAGAATCTTTGATTCCATCATCGACACACTTTCATCCACAAAGTACAAAACTTTGTTAACCTGTGATGCAACCGTTTACTTGACTACACAAAGGGAGTCTTGGAAAAATGTAACCCTAGAAAAGGTGAACAAAAAGGTTGTAGCCATAAATTCTTCAATAAAGGGTATAAAGTTCACCATCACACCTCAATCGATTTCTGAAGTTTTTGAACTCCATGATCTGGAAGGTAAAAGTTCTTTCCCTAAAATAGAGTACCAAAGGGATTTTCTTGAAAGAGGGTATGAAGAAGAAATGCAAAAAGATACTTTACAAAAAGGCAGTTTTCCATCTGCTACAAGGTTTTTATTTCATACCCTCTTTATGTGTGTATCCAACAAAACCACTGCCTTCAATGAAATCCCCTTAAAGATTCAATATCTGGGTTATTCTATCCTGCAAGGAGAAATTTTAATTATTCCCAGGAAATCTTTAATTACTTGGTCAAAAATGTTGATAAAAAGGCTTTCTTACTATTTCCAAGGTTTTTGAGTTATTATTTTGAGAAAAAGTTTTCAAAAGATAATGCCCATGTGCTCACACAAGGTGCTCCAATTCAAATAAACAGTTTAACTGCAGAAACATTCACAAGAATGTTAAAACCTTCCAAAACACAAGCAGAGGTACCTGAGCAGACTTTAGCAGCAACGACTGCTCCTCATGTATCTGTTGCTGAGCCCACTGCTCCAGGTGATCATAGTAACACAACCACTGCTATGAAACCCACACTTACCATTACCAAAAAGCCCAAAAAGAAATCATCCAAAAGGCCCCCCAAACCCACAAAAAGGGTAACTCTGGAAGATGAGATCCCAGAGCAAATACCTGTGACAACACCAAAGTCACCAATAACCACTGCTGCTACTTCCTCACAGCAGATGGAAGAAAGATCTCCACCCTTGCCTCAAACTCCTCCTGTATCTTCACAAAAAGATTAGGTTGTAAGCACAGGGACACCAAATTATGATGCTCTAGAATCACTTGATTCTATCATCCACAGCCCACTTCCCGGGGCAAATTCGCTTTCTACACTCAACCTCACAGCTCAAATTTCACCTCAAATATTACCCTTGTTGGATGTAGTTGATATTTTCCAGACACAAATCAGTTCTTCTCACTCACCTGTAAATGACAACATACCCCAACAAGAGACTGAGTCTGGAGTGTTTATCTCTGTTAACCCACCAACATCTGAGGAGGTTACACTACTGGAATTACCTGTAATTCCTGTCAGTAGTTCAAGTGGAGCAGCAACTACAAGTGTTGGATCAATAGATCTACATTTGGCCAGTTGTTTCATCAATCAAACTCCCTTGAAGGCAATTCCTTCTATAGCACCTCTAATATCCACTAGTGAGTTTGTTTTGATCACTAGTACCATCAAAAGGTTATCAAGTGCTGAAGGAAGAAGACCCCAGTACCAAGAACAAGGGGCATCAATGGATGATTTTTGGAATTCTTTCCCTAAGTCAAACATTGCTACAACCACTGCTAGTGGGAAATCAGATGATCCCATTAAGTTGGGTGATGATTTAAAATATCAGGAATTGACGGAACGTGTAGACAGAATTGCCTCATCTGTTACAGACATCAAAACAATGCTGCAACAGTTGTTAAATTCTCAAAAGACCACACCCACTGCTGCACCATCATTTGTTCCATCTGCATCCACTGCTCCATCCCCTGATGCTCTTTGGGAGCTGTTTCAACCACTGCTCCACAAACAAAGAGAGTATGTTGATTTACAACATGAACTCCACATCCAACAAATCAGAAATGCCATGGATGCAAGATACAAAGACACTCAGGCAGACATCAAGGCAATTAAGGCCCATTTGTTACAAACCACTGGCCTAGCTCCTCCAACTGTGATCTTCCTTGATACTCCTCCTCCAGTTGATGCCAAAAAGGGGGAGAAAATGAAACATTTGAAAAAGAAAGGGTATGATGATGGTCTGTACATTAAACCAGATAATTCAAGTATGCTTGTAGACATACCCTTGCCAGATGGGTCTAAAAAGATTGATGTTACCAAAAATGCACTTGCTGAAGCAAAAGCAAGTGTAAAAAGGGATAGAGAGGCTAAGGATAAATCCAGGTGGAATGAGGAGAAAAGAGCTTTTATGAAGATGAATGAGCAGGGTATTTCTGAGCCAAAGGATGATAAAAATCCTGAGACAAAAAGGAAAACTCCCACTAGAAAAGTGAGAGAACCCAAACACACAACATCTAGACCGACAAAGCATGCTTCCAAACCACCTTCCAAAAGCCTCGAACATCAACCTTCCACCCAAACAGCTGTTGTAACATCTGCTGTATCAACAACTGTTGGTACTTCAGTGGTTTCAGCAGTTGTTAAACTAAAAACCACCACTTCAACCACAACAATTGTTCCCATTACAACCACTGCCCCATCAAATATTCCATCACCACCTAAAATAATCTCACCACTATCACCTCCTGCCAAAAAGCAGAAGACAGCTGATGACACCTCATCAGTTGTAATGACAACAGTGGTTGAAACACCAGTTGTTTCAACAACTGTTAGTCAACAACCTCCCACATTAATCACCACCAAAGCTGCAAATCAGAAGAGCCACTGCTCCAGCTGGTGCCATTCTTTATCAAAGAAGAAGGCAAAAACAGATGGAAAAAGAAACACCAGAAGATATAGCTGTTAGTGATGATATTATAAAATCTATCATTAAGTAGATGATGGCTGAAAATGTTGAACTTGCTCAAGCTCAAAGCACTGCTCAGCCAGTCATCACAAGGCCATCATCTCCAAACTCATCAGCAAATAAATCTCTCCCAAGAAACCCATTGGGTTCAAAAATACTAAAATGGATGTCTGATCAAAAGACCCATGTATTGACATTGCTCAGATCCAATGGAGAAGTAAAGCACATATCAAGGGAACAAGCATTGGGCCTGGGTGTGGAAGATCTATAAGATCTCCTTGAGCTTGTACTATGCAGGGATGAGGATAATACAAGTTCCATGGATTTTGAATTGCAATTTAAAGGACAAGTTAGGGAACTTCTGATGAGACAATAAAGATCCAGAATAATGAAGGGTTTTGGCATCATCTGTTCCAGTGGGAGATTGTTGGGATTGAACCCTACAGAGGAATAGATGATGTAAAGCCAAAACTGGTTCAGAACAGTGGATTCTACATAAGCAGTAGTTTACATTAGACTTTCCCCTTGAAAGTGATTCTAACAACTGATGTCTTCTATCAACTGTTCTACTACAACAACTGTTACCTACAACAACTGATGTCCATTCAAAGACTATTGAAGACTAAGTACTGATGGTCAATCTATTGCCTTGACTCAAGTGTTGCTGAAGACCAAAGCACTGCTAGGGCTGAAGCAGTGGTATGAAGAAACAGTTGTTTAGTCTGTCTATGTATTTTGTATTATAATCAGTTGTTTGACAACAGTGCTTGTACTAGATCAGTGGTTGTAGGTTGTTAAGTGTCACTTTCATGGTGACATCAGATTAGATGCTTCAGTGGTTTGATGTGCACTATAAATAGAACAGTTTGCACTGTTCTATTTAAGGAGTTTTCTCCTTCAAATCAATCATCTTGTACGATCAACCATGGAGCTCGAGCTGAGGGGGAGTTTTTATATGTAAACATGCATGTAATCCTTTGATTATAATCTTTTGATTCTAATGAGATTCACATGTTTATGAAAACTATTGTTCTCTTGATTGTGTTTACAAAGTTTGTTTTATTTCCGCTGCATTAGATCTCTGTCTTACATTCATTCATTGTTTAATTATTACAAACAAACACAATCAATCCAAACTCAGATCCTAACAATCTATAATCGAGGTGGAATTATTTCCTACTTCTTAGTTTGTGTTGATGACATTGTCTTAACCGGCAACGATAACTCGTTTTTCAACATGTCATTCGAGCTCTATCAGAAAAGTTTTCAATTAAAGACCTTGGCATGTTACACCACTTCTTAGGAATACAAGTCATTTCCACAGTTAGTGGTCTATTTTTATCTCAGCATGCTCATATCCAAAACTTGATAACCAAGTTCAAAATGGATGGTGCCAAACCGGTTGCCACACCTCTCAACTCTACTGAGACATTATCCTTTGCTGATGGCTCTCCTAAAGTTGATCCTACACCATATCGCCAACTTATTGGCTCCCATCAGTATCTTGCGTTTACTCAACCCGATGTTTCCTTTGCTGTCAATAAGCTTTCTCAATACATGCATGCATCGACTCAACTTCATTGGCAAGTGTTAAAACGTGTTCTTCGGTATCTTAAAGGTACTATCCATCACGGATTATTTCTTAATCGTGGATCTCCTATCCAGCTTCAAGCCTTTACCAATTCGGATTGGGGAGGCATCGTCGATGGGGGGGCGTTCTACAACTGCTTACATCGTATATCTTGGGTCTAATATCCTCTCATGGCGTGCGGCGCGTCAAAAATCTGTGTCTAGATCATCCACTGAAGCTGAGTATAAGGCTTTAGCAAATGGTGCAGCTGAACTTTCATGGGTCCAAAATCTATTGTTAGAACTTGGTTTATCTATACCCAAATCACCTACACTTTTTTGTGACAATGTGGGCGCTACATACTTGAGTGCCAATCCAGTCTACCATTCGCGGATGAAACACGTGGCACTAGATTATCATTTTGTTCGTGAGAAAGTTGCGGATGGATCATTACAGGTTCAACACATTCACTCTGCGGATCAACTCGCGGATGTCCTTACCAAACCACTTAGTCGGGGGCCTTTTCAACGTCTACGATCCAAGATTGGAGTCTCCGATAGATCCTCCATCTTGCAGGGGCATATTAAAGATACTAATGATAATAATAATATTATTGTAAAATAATTGTAATTGTGTTACTCAAATGTATTTATAGAATAGGTTATGACAGTTATTGACAAATCAATTGTAGGCTAGGATTGCTCATTTCCTTTGTAATCGTCTGTTGTACTTTGGCTATTTATGCCTCCAATCTTGTAGTTCAATGTAAACAATTTCCTTCAACTTTATCAAACATTCTTAGGAACCAGTCATCATAAACCGATTTAGACCCAAGTAAGTGTTTTCCACATTAGCTTATAGGTCGTGGTTTTGACTACTTTACCAAAATATATATATCAATTATACTCTACATACCCATATTGATGCAAGCTTTTAGACTTGTGTAGCATCTATGTTAGTGATTGTGAACCATTTTTTGAGGACCTCTGGAAACAAATCAAAATTAACGGGTTGACTTTTCAGGGTGTCATGCTTTGCCCCCGTTGTAAGGTATTGCAATCATGCTCTACTTTTGTAACCTAAATTGTCTGTGTTATTACAAAGATCCACGTCGCTGGGCTTAGGCCTCTGCAGCAACTACGCGGGAAGGAGACCATTCTGGTTCAAGGTAGTCCGAGTGGTGGTGTTGTGTTATATCGTGTCTTCCTGAGCCAGATACAAAGTTGTAAACACCATGAAACCACGTTAGAAGGTCCATGGGGCCAAAGCCCTGCCGATACTCAGTCAAATCAGTACATTATATGAATATTCAACATAACATGGGAGAGGCAGTGAAAGACTAACCACCCTCAAATGAGGGGTTAAGTACGGATGGACGAAAACCTAGTGGGCTAGTATTCCGAAGCTCACTAGTTCACACCCAATATATGGGTGTCGTCTAGTCGCTGACCCATGATATGTCTTATGTGGTGCGATTGGAGGGTTTTACCATATTTGTAATATTATTATTATTGTTTTTTTCTTCTCAGGTACCTACTATCAATCAAGAGGATGGAACACAAGGAAATGAACCAACTAAAACCATGATGAAGTTCCGATCATCTAAAGTCTTGGAAGTAGACACCGCGACCACCCAATTCAAGGGGCGGGTGAGTGGTCTAACACCTTTGAGGCTTCCTTAATGCGCGCATGCGTGTGAATCAAAGTATTTAAATGGGTTGAATGAATTTTGTAGGTTTACCTTGTGTGAAGATAAGACTAACATGGGGAAGATTGTGAGTGTTAGAGACATTATTGAGGTGGAAAAGGTTTGAATGAATTTTGTAGGTTTACCTTGTGTGAAGATAAGACTAACATGGGGAAGATTGTGAGTGTTAGAGACATTATTGAGGTGGAAAAGGTATTCCCTTCGTATGCAGATGTTGCAGTTTAAACTCTCCTTCAACACATGTGGCTTTCAAAACTAATTAAGATGTGAAGTCTACTAGGTGTTCTTTGTTCAAAGAATAACCTGATAAACACATAATCTTGCTGAATGAGTAAATTTCTGCTTATTATTATTATTATTATTATTATTATTATTATTATTATTATTATTATTATTATTATTATTATTATTATTATTGTTGTTGTTGTTGTTGTTATTGAATTTACATGTACCTTTCTTGTTTTATATATATATATATATATATAATCTATGTGTTTAGTTAGTTCTTATTGTTCGGTATAAATCTAATCTAATCTAATATAAAATTCAAGAGTTTTAATATAGACTAATCCAGATAAATATAAATTGAGGTAAGAGAGGGGAACTATTTCATTAACTTTAATCCCTTAGACCACCCGATGTGGCCTAGCGCCCCCGGCCACCTCAACCATTTTGGCATCCCATGCCCCCCCCCCCCTCCCACCATAGCCAAAGGGGCGCTATGGCATGCCTCCGTCAGTGGGTTAGCGGACGTGAAAGAGGAGAGGGTGAGCCACAACCAATCAGATTTCTTTTTTTCTTTCATTTTTTTTCTTTTTTATATATAGTAAATGGGGGGGGGGGCTTTAAAGGGCTTTATTCCACACCGTGCAAATTAACTATAACACCCCTCGCTTACGTGTTACTTATGTGGCTTGACAAAGCCCCAAGGTGCTTTATACCACACCACCCAGCCTTATAAGTTAGAACGTGTGAGGAGAACATGTATATATACCATATAGGCTGTTAAAATATATACTATATAGATCAGGGTCATCCCAAGCAGCCCATAGGGTGTACCAGGGCCCGGGTAGGCGACTCTACATGGCGTCATGGTCCAAAATTTTAAGGGGCCCAAGTTTGTTCCTTGTTTTACACTAGTTTTTGCCCCGCCCGCATTGCGGGGCACTAAGCTGAATATTTGTCTCTCATAACATGTACGTCTATGTTTCGGTTACTTGTCTATAGTACTCATAACATGATCTAAAAAATTAAAAGGATGGAAAAACTACCGCCTGACACAAATAAAAATTACATCGAGCCAACCAATTAAAGCAAAACACTATCATAGTTTTGTAAAAAAACACTAAAACGAATTTTACACAGGGGAGAAAATCGTAATTTGACAGAGAAAAATACAATGGCATAATTATAAATTTGAGCTGAGAACAAAATCTTAATTTGGCTAGGAGAAGGGAAAAGTCAAAATCAATCGCAAAACAAAAGTTTAAACAGGGCAAAATCATAATTTCACCGGAGATTATGCGCCTTTGATATTGGAATCTGCGTTCAATTTTAATTACCCTAAAGGCAAAAAGAAAAAAAAAAAAAAAAAAAAAGGCACAACCGCCTTTTTTGACCAGTGGAATCGAAGAGCTATTGCCCTCATTGTGTTTGTAGATTTAGGTAATTAGAGTTGTTATTATATTATTCCATATCTAAATTTGCAACTTTTTTATGCATTATTACTTGTACATTATGCTTTATGTGTTTTCAAAAAAAAAAGTTGATTTTTTATTTTCAACCCAAAGGTTTTTACTTTTTACAATTTTAACCCAAAACTTTTCATTATTTGCAATTTAACTTCACAACTTTTGTCACTTATACTTTTCATCTTTCGCAAATTTTCGTTTTACGTATTGTTCTAAATTTTTCGAGTTAATACGACGTAACGTGCATGTGTGGTTCAACGTTTTTACCTCTATTTTTCCATGTTTGACAGGTTCGTCGCAACACGCATATCATAGGTCGAGTCAGTGTTGGTGGTCGATTACGGTTGTGTGACATTAGTACTATTTGACACCATTTTACGCCCCACCGCAATGCGGGGTGTGCTTTGTGGGGTTTTTAAAGAAAAAATGTTTATGCATATGGTTTTTGTAAGTTGGCTTTGGGGGTTTTCCAAAAAATAAATTGATTTTTTTTACTTTTCACCAAAAAGTATTTCATAAATTATTTTTAGTTCTAAATTTTCCGAGTTAATACAAAACGTGCATGTGTGGTTCAATGTTTTTACCTCTATTTTTCCATGTTTGACAGGTTCGTCGCAACACGCATATCCTAGGTCGAGTCAGTGTTGGTGGTCGATTAGGGTTGTGTGACATTAGTACTATTTGACACAATTTTGCGCCCCGCCGCAACGCGGGGTGTGTTTTGTGGGGTTTTCAAAGAAAAAATGGTTATGCATATGGTTTTCGTAACGTTGGCTTTGGGGGTTTTCCAAAAAAATTGATTTTTTTTTACTTTTCACCAAAAAGTATTTCATAAATTACTTTTAACTCAAAACTATTTGTTTTTTAAATTTTAACCCAAAAATTTTTATCTTTTGCAATCTATTCTCATAACTTTTTTTTACTTTCAGCTTTGGTCCTTTATAGTTTTCATATTCCGCAAATTTTTCGCTTTATGCTTGGTCTTAAATTTTGTGACTTAACACATTGCAACGTGCGTCTTTGGTTTAACTTTTTTACGTTTCGTTTTAAATTTTGCGAGTTAACACGACGCAACGTGCGTGTGTGGGTGAACGTTTTTACATCGTCTATTTTTTCCCCGTTTGACAGGTTTAACATAACGTGCGTGTTCTAGATTGACTTAGTTATAACTAAATAATCCCCGCCGCATTGCGGCGGGTCGCAATCCTAGTTCCATATATAAATTAGCAACTTTCTTGTGCATCATGACTTGTACATCATGCTTTGAAACTTTTTCAAACAAAAAAAACCTTCATTTTCCACTTTAAACCTTAAAGTTTATTCTTTTACATTTTAACCAATTTCAAATTTTCACTTTTAACTCAAACTTTTTCATCTTTTGTAATTTAACACAATACTTTATTATTTACAACTTTGGTCATCCATACTTTTTGTCTTTCGCAAGTTTTTCGTTTTACGTTTCGTTCTAAATTTTGCGAGTTAACATGTCGTAGCGTGCATGTGAGGTTTAATGTTTTGTGCTCTATTTTTTCATATTTGACAAACCCGTCGCAACGCGTCCATTTTTTCCCTTTTGAAAAGTTCGTCGCAACGGGCAGGTCCTAGATCGACTAAGTTATTATTTTCTACGTTTTACGTTTCTGATTAATTTCTTTACATTAACACACTGTAACGGGTGTGTGTGGTTCAACGATTTTAGTCTGCTTTTCATTCGGTGTAATTTTTACAATTTTATCTATTTTATTTTTACGATGTTGAGAGTCGATATCGTTGTGGCATTGGTGCTACTTGGCACGGTTTTACGAACGTTTTTAACCCATTAAATTTTTTACAAATATTTTGTTTCGGTTTACCTCTATACTTCCTTTACTTAAAAAACTATTTTTTACATGCATATTTTATGTACGGGTATGTATAAATATGATTTGTTCTACATTCCGGCGTAAATTTTTTTTATAGACGAGTCAGGTCAAATATAATACATTTTCGTTTAAAGAAACCATTTTTACGTGCATATTTTTAGGTACGTTTTGGTATAAATTCAAGTTGTTCTACGTTTCGACGTAAACTTTTTTGGGAAATGATTCAGGTCAAGTATAATATGTTTTCGTGTTTATTTTATGTATGTTTCGTAAAGTTTGTTTTGAACCGAGTGGAGTCAAATTATGGTTTCTTTTTCTCCCATTTTTTTGAAATCTCTAATTAATCCCTTTTGATTACATGTGCATATTTTCCTTCATACCCGTTACGTTTTCTATATATGATTGTTCGATATGCTTATACAAGTTACATTGAGTTCAACTGGATACGTCAAAATATGTGTTTTCATATGGTTAATGCATCATATATCGTTTGGACTAATCCATTCAATGTTTACGAAGTACCTGCGCCGCAACGCGGGCAGGTCTTAACCCTAGTTATATTCTAAATTTAAACACAAAAGTAGTTATCATAGCCCACAGGTGAGGTCCACCGTATGATAAAATGGACAAAAGCCTAACTCATGTACCCAAAATTACATGTTTCTATTTTTAGATTCCTATTTTACTAGTCATATATGACATCCAAAATTTTTGAGACGGCCTGATATGAACTATATATACATTCAAATTCTTTGACTTATCATATAACGAGTTTTTATAGTTTCATTCTTTAATCTTTTATCACATTGTTTATTGTATAATCACAAAAAATATTTCTTTTGTTATGAATATATTTATTATTAATGCGGTTATCAACACATAAAATAGATTAGGTTTGTTCCACAAGTTTTCCTCAATTATATATAGTCTTTTGTATCTCTTATAATATACACCTAAAATCAACGAAATATTTCTCCCTATTATTTTCTTCTTCTTCTTTGCTATTAGGCTAGTTTCACAACACGTTATCAGCACGATGCTCTTGAAGTTAAACTACAAGGTGAGTCCGATTTGTATTATTTATTTGCTCGTTTTATTCTTCATTCACTTATGTCCGTTTTATATCGTTGTTCCATCCATATCAATGGTTTTTCTACAAATTATTACATAGACACGGTATATAATACTCTCTAAATTTACATTCATTTTAATTAATTTGTTTCGAACTGGATTGAAAAATGACTACACCACTTTACGCCGTCAGCAAAAATTGTCACGGCTTCTTATGATTCGAAATTTAAGGTAATTCTTATCAATTTTTTTTATCTTAATCAGCTTTTGAGAAAAAGTTAGTACTCAATATGGGAGATTTGGATGGAACTTAGAATTTGGTAAAGACTTTGGTTAGTTTGGTGACCTAGGGAATCTAGGGAAGCAGAATGAACATTAAACAACTTTTCGACTTTTTCTCAGCCCATCAACTATCATATGCTAACCCAACGTCCCAACTGAACAATTTTTTTTAATAAGTAATATATATGCATGACATGATTCATATTTAATAGAATAATAGTAATAGTTGGTAATTGTTTTTGTTATACATTTATGATATATTTATTTTGGTATAGGATAGTGGTTTATTTAAACAGTAATTATGGTATTAAGAAAAGTTATGTCTTATTTTATTTTGGTAAATTTCAAGTTACGTATATATTTCCATGTTATTTATTAGAAAATAAGAATAAAAATCATTGAATTATTATTGCTATATCCCTTTTGGAAGCAACATATATATATATATATATATGATGCAATTAGTTACCTCTTACAACTAATTTACTTTACTGGATAATAAATATGATATAACTATAATTATGATATAATTACTTGACAATTATGCTTATATTCCAAGTTTTATTTTGAAAATGAATAGTTACGGAATTAATAAACCATAGTCCATATGTATTTGGTGAATGTTGATTGATAATAAACGTGTATGAACCAATTGGAAACGTTGATATAGTTCATTTATTTTGAAATACTTTACTGAAATTATTAATACAAAAGTTATGTTTCGCTAGATATATATTTTGATTTCTCTATGCATCCTGTGTGATTCAATTCTAATTAGTATTGTTATTCAGAATGTCAACAAATTAAATAGATTAAATTAAGTCACTGTTGTATGAAAATTGATTCTAACATGTTACTTTATGAAAACTGGCTAGTATATAAAATTTGATTTTATAAACCCAACAATGTTTGGTAACCAGTGTGTTTATTGAATTATGTAATATAACAATATCAACATAACCATAAAGAAATTGATAATTGAGCATGATATTTAAAATATACGCATATGATTAGTTATGTCATGAGAGTTTATAAATACATAAATATTATATCTAGTGACATGTTATAACAAGTATTGTATAATTTATTTTATGTATGCATTTATTCTAGACGTTTATTGTTTGTTATATAGATAGAACAACTTAACTAAGCTTAATTAAAGTTGTGGTTCATTGTCAATATCATGGGAGAGTATAAATATGCTCAAATATGACACCTGGAATGTCATGCTCTCTAAATCTCATTAAAGATATCTCGAATGTTTACGGTTGATAAACCTTCATGGTCCGAACAGATTACACCTTTGTTGATCTATATTATGTGGAAATAAAAATTGTTTATAAAGAATACTAAATAACTTGTTTTTATATGGTGACATGCTATAAGGTCATGTATCATATATGATTTGATATTATATTTACCTTTTATTCTATATGCTATCATTTCTTTGCATCAATAATATGATAATACTGAATAGAACGATTAAACCAAAGTTGTGGTTTATTGTCACTCTCATGAAAGAGGAGAAATATGCTTAGATTTGGCATGCAAAGTGTCATACTTCATGTATCTCATTACCAAGTTATAAAAAGGTCGGGAGATGTTAGACCGGTAATATTATAAGACTCAGACATATAATTAGTTCGTGATTGACATTATACGAAGAGAAGTTTATTTATAAGGGAAAATCCAATAAAACTAATTTTGTTTGTCAAACCTCAAATATGCTCTTAAAGTAGCAATATCATTAAAGGGCACGAAAGGTTTTAAATGAATTTATATCTATATGTTCGAGTAAATAATGGAAAACCATGAAAATTGTTTGGTTTTACTTTGATCCATGAAGTGAATATATATTGATCATTGCGATCATGGACATCATTAAGAAAATTGTAATGATGGTTATATTAATAATGAGGTCGACTATTACAAGTTCAACAATGATCATGTTAATAATGAGATCAAACTACTAGAAATTATAAGATAGCATAGTTAATAATGATCTCAACAATCATCATTGTAATGATGGTCATAATGAGATCAACCACTAAAAGTGGCAAACTAAGAAGTGATTATATAACATGGTGTTTTGAACTTTGAAGTTATAATACATTCTCTCATATATTACATTTTGTATTAAATACGTGCAAGTAATACATATGTGATCATAATCTAAAACTTTATGGATCATAATTATTTAATTAATTGGGATGACCGGTTAGACCACACCGAGTCAATGATGATGTGAAACGTATTGAAGAACTAGAAGATTCTTCAAGTTGGTAATTAGCATGCAATATTTGCTCTCAAGGGAAATTCATTATTTACCAACCAAAGTAGGGTAAGAATCCCTAAATATTCTGGAAGTGATTAAAGGATATGCATATCCCAACATGATACCATTAAGTGTTTTAAATCGATGCATCGTCTAAATGTTTATCAAATCCACAACCTGAAGTTTGTGTGAGTGTGGCTTAGCTAATGTGATAACAAGCATATTAATCCAAATTAGTAAATTTATTTAGTAATAATGAATTTGATTCCCAAGTTATTAATGATCATTGGAATAAGTATTACTATTGAGATGATCACTAAATGTTGGGATTGAACCCTATCAGAGGAACAGGTGATTAAAGCCAAAACTGGATCAGAGTAGTGGATCCAGAATAAGCAGATGTTGTGTATACAAGTCTCTCCCCTTGAAAGTGGTTTCAACATCTGCTGACCTCCTATCTACTGATCGGTACAACTGCTGACCTACAACTGCTGATCAAGTCAAAGACTGATGAAGACTAAAGCCCTGCTGTTCAATCTACTGCCTTGAGTCAAGCACTGCTGGGTTATATCAAGTGCTGCTGGGTTTACATCAGTGGAAGGATTCAGTAGTAGTTTAGTTTGTCTTTATGTAATGAATTGTAATAACAGTTGTTAGCATAGTAGTACTTGTATAGATCAGAGGTTAGAGTTTGTTAGGAGGTTAGATGTTACTTTCATGGTGACGTCAGCAAATATGCCAAAGTGGTTTGTCCGTGCCTATAAATAGAACAGTACCCTGTACTGTTCTATTAGCTCTTCACCATCTTTCTTCCTGTACGAACAAATCATTGTGAGCTCAGGCTGAGGGGGAGTTTTGTTACATACATGAAAGTGTAATCGGTGTTTGGAATAAATTTAAGCATTCGGTTCATTGTTGAAAATGTGTGTTGAAAGCAATTCTCTTGTTTGATTGTGAAAAGTTTGTTTCCATTTATATTCCGCTGCACATCTCTTTCATTGTTCATCTTAATTCAAACATTAAACACAATCAAAATCAAACTCAGATCCTAACAATTGGTATCAGAGCTCGGACAGTCAAATTTGATTTAACAATCATTTTGACATAAATAGTTCAGCTCACATCGTTGATACTGATAGTTTGTTCGTTTTGTTGAAAAACAGTGTAAGGTTTAATCACCATCAAAGTTGATTAATCAGTGCCTGTAAAACAACTAGGATGACGTCACAATCACAAGATGATAAGAATAACATTGGCTCTCTTTTCAAACCACCTATGCTTAAACGTAATGAATACAACATCTGGGAGAGAAGGATGGGTCACATCCTTGCTCAACAGAATACCGGATGTTGGAGATCTGTTGTTTTTGGACCACATATTCCCATGGTGCCAAGTGTTGAGGATACAAAGAAGTTCGAACCTAAAAAACCTGAAAATTATACTGAAACTGATTTCCAAAAGTTCGAACTCGATGCCAAAGCATTTAGCATCATTGCATCTGCATTATCCAATGAAATTTATGCTGGACTGTTACATTGTAACAGTGCCAAAGAGCTATGGGATGCACTAAAGGAACAGTTTGGGGGAACGGAAGAAGTTATTGAAAATAATAGGGAAATTCTGAATCAGCAGTATGAAACCTTTTGTCACATCAAGGGTGAATCATTGGCCCAACAGTTTGAGCGATTTAGCTGTCTCATTAGTGAGCTAAGACTTGTTAAAGTTACATTTCCTAATTCAACACAAAATAGCAGGTTTCTTAGATCACTACCTGAAAAATGGGACACAATTACTTTTGTAACTAGAAATTCAGCTGAGTTCAAAGATCTGACCCTGACCCAACTTCATGGTAGACTCCTGACCTATGAAAGGGAGTTAAACCAGAAAAAGAAGTTGCAAGAGTCTGGAAAAGTTGCTGATGACTATGCATTTGGCAGCACAGCTCTTTTTGGTCAGGAAGAATCTGGTAGCAGTAGTAAGGATCAGAGTTTTGATCATTTTATTGATATAACTGCTGGAGTAAATTTTAACAACTCTGATTCTCACTCTGCAAATTATGCTTTTACTACAAATTGTGAAAACCAGATGTCAGATAACTTATGTTTTGAACTAAATGATTTGCAACACTTTGATCCCACTGACTTAGAGGAGATGGACATTTTGCATCAATTAGCTTTGCTTAGTGTAAGAACAAGCAAATTTTATAAAAGAACAGGGAGAAAATTCCCAGGGTTACATGGGAATTTAAGAGTGGGGTTGGATAAATCAAAACTGAAGTGTTACAAGTGCAATAGGCTAGGTCATTTTGCTAGGGAATGTAGGAGTCAAACCACTGGTCCAATAATAACTCATCCCAGCTCAAACCCTAGACCACAACACCAAAGCACTGTGCACTATACCCAATATACCCCTACAGCACATGTTAACACTGCTCACTATGCTGCAACCCCTGTGCCTGTGCATTATGTTCAAACCACTGTTCCACAAATTCAGTACGTTGAAACCCCTGTCCCTCAGACACAAGTGCAACTTGTTGCACCTCAACAAGCTGCTCCAACAGTAGTACAACCAGATCAACAAAGCTTTTTCACCCAAGGTTTTGTTGACTGGAGCAGCATGCCTGATGAGCTTGGTGATGAAAATTTTGCACTTTATGCTTCTAATGATACTTTTAATGATGAATTTTGTTTGATGGCATTAGAGTCAATACCAGAAGGGGTCGAAACTGAAGGTGAACAGCTAAGTGCTGAAACAGTGGATGAAGTGGCTGAAGCAGTGGTTACTGCAGTTGCTGGTGAACTACTGCTGGGAGAAAATTCAGAAACCCTGATTGAACCACTGTCTGACCCTTGGTCAAAAGAAGACAAAGAAGAAGAGGAAGAGAAGAAAGCAGGTGAGAAAGAAGTTAGAGCTAGAGAAGAAGGTGATCATCAATGTGATTGTGCCATAATGGCTGCTGCTAAGGTATCTCCTCAAGTTCTTGAAAAACTGTGTTCAGACAAATGCATTATTGCATTTGCTAACATCAAAGAGGTAAATGAAAACCTTAGGGATAAAGTCTTAACTGATGAAGTCAAATTTGAAAAGTTATTAAAAGAACTTAGAAACAAATTGGCTGAAAAAGACAAAGAAATCAGCAGTCTCAAAGAAGAGCAGAGCATAACCAAGACTCAACTCCAAACTATGGTAGAAAAATACCAAGTTTGTAAAAAGGAGTTGGAGTCCACCCAGGTCACTTGTGAAAGATGGGTGGAATCTTGTAAAGGGTATGAGGTTATGCTTGAGAAACAGCTTGAAAGCAATGTCAAGTTTGGTTTAGGATATAGAAAATATGATGATCTTGTAAGCACTGCTGCAAAACAAGCTGATTCATCTGAAATTAAACCAACCAACAAGAGTGGCCAAGAGGTTAAAATAACCGACAAACTTGGTAACAAAATCACTTTGGAAAGATCTGTGGGGTCCTCAACTTTTGAGGAAATTGAGAAATACCAATTTAAACCCACATGGTCTGATGAGTATGACATTCTTAAAAATTTCAAGCCCATGGATTTCATAACCACTGATGGCGTCACAGCTCCAAAAGCAAAGGTCATTCCTATCAAAGACATCCCAACAGTGGTTCAAAACTCTGTTGCTAAGGAGTCTGAGAAAAGGAAGAAAAGAGAAAAGATCAAAAACCTGTTTTGTGATTTTTGTGAAAAGAGAAATCATCTAACAAAAGACTGTTTTCATCTAAAAGCATATGATCTAAACAAAACAAGTGTCAATGTACCTGCTGAAAGTTGCACCATCTGTGGTAAAAATAACCACAAAACTCAAGAATGTGTGTATCTCAAAAACTTTGATGTGAAAAAGAATGAACACACTGTTAAAACATCCTTGAGTCCATCAACATCATCTGTCAAATTCACCAAGAATCAACCACTGTTTGTGCCAGTCCAAATAGCTGTTACAAAACAGCTGAATCAAACATCTGTCCAAAGAGATGTTCAAGTGACTGATGCACCCCCTGCCAACCAATACAGAAGGGGCAAGGGACAACCACTATACCAAAGGATCCCACATGTTTATGAGACCTACAAAAGGCCCTCTAAACGAAGAGTGAACAGGCATCCTTTTGGTTATCAGCAGGTGATTGGTCAAGAACCCCAACAGTGGTTAGAGAAAAATAGTCCTAAAACTGTCCAAACCCCTGACATAACCACTGCCCATCCATCTGAACTCATCCCAGACACTGTTGAGACCCCATCCAAAGCCTTATTGGCTTTGGAGACCCTAATGAACTAATCCTTTTACTTCATGTGCAGGGAGCTTCTGCATGCTTAGATAGCCTTTGGTATGTAGATAGTGGACGCTCAAGGCACATGACAGGATGTAAAGCCCTTCTCAAAGATTTCAAAATTCATGGAGGGGGTGATATATCCTTTGGTAATAATAGTAAAGGGAAAGTTCTGGGGTCTGGTACAGTACAGTCTGGTAATGTAAAATTTGAAAATGTCAATCTGATAGACAATCTAAAATTCAACCTTCTAAGTGTTTCACAAATGTGTGATAAGGGGTATGGATCATTCTTCACAAAGGAGTGTTGTAGGATTGTTGGACCAGAAATGGTTGAAAAGATTGAAGCAATAATTAAAACTGGAAAAACAAAACTTGTTGCTCAAAGAAGTGGCAATGTTTATGTGGTTGATATGTCAAAAGAGAGCCCCAGAACTGATGCTTGTCTGTTCTCGGCTGCATCAAACAAAGAGACAGAATTATAGCACAGGAGATTAGGGCATACAAATCTCAAGACAATCACAGCAATCTCAAAACAGGGTTTAGTAAGAGGTTTACCTCAAAAACTGTTCACCTGTCCTGAGCATTGTGTTTCCTGCTTAAAAGGAAAGCAACATAAAAGCTCCTACAAATCCATTGATGAGTCCAAAACAACTAAATGTTTGCAAATGCTTCATATGGATTTGTTTGGCCCAGTTAAAGTCATGAGTCTTAGGAAAAAGAGATATTGTTTGGTTATTGTTGATGACTTTTCTAGGTTTACATGGACTTACTTTTTACACTCAAAAGTTGAGACTGCAGGCATTCTGCAAGACTTTGTGAATCAGGTTGAAAAGCAGTTTGACCTTCCAGTAAAAATCTTCAGAAGTGACAATGGCACAGAGTTCAGGAACAAGGAGTTAGATGATTTCTGTGTGTCAAAAGAAATTGTGAGGCAATACAGCATTCCAAGAACACCAGAACAAAATGAGGTTGTTGAAAGAAAGAACAGAACCTTGATTGAGGCTGCCAGAACCATGCTTGTTGATTCAGGTTTGCCATTAACTTTTTGGGCAGAGGCAGTAAACACTGCTTGATATGTTCAAAACAGAGTTTTAATCAACCCCATGCATCAAAAGACTGCCTATGAACTGCTGTATAAAATAAAGCCATTAATCTCATATTTCAAAGTTTTTGGCTGCCCGTGCTTCATTTTTAACTTAAAAGATTCTATCTCAAAATTTGCAGCAAAAATTGATTGTGGTTATCATCTGAGATACTCAACCACTGCTAAGGCCTACAAAGTGTTTAACACAAGGACCAAAACAGTGGAGGAGACTTTGAATGTAAAGTTCAATGAACTTTCATCAATGAAAATCCCAGCAAATCCTGCAGAATTATTTGATCTTGATAAATTTACTTTTGAAAATACTGCTGTCAAGACTAACAGTGCAGGTCCATCAAAGGATTCATCATCAGACTATGGGTATGAAATCATCATTCCTCAACAAAAGTCTGTCCAAATGGGAAGAGCAGCAGATGTTCAAAACAGCTGTCAAAGCTCAACCACTGCTACCTCAACAGTTATTGACCAAAGTAGCCCCTTAACCCCTGCTTCCACATCATCAAACACTGTTGAAAAAAGTCCTCAAATAGTGGATCAAAGTCAGCATGTGTCCACACCATTACCTCCTATTCCACCACCTTTTGAAGCCACTGCTGGATCATCAAAGTCACCAGCAGTGGTTAGCTCAGATGATTCACATCTGCAGCCCTCACCACTCAATGCCATTGTTCCATACCAAGGAGATCTTATCTTCTTGAAATCTCATCCACCAGATCAAATTATTGGCAACATCAATGAAGGGGTGCTCACAAGAAGTCAATCCCAAAACATTTGTCTTTTTGCTGGTTTTCTATCTCTCCATCAGCCAGTCAAGTACCAAGAGGCACTAAAAGACAACAGCTGGGTAGAGGCCATGCAAGAGGAGCTCCAACAGTTTAGAAGACAACAAGTTTGGGAGCTTGTACCATTGCCAGAGGGTGTAAGTCCTACAGGCTCAAAATGGGTCTTCAAAAATAAAACTAATGAAAGGGGTATTGTTGTCAAGAATAAAGCCAGGCTTGTGGTTCAAGGTTTCAGACAAGAAGAGGGCATTGACTATGATGAAACATTTGCCCCTGTAGCAAGACTTGAAGCTATCAGATTATTTCTGGCCTTTGCTGTCAACCACAACATCAAGGTGTACCAAATGGATATCAAATGTGCATTCCTCTATGGTAAGATTCAAGAGGAGGTTTATGTTTGTCAACCTCCAGGCTTTGAGGATCCATTTAATCCAAATCATGTCTACAAGCTGAATAAAGCTTTGTATGGCCTGAAACAAGCACCAAGGGCCTGGTATGAAACTCTTTCCACCTTTCTAATTTCCATTGGTTTCACAAGAGGTAAGATAGACAAAACATTGTTTCTAAAATGGAGAGGAAAGGATTTGATGATTGTCCAGATTTATGTGGATGACATCATTTTTGGAAGCACATGTAATAAAATGTGTGAAGATTTTAGGCAACTCATGACAGCTGAGTTTGAAATGAGTGCAATGGGTGAACTCCAGTGCTTTCTTGGTCTCCAAGTAAGGCAGCTGCAAAATGGCACTTTTATCCATCAAGGCAAATATGCCAAAGAACTTTTAAAGAAATTTGAGATGGATGATTGTAAGCCATGTAGTACACCCATTGCAACCAATAAATTAGTCATGTCTGATGAGAAGGATGATTTGGTTCATCAAACTTTATATAGAAGCATGATTGGGTCTTTATTGTACCTAACTACATCTAGGCCAGACATCATGTTTGCAACATGTGTTTGTGCAAGATCCCAATCAGCCCCTAGAAAGTCAAACCTTATTGCTGTAAAAAGGATATTCAGATACTTAAAAGGTGCTCCCACACTTGGTATCTGGTATCCAGCTGATGGTAAAATTGAGCTTTCAGGTTTCTCAAATAGTGACTTTGCTGGATGTGACAAGACAAGGAAGTCCACTTCAGGAGGGAGCCAATTCCTAGGTGGTTGTTTAGTGTCTTGGCAAAGCAAAAAGCAAGCAGCTGTTTCCACATCCACTGCTGAGGCAGAGTATATAGCTGCTGCAAGCTGTACAGCCCAACTGTTTGGCTTCAAAATCAGTTGCTGGATTTTGGTATCACTGCCTTAAAGACACCACTCATGTTGGATAGCCAGGCAACAGAAAATTTCATCAAAAATCTTGTTTCCCACTCAACCACCAAGCACATCGACATCAGACATCACTTTGTGAGGGATTGCTATGAAAAAGGTTTGATTTCTCTGCACCATGTTCCAACTAAGGATCAGCTGGCGGATGTGCTAACCAAAGCATTAGACACATCCACCTTTGAAAGCTTGATCTCTAGGATTGGCATGCTAAACATGGAATAACAGGCAAAATCCTGTTTTTCTATGAATAAAAGCATTAAAATGTTTTCAGAAAATCAAAAATCCATCCTTAAAAATAGCTAAAAATGAACTTTTCATTAAAATCCTTAAAAGTCTGCCATAACCACTGCTTTGTTCAAAGGTCTGTTCTACTGAAAACACTGTTCACTACTGAAAGTCAACCCCTGTTCTCTCATTTCTTGATAAACACTGTTTTGTTCAAACTCAGTGTTTTATCCACTGATGTGCTATCCACTGATAGTGAAAATCATCCACTGCCTTCATTTTTACCATTACAATCACTGGTCTTGTTCCATCAGTGGTCTTCATAAAAGACAACTTATCCTTCATCTCATCAGGGGTTGGCACGTGGACAGTACATAGCGGTCAGATCTTTTGTAACCGCTGCCACGTCAGCATTCACTTTTTCTCTATAAAACCCCTTCAAAACCCCAAATAGGGTTTTACTGTCGAATTGAATTCTTAAAAATTCCTTTCTCAAAGCAGTTCTCATCTCATTTCCTCAAATTTCTTCACAAACTTCTTCGATCGTCTTCTCCAAAATGACAAAATCAAAGTCATCTGCAACACCCACTTCAAAATCTTCTCGTAAAAAGGCCGCTCAAAAGCCTACACCTATTGAAATCCCATACAAATCACCACACAATTATTTGGGCCTTCTTACAAAACCAGGCACCACCAATGCTTTCAATTCCATCATTGATATCATGTCTGCATCAAAGTACAAAGCTTTGATAACAGCAGATGCTCCAATTTAATTAGACACCCAAAGAGAGTTTTGGAAGAATATTACCCTTGACAAACAAGGCGAGGATGTCATAGCCATTAACTCTTCTTTAATGTGTAAACCTGTCAAAATCAAACCACAATCCATCTCGGAAGTCTTTGAACTCAATGATCAGCAACGTAAAACTTCTTTTCCCAAAAATGAGTTAAAAACTGATTTCCTTGAAAGGGGGTATGCAGAACAAATTAAAAAGGATACCTTACAAAAAGGTAATTTTCCACCTGCAACAAGATTTCTGTTCCATACCCTGCTTATATGTCTTTCAAACAAAACCACTTCTTTTAATGAGATACCATTAAAGATTCAAAACCTGGGATATGCTATTCTTCAAGATGAAAATTTTAATTGCTCCCAGGAAATCTTTAATGATTTGGTTAAAAATGTTGATAAAAAGCCATTCTTACTTTTTCCAAGATTTCTAAGCTATTATTTTGAAAAGAAATTTGGTAAGGATGACGCTTCTGCAATAAAACAAGGTGTATCTTTTCAAATAAACAGCTTAACTGCTGAAACTTTTACAAGAATGTCAACACCTTGCAAAACACAAGCAGAGGTGCCTGAGCAGAATTTAGCAGCTACCACTGCTCCTCAGGTATCTGCTGCTGAGCCCACTGCTCCAGGTGATTATAGCAGCAAAACAACTGCTTTGAAACCCACACCTAAAATCACCAAAAGGCCAAAACAAAAGAAAACTCAAAAACCCCCCAAACCTATCAAAAAGGCAACTCTGGAGGATGAGATACCAGAGCAACTGCCAGTGACAGCACAAAAGTCACAAGAAACCACTGCTGCTAGTTCCTCACAGCAGTTGGTACAAATATCTCAACCCATGGCTGAAACTCATCCTGCTTCTTCTCAAAAAGAACAGGTTGTACAAATAGGGACACCACAATAATATGATCTGGAATCACTTGCTTCCATCATCCACAGCCCAATGCCCGGGGCCAATTCTCTTTCTACACCCAACCTCACCTCCACAATTCCCCCACCAACAAAATTATTGTTGGATACTATAGATCTGAACCAGGCACAAACTAGTCCTTCGCACTCACCTATCAATGAGAACATACTTCAACAAATGACTGGGTCTGATGTATCAATCATAGCTAACCCACCAACAAGACCTGTGGAGGTTACACCCCTTGAGTTACAAGTAACTCTTGGTGGTAATCCAAGTGAAGCAGCCACTACAAATGCTGAACCCATTAGTTTACATTTGGACAGTGGTTACATCAATAAGACTTCCTTGGAGGCAATTCCTTCTATAGCACCTCTGATAACCACTAGTGAGTTTGTTTTAACCATGGTACCATCAAAAGGTTATCAAGTGTTGAGGGAAGAAGTCCCCAGTACCAAGACAAAGGGGCATCAGTGGATGACTTTTGGAATACAATCCCTAAGCCAACCACTGTTACAACCACTGTTAGTGGGAAATCGGATGATCCCATTAAATTGGGTGATGGTTTAAAGTACCTATAATTGACGGATATAGTTGAAAAACTGGATACCTCTGTTGCAGAAATCAAAGAAATGTTGCAACAGTTATTGAAAGTTCAAAAGGTGCAACCCACTGCTATTCCAACTCAAGCATCTGCTCCACCACAAGCACCTGCTGCAAATGAGTTATGGAGTTTATTTCAACCCCTGCTCCAACAACAAAGACAAACAGTTGATCAGCAACATGCAATACATGTACAAGAGCTGAGAAACATAATAGAGTCCAGGTTTAGAAACACCCAAGTAGACATCAAGGCTATAAAGGCCCATCTCTTGAACACCACTGGCACTGCTCCTCCCACTGTTCTCTTCATTGATCAACTACCCCCAGATAATGCCAAAAAGGGGGAGAAAATCAAGGAGTGGAAGAAGAAGGGAGTAGATGATGGTCTGTATATTGAACCAGAAAAAGATGCAATGACTAAAAAGATTCCCTTGCCAGATGGTAGCAAAAATATTGATGTTACCACAAATGCACTTGCTGAAGCAAAAGCAAGTGTAAAAAGGGACAGAGAGGCAAAGGATATGTCCAGGTGGAATGAGGAGAAAAGAGCTTATATGGAGCTGAATGCGCAGGGTTGTTCTGAGCCAAAGGATGTTCAAAATCCTGAGCCAAAAAGAAAGAATCCCACTAGAAAAGTGAGGGAACCCAAATCCACACCATCCAGACTCACAAAGCATACTTCCAAACCACTTTCCAAAAGCCCTCAACATCAATCTTCCACTCAAACAGCTGTTGTAACTCCTGTTGTATCAACAACTGCTGAACTGTTGGTACTTCAGTAGTTTCAACATCTGCTATCACTTCAACACACACTACTTCAACACACACCACAACCACAACCACTGCCTTACCACCACCACCAAAAATCATCTCACCACCAAAACCACCTTCACCACTAAAAAAAATCTCACCACCATCACCTCCTGCCAAAAAGCAGAAGACATCAGATGTTACAACATCTGTTGTAATGGCAACAGTGGTTGAAACACCAGTTGTTTCAACAACTGTTAGTCAGCCACCTTCTACCACTCAACTCACCACCACTGATCCACCCAAGACATCATCAGCCTCTCCTACAATAAAAAGGAGGAGGATTTTCATACCTGATGATGACTCTCCATCACCACCACCAACATGTTCACAATCCCTTGCACTTATTCCAAACCCTGTTCCTCTCTCATCAGCTCAAGTACAACAACCAATCCCTATCATCACTCCTGCAGGTTTCCAATATCCTCTTGAACTCATTGCAGTCAGAGAAGAGATTAAATCCTTCTACTATGAGGATGATCCTGGTAAAAGGAAGTTGCCATCAGTTGAAGGATATCCTAGGCCTAACAATATTGAAGAGTATTTGAAAGTTAAGGCTCAACAGGCAGAGGATATCTCCAAAAGAAGCTCTCAAGGAAAAACTGATAAAGAAATTCAAAGGCATTATCAATTTCTGCTCACACAAGTTAGATCATTGGAGCAGTTTGCAAAGAATGTTTGTAAGCAAGTCTCAGAAAGAGCAGATAAAACCCTGAGAAAAGATTACATTGAAAATATCATGGCTTTTAAGAAGTATAAGGGGGAAAAATACATGTACAAAGAGTGGACCATTTCTGAGCTTGAAAAAGAAGCAGCCAGGATTCAAGAAATGATTAAGAATAAGGTCAAACACACTCCTCCAGATTGGTCAAAGTACAAAAAGAATATGCCTGAAAAGACATTGGAGCTGAAGAGAATTAAAGAGGAATTAGTTACTGCTGATTATGGGTCTAAAAATCAAGTGTCAAGATGGAAAGAAGACAAAGTCAGGACAACCTACAAAAGGTTGGAGGAATTAAGGAAGAAAGATCCTAAAGTTCCACAAAAACCTGACTACCCTGAAGCAGAGGTTTCAACAAGACCACCAAAGCTGCAAATCAGGAGATCCACTACTCCAGCTGGTGCTGCCATCCATAAAAGAAGACAACAACAATTGGATACTGAAACAGTGGCAGAATTAATGGCAGGAGATGAGCTTATAAAAGAGGGCATTAAGCAGATGATAGCTGAAACTCTTGGCCTAAACCAACCTGCAAGCACTGCTCAAACAGTCATCACAAGGCCTGCATCACCAAACTCCTCATCTAATAAAAATCTCCCAAGAAACCCACCAGACTCAAAAGTACTAAAGTGGAAAACTGACAAACAGACCCATGTACTGACAGTGATCAAGTCTAGTGGAGAAGTGAAGCAAATAACAAGGGAACAAGCACTTGGCCTAAGTCTTGAAGATTTGCAGGATCTCCTTGATCTTCCACTGTGCAGGGATGAAGATGACACTGATGCCTTAGCCTTTGAGTTACAACTCAAAGGTCAAATAAGGGAACTGTTGATGAGGCAATAAAGATCTACCAATAATGAAGGGTTTTGGCATTATCTGTTCCAGGGGGAGATTGTTGGGATTGAACCCTATCAGAGGAACAGATAATTAAAGCCAAAACTGGATCAGAGCAGTGGATCCAGAATAAGCAGATATTGTGTATACAAGTCTCTCCCCTTGAAAGTGGTTTCAACATCTGCTGACCTCCTATATACTGATCGGTACAACTGCTGATCAAGTCAAAGACTGATGAAGACTAAAGCCCTGTTGTTCAATCTACTGCCTTGAGTCAAGCACTTCTGGGTTATATCAAGTGTTGCTGGGTTTACATCAGTGGAAGGATTCAGCAGTAGTTTAGTTTGTCTTTATGTAATGAATTGTAATAACAGTTGTTAGCATAGCAGTACTTGTATAGATCAGAGGTTAGAGTTTGTTAGGAGGTTAGATGTCACTTTCATGGTGACGTCAGCAAAGATGCCACATTGGTTTGTCCGTGCCTATAAATAGAACAGTACCCTGTACTATTCTATTAGCTCTTCACCATCTTTCTTCCTGTACGAACAAATCATTGTGAGCTCAGGCTGAGGGGTAGTTTTGTTACATACATGCAAGTGTAATCGGTGTTTGAAATAAATTTAAGCATTCGGTTCATTGTTGAAAATGTGTGTTGAAAGCAATTCTTTTGTTTGATTGTGAAAAGTTTGTTTCCATTTATATTCCGATGCACATCTCTTTCATTGTTCATCTTAATTCAAACATTAAACACAATCAAAATCAAACTCAGATCCTAACACTAAACGTCTACTATTGATAACAAAGCCAATGATCATGAGATGAGCAAAAGTTCATTTAGGTACATGTAGTTTTACATATAGTACCATTAATTCACATCAAGCCAATAAGTTATAGTTCTCCCCATACAGTTGGTTTTTGGTCAGGAACCAAAGATGTCTCATCAAAGATTTTGGTTGTGCGACATATATTGAAACTAATCCACCACAGCGCACAAAGATGGGACTTCTAAAAAGTTTGAGAATATGTTGGGTATTAATAATCGTCTATGATTATATACTTAAAGCCATTAGTAAAAAAATTGTTTATGGCTCATTGGTTTTCACTTTAGTGAATGAATGTTCCCAACATTAGGGAGAGATAACAAGCAGTTGGAAAGTGAAAAATGAAATGAATTATCATGTCATCTTGATCCTCAGACTATAAACTATGAACTAGAAGTTTAAAGTATAATTCATTTATCAATATTAAAGAACAAATTACCAGACAAGTTCACTGACCTAAATAGAGTGACTAAGTAAGTCACATAATCAACTGCTTATGCTCCAGTTATATTTGTGTCCCAAGAGGACAACCACGTATTTTTGTAATGGGTCTATTGCACGCCTAAAGCGTGGTAGACTAGCTGATTCCAATAATAAAATTCCTCGAAAATTGGAGCAAGTAATTAAGATGGTCAAGTCGAGGTTATAGTAATAAAATCTCCTGAAAAGACAGTAGACATGATGGTTCAAGAAGAACTTCAGGTACCTGAAAATAAAGAGATCTCAATAAGTTATATGATGTCTAAGATATGTATGGAATCGAAACAAAATCGACGTCGTTATACTTTTGTATATAATATAGCGCTTGAAATGATGAAATGACGAGGATCAAGATTTAAGATCTGCCTATGAATGAAAATACATAAATGATTGGCCAAAATGGAAAGACGCAAAGTATGGCAGATTTAAATTCTCTAATGAAATGGAAAGTTTTCGGACCAACAGTCCATACAACTGAATTTGTAAAGTATGTTGGATATTAATGGGGCTTTTATGCGAATCATGTGAAAATCAAAGTAAATAAGATAAGGCAAATATGATGCATAAGGATTTTCGCAAAAACCCATGATTGATTATAATGAGACACATTCTCTAGTGGTGGATGTAATGACTTTCCAATATTTTATTAGTATGGTAATATAAAGAGAGAATTGATATGCGTCTTATGAATGTTATATATCACTTGATACTAAAAGTTTACATGAAAGTCCCTCAAGGATTGGAATTATCAAAAATCATGTAAAATGAGTTCTCGAGAACGATATGATCGTTGTATACAAATTCATATTTGAATACGTTGAATATAATTGGAACCCCTATTGAGTATCGTAAAGCATTTAAGTGCTTATAAGGTTAGTTGAAACGTCTTAAGGATGTAATTCTTGTGCATCAATAACTATACATAGAAAACTTGTGTCTGGTTATTATGGCATCTTAATGTACAATGTATAAGCATGGTATAATATGGATTAAATATTCAAGACATCCTTGCATATGATATAGAAATCAATGAGGAGGTATATGTAATAGAACTCCTAAAGAGTGAATGCACATACATTATTTTTCAAAGTTGAAAGAAGTATTTATATGATAGCAAATGCCTGAAGCATTGATTTCAAGTCCTCAACAATGTATCTTTATAAAGTTCAAGATAGTATGAACTAAAATAGTCAAGTTGAGTGTTGTACAACTCATGATATATTCTGATAAAGAGCAATATAAGTTTGATAATATTATCTATCTTTATCAAATGTTCTTTTCTAAAAGTTCACTATAATCGCAATTTACAGTGATGATGTCTGAGCATCATCAAGAGAAACTGGCGAGCTTTTAGAAGGGGAATTTTTTTAATGACCCTTGCACAATCTAATTATTACTCGACTTGCAGTTCGAGTATATTTGTAATCATACTTTTATTCATCTATCAAACTACATCAAGAAGATGTTGGTGGGACATTTTAGTATGTAGAGAGCTCAACCTTATAGTATGTTAAAGGTTGTTCAGACACTTTTTATAAGAAATGATTATTATCATCTCCTACCAAAGTAGAGATTCTCATTTCAAAAGTACCATGACTAAAGTGCAATTGTGCATTAAATTAACTTTCTTGCTATGCATGATAATATATATTTTTATTTATCAACATGATATAGCACATGTCCAATGAGGAGACATTTGAATGATAAAGCAGATATGTCGATACCCTAAAGGTAAGAATGATATGTGTCTATATTTTACAACCCCATGAAAGCTAGTTATGTTAGTCTTGTAGATATAAAGAATGTAACACCTCTTGGATCTTATGGTATTTGTTCGCAAGAGGAAGCACTCGAAGTCTCACAAGAAGATTTTACAACATTACTTAATATAAATGATTGGATTTCAAGGCATCAAACGACAAATCATTCTACAAAAGTTTTGAGCAACTTTCAAGGATGATGGACACACTTTACTTAAAGGATACATATTATAATAAGGGGGAGATTTATTCAAGTTGCACTGTTTTTCCCTTAACTAAGTTTTATCCCAATGGGTTTTCTTAATAAGGTTTTTAATGAGGCAGCATACCTGATCTAGAAGTTTCAGAGGGAGATAATGCGCATTACACGCTGCACTCTTTTTCCTTAGCTATGGTTTTGTCACACCGGGTTTTCCTAGCAAGGTTTTTAACGAGACAGCATCAAGCGTATTATGTTGATAACCAAGGGTGAGTGTTATGAATATATTTATTATTAACGTGGTTATCAACACCTAAAATAGATTAGGCTTGTTCCACAAGTTTTCCTCAATTATATATAATCTTTTGTAATATACACCTAAAATCAATGAAATATTTCTCTCTATTATTTTCTTCTTCTTCTTTGCTATTAGGCTAGTTTCACAACATCTTTCAAATTAATGGACCAAAAGCTTTTGTTTTATTAGTAGTTGGGTAGAGATGAAGCCGAACCTGACTAGATATTTACGATAAAACATCTAGATGTTATCTTTAACCGGTAGCTCTAACAGTTCACTCATTTGACTAATCAATCCGGTCTCATAAACCAAAAGACAGTCAAAAGAGGAAGGTACCTGATAAGCATCGGTGGTTTTTCAACAATATTGTCTAGTTCTCAAAGCAAAGCAAAGCAAAGCGAATCGATTCATCAACATTAACTCATAAGCAAACCAAGAAACACTATGCAGATCCGATTTTCAAAATATTACAATTTTATACAACGAAACTGTATCCAAGTTGTATATCAACAAGACCTCACTTGATTCACATAAGCCCTGGCCCTGGCGATGTTTCTGTTAGTAGTGTTCATTTTCCGATTTTTCGTATGAAATTTTTTAAGTATAGAGGCCGGCCCTCACCAATTGTTTTGGCTAAAAATTCTCGTCCCCTACCAATTTTCTTGTCAAAAAATTTTATACATATTGTCATATTGAGTTATAAAAAAACATGAAGAACGGGGCAATTAGTAAATTTTATACTTGTTTTTAAATTTGAAGTGGGATTTTAATTTGGAAGTGGGCTTTTAATAAAGTTTGAAACTAGTTTTTATACAAAATGATACTTAAGGGTTGTTTTTTTTGTCATAAATGAAACTTGTTTAAACAAAAAAAAGAAGAAAATGTGAATCCCCCATCTGTGTTTGACGCATCAAAAGAAAAAAAAAACAAAAAAAGAGGTTCTATTGTGTTCTTGAAGATAGCCGGTAGCTACATCACATTCGACGCAAACAAGGGTGCATTCGAGCTGGAAAGAGGCATGTAATCACAAATTCGAACTAGGCATACGAGTTTGATTCGGAAGACATAATCGATAAATTAAAAAAATTTAAAGGTCGTCGGGTTGAGTGGTAATTCTTCTTCCAGGGACTTACCATTTCTCTCGCATCATCAAGGGCGTAGCTTTCAAGGGGCCGGGAGGGGCGCCCGACCCCCCGAACTTTTCGCTCAGTAGTGTTATGTATGTACGTTTCGTGTAGAATTTTTTAGGTATATACGTTTTCGACCCCCCGGTTTTATAAAAAAGAAGTTACTTATATAAAATTTTTAGGTTCGGTGACTTCTGACCCCCCCGGTGGAAATTTTCAAGCTTCGCCACTGCGCATCATCATAGATATTTTAGATCTTTGTTGGTTAAACAATATTTAGTTTTTTTTATGTGTAAGAATAGACCTTTGAATGAATATTAATTTGATATTTGGATTTCTTATTGCCTGACCCGACCCGACCCGAACTGAATCGTCAACCCGAACATATAACCTGAAACATAGTGATAGAAAAAAAAAATTGGGTCCATGAATATCGGCCCTCATGAAACTTTTGATCAAACTTCGTGACTGATTTAAGGTATATCGAACCATAAAGCTCACCACCTTTAGAAACCTAAATATGATTTATTTATTTAAAAATTAAAAGAAAAGCATTTAAATTATGAACGGAAATATTTAGCAACATTTAATTATAAAACTGAAATATTTAATTAGTTTCAAGTTTGTTTAGACGTGACTAGAGATGGACATAATCGGGAATTACTAATACCCGCAACTGGTTTCTACCCGTACCTGGGTACTGATACTAGTTAGGGGAACCGGGTTCTTTGAAGACCCGGTTCCGGGTTGAACCCGGGTAGTCGTCAATAAAACTAGAACTGATGTAACCGGTTACGGGTACTCTGGATCCGGTTTCGGGTACTGTTTGGAACCGGTTCTGTCGGGTTTTTCAAACCAAAAAGCTGCCACTTACTGTTGGAACCGGTTCCAACGGATATAATACCGTTGGAAACCGATTATATATTATAAAAATCGTTTTTTTTTGTATATATACCCCATCTTCTCCATTCTCTTTTCTTACTACTACAAACATTCAACACTTAAACATTGGATTTCATATTTTCGAAGATACAATGGCATGCAATGGCGAGCTTGTTATGGTTTTGGAAACCAAACAAAACCCGTCAACGACTAGTAACCGGGTCCAACGGATAGTAACCGGTTCCAACGGTCACATTTGGCATTTAATGCTTTTTGCAACCTCCAAGAATCGATTCTAACGCAATCTCATTTTGAACACGAGTTTAAGGTTTACTTTTGTTATTAGTAGGAGTTATGTTATGTGTCTAACTATTGTTTAATACTATCGCATCGCTTACTCGCAACACAACACATCGCAACGCTAAACGCACGAAACAAAAAGTTGGAAACCAACTCGCACAAGCCATCCGATCGAAGGACCATTCGATCGAATGGTCATCCGTCCGGATGACCATCTGATCGGAAGGCCCTCCGATCGAATCACTCCACACCGCCTCTTCCCCTTCTTGCCCTATAAATACTCACCTGTCACATCACTATTCATGATGTGACAGCTCTCCTCCGACCCAGCACATTCTCAAGCTATTTTCTCTCGATTCCTCGCGATTCTTGTAAGTTTCCACTCCAAATCTTGTACTTTCATGATCAATACACACTTTCTCATCAATTTCACCAACAAATCTCACATTTTCACCATTAAATCCTATTCGGGTTGTTCTAAGGTGATGTCATCATGGAGTTCTTATGAACCTTGAAGTGCGACATCATCTCATCAAGAACAACTCAGATCTAAAGGATTTCTACAATGTTTAAACACTGATTTCACCAAAATCTATAAAATAAAGTGTTTCAAACTTTTCTTCAAACCTTCTTCACTTTTCACTCAAACCCGATAGAATCTGAGCTCGTTCGGGCCTTCTACTCGTTCTCTAGAGAAGTGTCGGACTGAGAATGGATTCCTATCGGAGAAGACGATCGATTCGTGGGTTAAACATGGAACAACGTCATTAACAGTTGGTTCGGACCGAACGGGGTGATTCCCGTCCTTTCGGATGAGTTGGCTTGAAGGGATTCTCGTTGTTTAAAATGCCATCATAACGTCTCTGTCAAATCGCAAATTTTATAACTTGACAAATTTTACAAGTTTTTAAACGAAACAGGTTGCTCGGACGGATAGCCATCCGATCAGACCACCATCTGATCGAATGACTATCCGATCAGGTGACTGATATGTTCAACACTTAAACATTTTCACAAAACTTCAAAGGATATCAGCTGCGAACGAAAGGGCATCCGACCAAACGGTCATCCGTCCGGATGACCTGATTTGTAGAAATACTTCTCATTTTACAAATTGCTACAACAAAAACTTCAATGTTCATACACAAACACATCCTTCCCAACGGACAACCCTCCGACTGAATGGTCATCCGTTCGGATGGTCATCTGATCAGATCACTTTCCGTCGCTCATACCACCAGACACCGTTTTACGCACTGTTAATCGCTTATACTGTCGTACTGTGATCAGGCTAACTCTAAGCGCTCCCTTCAATCCAATACAGATCGTGTTTAGTAGCTACCATCATCTGTGAGTATACTCGATCCCTTTTTGCTTTAAGCACTTTTGGGTGTTACATACGTTACCTATATCAAATCACATCGGTCACACAATGCAAACACTTTTTCATACGCTAATCGCTCTCGCATGTTATACGTGTTATTCGATGAGTGTTTGTATTTTATATTTACACAGTGATTGTTGCCTGACACCTTAGAAACGATAGTACTATAGTTTGGACTCAGCACATGTCGTGGATAGGGGTTGTTAAGGGTATTTCTTCACGTGTCACAATGGTGATATGTGTTGCGCATTCTACAACTCGTAGTCATGTCTGTGCATATTTCATTGTCGATAACCTACCTGCTTCACATTTCTACGTGTTACATGCTGGTTATGCGTAAATCGCTTTCGCTACTATTATACTATTAAACTTGTATGCTCACCTTTACACTATGTGTATTGACTTTATTTTAACGTATGTGACAGGTGTTTAGGATGCTTTCTTTATTTGCTGGATATCATGGAATCAAGCTAGGGGAGTCTAGAAACAAAATTAAATAAAAATCTGAGTTGTCGAAACAATTTATTTGTCTTTGAGATACTATGTATGTAATAACTATTTTGCTTGATATGTTATGGTATGGGACGTAACGTTAAAATATTTGATAATATTAGTTGTTATGGATTTCTCCTGGACAATCTGTTTCGCTCAGTGTCGCGCCCCGATGTTTCCGCCATCGGTTGGGGTGTGACAGATTGGTATCAGAGCCATAACTATAGGGAATTAGGTAAGACTCGACCTAGTCTGGGTCGACATCTTAGAATTGACCTAGTCTATAGTCTAAGTACCAACAGACCGACTTGTGCAAACCCGGTAGGGGTTTCGTACGAACTTACTTGATAATCTCGCTCAAACTCGCTGAAAACTACACTCTTGCGCAAACATCACATATTACCGCTTCGCGCAAGGTCAACCTTTCCTAAGGCTGGCAACACACACGATTTTTGAGAACACTCGTGTAAACGAGTGATCTGGCCGAGATTAGGTGTGAAAACCGCAAACTCTCAACTAGATCGCTCGCCCGACGTGCATGTTTACTATAAACACGAGAATTTGCGTTGAATCAGGAGTGAAATCCATACTTCGACGCAGATTTCCCTCTCCATCTTGTGGTTTATCACACAAACAGGAATGCAGTCGTTAAGTTAGGGGTGAAACCCGAATCTTGATGACTTGCTCCGCTCTCTAATTTGGTTTTACAAAACTCTCACCAAGGTCTCGACGGACTCCAATTACCCGAGTCACGCAGTAACTGGAAGGATATGTGCCATTCGCCCAGATTGAGGCAAGAGCACAGTCCAGAAAGCCAAAGTATGTACTCAAAGTCCTTGAAAATAGTCGAATCACTTCGGGTAGTCAATGTCTATCACCGAAGACAGTCTATTTTCAATCGCTAATTTTACGATTATGTGTTTCGATTCTGAGCTCGCAACCGTTGATTCTTCGATTTTATGTGTAATTTTATGTGTTTTATGTGGCTTTATGTGTTTACATATATGTTTAGGTTTTGGAGACTATTCGCTTTTCGCTCCTCGCTTCGATAAACACACACAACTCGCACTATACATTTATCTCAATACACTAACAAATCGCAACTTCACATCGCATCTACTGAGGTGTGAGATCCATACGTTGTGAAACTCGCACTCGCAACTCTCAATCGCTTTACGCAGCTGTGAAAGATAGGTGAATACGTTCAATATATGTAGGTGAATACGTGCAAAATATAGTTGAAGATGTGCTTATGTGGACTATCTGCTTCTATGCTTACGTGGACTACGTGCTTACATGTTTACGTGATTATGTGGATTATGTGCCTACGTGACTATGTGCCTGTGTGTGGACATGTTCCAGAGCTTTATCTAGTAGAAATAAGTAGAGTGGTATGGAGAGATTCGATTACATCGTACCTGAATCCTATGGCGATGTCTGTTGTAGACAATGTCGTCATTCAGTTCACACACTTCCCGAGCTGCTCGCCGCAACCACGCTAATAAACGCATCACCTCGCTAGTCGCCAAGCAAATGGCTAAGGTCATTCCGCAAATTGTCAGCGAACTTAATGAAAACGCTAGAAACTCCTCTGAGGAATCTAGGACTGACTCGCCTAAGGCTACTTTTAGCTTCAAGCAGTTTAAGGCCTGCGGCCCCAAAGACTTCACTGGTGAAGACGGGCCTACTGCCATGTCTCAATGGTTCGATTCAATTGAAGTCACTCTGCGCCAAAGCGGCTGTCCTGATAACCTCCGCACTATCAACGCAACAGGCTTTTTCCAGTCCAGGGCTCTGGATTGGTGGACCGCCGAAAGGAACAGGCGAGGGAATGACGTAGCCTATGGGCTTACTTGGGAAGAGTTGAAGGAAATCATGATGAAGGAATTCTGCCCTCCCATGAGCTTCAGAAACTAGAGGATGAGTTTTGGAACATCAAGCAAGAGGGTGGCGACAATGCTGGTCTCATTGCTCGCTTTAAGCAGCTTAGCATCATTTGTCATGGCCAAGTCTTTACTCCCGACATCACAATCAAGAAATACATTTGTGCTTTACCAGATTGTGTAGCTGATTTCGTGCAAGCCACCAAGACAACCACCATCGAAGAGACTTATCTACTCACTGCAGAAATCAATGACAAGCGAGTTAGAGCTGGTTACTTCAAGAACACCACCACCAAAAGTCTCCACCAAGCCACCGATTCTCCTATCGCTCCTGAAACTGCCGCACCGCAAGGGTCGAAATCTTCACGTCGCAAGCGCAAGAACAACAACAACAATAAGAACTGTGCTGTCACAACCGCTCCTCTCAATGTTGTTCCTGTCCAACAGCAAAACCAGAATTGCCAAGTAGCGGCACCTGTGACCAATGCACCTCCTGCAAAGCGTGCATACACTGGTCCACACCCGCTATGCCCTACTTGTACTTACCATCATCCAGTTGGGATCGCATGTCGATTTTGTGTTCACTGCAACCTTTACGACCACTTTACTGCAAATAGTCGTACTGGTCCCCGCCAAGCTCAAGTTTAACCTCGTTCATTGCCAGCTCCTCTTCCCGCTCCACAGGGACAACAAGCAGCTCCTGCTCCCGCTGCTCATGCAAGAGCCTGCTATGCTTGTGGTGACCCTAACCACTTTGCAAATGTATGCTCTAACCGAGTGGTGAAGCAAGAGCCAGCGCAGCAACAACATCAACAGCAGCAGCCTTAGCAGCAGCAGCAGCCAGCGCAACAAGCAGCCCGTGGACGTATTTTCAACATCAACGTTCGCCAGGCTCAAGCTAACAATAATGTTGTCAATGGTATGTTCCTTGTCAATGGTATATATGCTTCGTGTTTGTCTGATACTGGAGCAGATAACTGTTTTGTGTCGTTTGAATTCGAGAAGCTCCTAAAACGTAAACGCGCTAACCTCCCAACGACGTTCGATGTAGAAATTGCCACTGGAAGAACTGTCACTGTTAGTTCCATTCTACGTGATTTTACTCTTGAGTTCAACAATCACGTCTTCCCGATCGAGCTTATCCCGATGCAGCTTGGTAGTTTCGATATCATAGTAGGCAAGGATTTTTTTCGCGAAAATCATGCTGAAGTCGTTTGCTTCGATAAAATGATTCGTTTCTCTCTTGCTAATGGTGATCAATTATGTGTCTATGGCGAAACACCTTTGAAAGATCTCAAACTCATGTCGTGCGTACAAGCGAGCAAGTATCTCCGAAAGGAATACAAAGCTTTCTTAGCGTACATCGTAGTAGCGGAGGAAAAGGAAAAGAAGGCAATGGATAAGGTGCCTGTGGTTCGTGATTTTCCTGCTATTTTCCCAGATGATTTACCCGGTTTACCCCCGAGTCGTGACATCGACTTCCGTATTGACCTCATTCCTGCAGCAAATCCTGTTGCCAAATCTCCCTATCGACTCGCTCCATCCGAAATGCGCGAACTCTCAAGTCAACTCCAGGAACTGCATGATAAAGGCTTCATTCGCCCTAGCAGCTCTCCTTGGGGCGCACCTGTTCTTTACGTGTGCGCATATATACATAATTTTGCAATGAAATTACACACGATTCGATTTTAAATTTATAAAAGTGATTATTACTTTAACATCAAAACACACACGAAAGAGGCAAGTGTACCCCGTCATATATGTAGTAAAGTATCGGTAAGAACCAGGTATCGATCCAAGGAAATGGGCGGAGGAATAATACTAGACCTTTGTCACTAAACTACCGGTAAAAACATAAGTTGTTTGATTTTTTTATAAACTAAAGTAAGCATAAACAACTACTTATAAAAACATAATAGATTTCAAATATGAAAATAGATAAAAAGCCTTGCTTAATACACAACCAAAGCATGTCAACTAAGTCGGTTTTAGCACTAGAAGCATTTGATCAATTCTCCAATTTTGAGACAATTAGTATCCCTTTCGGGAATCTTAACATGACAATCATTTGGAAAGTTAAAACGATAAACACACTTTAACCACCTAAAATTGTTCTTTGACGTACAATTGATAAATGTCTATGAAAATCTCTTAAAAATAAGTTAGTCATCCGTTAGGAGTTTTCTAACCTCACTTAAACAAGGAAAGCAACACCGATAAACACAATGCAACCACCGAGACAAGCATAAACTAAATTAAATCACAACCGAGTTCATTTTACAAATCTTGCACATAAATTCACCAAGATAGCAATTTTGGCCTAAACTACTAACTAAGCTAACAAATCATGGAAAGAATTTATAACGACACCATTTAACCCGTTAAGGTCCTTACGTGACGGCAAGCTTTCTTGATTGACAATAATTACATTTTATTAAACCACTAACCATTTCTAGTATCATGGTGCACACATTTTAACCAAGCTAAACTAGTTAACCAAGTTTAAAGTTTACTAATACAAGATTAATTAAGCTTCATTTTTCAACTATCTTAGCTAACCAAATACCAATCATCCAACAAAATTACTTATAATCAAGAAATCAATATCAATAACAAGGTTGCAAACTAATCATCAAAGATTAACATAGAAAATACTTCCAAGTGTCATTACAAACAAAGATTAACATACTAGTGGTTATAATCAAGCAAGAGATTGTTGTGTTTTTGCCCAAAGGCTACAATAATACATAAACATTAATCTAAATGCTTGAAATATTAACAAAATTATGGAAAGATTAGAAAACCAAACCATAAACAAGCAATAGATTAAGAATCCGGATAGTAATAGAGCTAAACGGGACAATGTGGCTTGAATCTGGGTGAAAGCTAACGCCTCCGGAGCCTGAAAATCGCCTGAATTGCTCTCCAAAATTCTAGAGTTACGAGCAGAATGTTTCTGCATGTTTTTTATAACTTTTCGATCTCGCACGGTCGTGCACTTTATTGGCACGACCGTTCACTTTATGCATTATTGGAGTTACTGTGCACCATACCGCATGACATCATCTTATCTTGACCGTCTTCAATCCCGCACGACCGTTCCATTTGTCGCACGATCGTGCATCTCCGGGTTAGAGTTGCACGTGCAGCTGCACTGGTGGTGCAGTTCCGGGCTGGCTTGGTTGTCGGGGTTGCACATCCGTGCCTCCATCCGCACGATCGTTCCGATCCGAGAAAGGCTTGCACCCCAGATTGCACAGTCGTTCATCGCCGGTCCGGGCTATGTTGTCGGATATGCACGGTCGTTCCATGAGTCGCACGACCGTGCCAAATGCCCAGGTCAGAATCTTCCAGAATGTTTGCAGCTTTGTCGTTTTGTCCGGAAAGTCCTCGTTTTCACTATCATCTTGTCTGGCATGTTGTTTTAGGCCTGTAAACAAAAGTATACATGATTAAGTATCTGAATGACGGTTTTACGGCCGAAAACGCATAAATTGGGGATAAAATGGGGGACTAAAATATGTATAAATTGGTGAATATCAAATCTCCCCACACTTGAACCTTACTTGTCCTCAAGCAAGCTAAACTAAAATGCGATAAAAAACAAGTATTTAACAAGAACGAGTATTTACAAACTATTTATTGAAACAACTACAAACGGTTAGCCGGTTTTTCGAAAGACAACAACAAATGAATCAAACCAAACAAGCATATGCAAATATATGGCGATAACCAAAAAGCCGTGACTTCACTTTCAATTGACTTAAAATGCTAATCTTCACACAACTCACAATGTTCACACACACTCGGTTTTATTTATGAAACATACATAAAATGTGTATGTGCAAACACTCAATGCCTCGTCAATGAAATCTGTAATATCATAAGCTTGTCATAAGATCTCGTCTCCACCAACTAACATGCGAAAAAGTGCAAATCAAGAGGACTTTTCGGGTTATAACGTTAGGCTTGGGCGAAGGGTATGGAAATGGACATTTAAAGTGGCGAAGTGGTTAAAACTCGGTAGCTACATTTAACAAGCGCAATACAACAAAACTATACATACAAACGCCTTAAAAAGGCGACTTATGCGACAACGAGCTCATAAACAAGATTTCATCATTTTATCATTCAAAATTGCTCGAATTTTGTCTACTTCACCCTATTTTAGGGTGTTTTATTTTCTGTTTTTTTTTTTTGCATATATATATATAAAAAAACTAATGGATTTATACAATGAAAAATAAACTATAACAAGCGCTAGTTAAACGATTATTCTGATCGAGTTTCAACACTAAAAGGTTTAAAACATAAAAAGGCTAAATTTGGCTAAGTGGGCGATTATGTTGGGTAAAAAAAGGTAAACGGGAAGGCTTGACATGGTTCATCCTAAAGGTAATGTAAGGTATACGGGAAACACAACACAAAGAACAAGGCTAACAACAAAGGGGTAATCTAAGTGCCTCTATCACTTCTACACAATTCCGCAAGTTCATGGTCTTAACAAGCATACTAGTGACAAGTTCTAAATTACACATGACATCCGGCTCACTCCTAAATCCGAACTGAACAAATATATAACAATTTCAAGGCTCAAATATGCTCACGTAACGGAAGGAATGGGTAAAAGTGTGAAAACTATCATGCAAGTCTTTCTTTGTTTGTCACGCTTTCCGGTTTTCTTTTTCAAAATTTATTTTGCTTGTCGAGTTTTTATCAAGTCTGAAGTTTTCTAAAACACAACCAACCGGTTTATTTACTAAAATAAATACAGAAAACAGATATTTTTGATTGAATTTTCTGATTTTTTTAGGACAAACAAAGTTAACAAGTTAAACCCCTCCCCACACTTGAACTTCGCATTGTCCCCAATGGGAAACCCGAAATATAGAGATAAAGGAGAATAATACTCCCCTCAAGATTATTGTGATGCAACGAGACTTCCAAGTTGTATCTGTGATGTGCTCCGTTCCAAGATATGATATCCAAAATCTGCAAGTATGTCACATGGTACAGCAAAACAGAACAGAAACAAATAAACCAAATAAACCATAATTTACATAAATATAAGTACTAAAATCCAAACAAAGACAAGACATAAAGTAAAGTGTCTGAAAATAAAGAGTACATCACCGGGGGTGTTTAAAATAACAACCAAAATGAACACCCGAAATATAAAGTACTGAAATAATAAAAACCACCAATGATCAACTCCACCGTCTCCTAATCATCGTCACCAGCATCATCTCTCATGTAGGATGGGCCCGCATCTCCATAACCAGGTGGGTTCCCGTATGGGAACTGTGGAGGATGCTGAAAGTAGTCAGGATAGGCATTATGCATCTCTCCGAACAGGTATGAGAACCCAGCTTGCACCCCCTGGTACAAGCTGTCCTGGTTCCCCCTGATCTGGTCCTGACTAGCCCTGATCTGGTCCTGACTAGGCCTGATCTGGTCTTGACTAGTTCTGATCTGGTTTATATAAATCACATGCTGCTCCTGGTTAACCCGCATTTGTTGGAACTGCTGGTAAAACTCTGGCCAATCCTGGTGCTGGTGGTATGCGTGATGCTGCGGTGAATGTGGTGGTGTCTGTGGTCCGTGCTGCTCGTGCTGCTGCTCCTCATCATGCATCTCCTCATCCTCATCTTCCTCCTCAGCCGGAGGCAACGGGTCCCAGATTTCGTTATTTAAACCCTTCAATCTATCCCCGTGATCCATTTCAGCAATTAACCCCATCGCCTTCAATGACCGAATATCAACAGATACACCATTGGTCACTAAAGTAAGACCCTCAAGTACCTCATTAGTCATCAGCCCTAAATTGTAGGCAATTTCGGTCACATACTGACCGCCGTGAATCTGACTGTTGGGCTTTCTCCCTGAGCTTTTCACAAAATATTCCGCCATCCTCGCAGCTAGGTTGATGTGTACCCCATCAACCAGTGCATAAAGAAATATCAGATCTGGCGTTGGACAGTTCCCCAAACTGTCCATACAGCCGCAGATGGTGTGGCTGTATATATGATGCATCACTCGAACCAAAGGGTCTCTCAATCGTGAAGCTTTAGACATTCTAGGATCGTAAGGGTCACCGACAGCATTTTGGGCCCAAAACGCGGCCCGCGCTTCGTCACTCGGGAATGTGAACACATCAGTGAAGAACTCGGAATCCATGTCTTCATTCGTGAAATCCCAAGTCTCCGACCCAATCTACCTACCGACCAACGGTGCCAACGACCCCCTAATCTGAAAGTGATCCTCTCTCTGTAGCGAAAGTCTGGATTTTGATATGCTTTCGGCTTTTCGTATGAGTATGTGGAGAAGAATTATATCGTTAGCTCACGATAGATGGGTCGGTCGATAGAGACAAGACGCGAAAGCGGAATAGTAAGCATGTTTTCTAGTCTTTCACGCTGATTTAGATCTCTCATCACATCCCAATCTAGCCTCCGGGGGATGCCAAACTGCCCCCGCCTATTCCATAATTCGTTACACTTTGGGATAAAAAGGGCATCTCTCTCGTTGTTTTCATTGAATTGCAAGAAGGGGTGATCCATCTGCAATGAGGAATGATATTAAGAACAGGAGAAACATAAACAATTTAATTAGGAACAACAGAACACAAAGTTATGAAGGTTCTGTCTCACTGTAGTGGGCGTGTCGCACGGTCGTGCGTCACCGAATATCAGCACATGTGGCTGGTGTTTATCGTATCTGCACGGCGTGCAGTCAATCGCACCACCGTGCATCACCGAGCCAGCACAAAAGCATCGTGAACAGCCGCAAACGCACGGACGTGCCACAGGGGAAACGACCGTGCGACCCGTAATTTCTGCAGATTCTAACCCCGGCTCTGAATAGCCAGATTTTTCAAAAATCAACAAGTTTTTTTGCAAACAAGGGGTAGAGAATCAACCGGTTGTTCACGAGACTAACGATTCTAGTAAGGGTTAGGGTTTCGCTTGTATTTATGAAGGGAACCCTAAAAACCTTGAAGAAATTGAATGATTCTAACCTAGAAAGCGGAAGAAACAGAAAAAAGACAAGAAAGAACGTACCGTGCGAAGATATGTGTGAAACCGTGCGAAGAAACCGTGCGATTTGAGGCGAAATCGCGCTGGAACGGCTGTCTGTAGTTAGGATTCACGAATGAAGGAGATGGCAGCAGATGGGGGTTTTTATAATGTACAAATGACAAAACTGCCCCTGCCTCTCGCACGGTCGTGCGACAGCTCGCACGGTTGTGCATCACCGACATTGTTCAAACCATGCACGCTGTTCTCGGGGATGCACCGGGGGTGCGACTCCTTGTGCATGCCAGCCCGCAAACGCACGGTCGTGCAACTCATGGCACGGTCATGCAACAGCTGCAGATCAGTTTTTTCTGCAGAAGTCATTTCCAGCAACTGTTTTGGCCGTTTTTCGCCATTTTTTTCACACGCAAACTGTTTTAACCATATCGCAACATAGAACCTTCGCTCGGTACGTATAAAAATTGTACAAACTAACGTAAACTACCAAACATACCTAAATTACGCTAAAACTAAAAAACACATAAAAAGACGATATTACCCCTAAAGAGTCAAAGACTCTCTTGCTACATTTTTAATCCGCGAGTCAGTAGCGTAGACTCTCTCCTCCCCATACTTATGATGTGTGCGGGGTTTGGAGCTCGATGACCTCCACCGCCGACTCTATCGGCCCGGCAACGTACAGCTTCAACCGATGTCCATTTACTTTGAATATAACGCCATCTGCGTTCTCTATTGCAATAGTACCATACGGAAATACCTCTTTAACGGTGTATGGTCCTGTCCAACGTGAATGAAGCTTCCCTGGAAATAAGCGCAATCGTGAGTTGTAAAGAAGAACAAGATCACCCGCTTGGAATTCTTTGTGGTCCTTCAAGCGTTTATCGTGTAATCTCTTTGTGCGCTCTTTGTAGAGGACGGAGCTCTCATATGCTTATTGTCGCAGTTCCTCCAATTCATAAATCTGGAGAAACCGGGCTTCACCTCCGGTTTTTAAGTCCAGATTCGCGGTTTTTAAAGCCCACATAACTTTATGCTCTAACTCTACCGGTAAATGGCACGCTTTTCCGTATACCAACCTAAAGGGAGTAGTCCCAATAGGGGTCTTGTACGTTGTACGGAACGCCCACAATGCCTCATCGAGTTTGTCCGACCACTCCTTGCGGTTTGCACCAACAGACCGCTTAAGGATTCATTTTAGCCCACGGTTAGTGACTTCCACCTGCCCGCTCGTCTGCGGATGGTAGGGCGTGGACAAACGGTGATGCACACCGTAACGGGACAAAGCTTTTTCAAGCTGAGTATTGCAGAAATGAGCCCCTCTGTCACTGATAAGCGCTTTCGGAGCGCCAAACCGGGCGAACAAACTTTTCAAGAATCTCACGACCACCCTGGCGTCATTGGTGGGCAAGGCTTGCGCCTCCGCCCACTTTGATACATAGTCAACTGCGACCAGGATATACATATTACCTCGTGAGGGGGGAAATGGTCCCATGAAGTCTATCCCCCAAATGTCGAAGACATCACAAACTTGTATCCAGTTCTGAGGCATTTCATCACATGCCGATATATTCGCCGCCCTCTAGCATGCATCCCACGCTTTTATCCAACTCTGCGCGTCATGAAAAATAGTAGGCCAATAAAACCAGGAATCCAGCACCTTCTTGTCGGTGAAATTGGCTCCAGGGTGGCCTCCAGTAGGTCCCTCATGACAATGGCGCAGAATATCGGTCGCCTCTTTCCCTGAAACACATCTTCTGATCACCTGATCAGCACCCACCTTGAATAAGAAAGGATCGTCCCAAATGTACTGCTTGACATCCGAAAAGAATTTCCTCTTTTGTTGGTGAGTCAACCCTTTAATCAGAATCCCGCAAGCAAGATAGTTCGCAAAGTCGGCGAACCAAGGTGACTCATCGCATATCTCAACACCCATCAACGACTCGTGTGGGAAATTGTCATTGATTGAATCCTAACGCGCGTCCTCGATGCATCCATGCTCCAACCAAGATAGATGGTCAGCCGCTACATTCAACGCACCCTTTTTATCTTGGATTTCGATATCAAACTCTTGCAACAACAGGATCCATCTGATTAGACGCGGTTTAGTGTCCTGTTTACTAATGAGATATCTGAAGGCTGCGTGATCAGTGTATACAACGGTTTTCGAAAGCACTAAATACGATCTAAATTTGTCAAATGCGAAAACAACTGCCAAGAGCTCTTTTTCAGTCATGGTGTAATGCTCCTGAGCGTCGTGAAGAGTCTTGCTCGCATAATAGATCGGGTGAAAGTGCTTTTCCTTCTTTTGTCCCAAAACGGCCCCTATAGCGTAATCGCTTGCGTCGCACATAATTTCAAATGGCAGACTCCAGTCAGGTGCAACTAAAATAGGGGCCTCAATCAACTTTTGCTTGAGAAGGTCAAAAACCCTCAAGCAATCATCTCCAAAGATAAACGGAGCGTCTTTCTCCAACAAACGGGTCATGGGCCTGGCGATTTTTGAGAATTCTTTGATGAATCGCCTATAGAATCCCGCATGACCTAGAAAGCTCCGTATAACTCTCACAGAGGTGGGAGGCGGAAGTTGTGAAATAACGTCGACTTTAGCTGGATCGACTTCCATACCAGCATGTGAAATCTTATGCCCCAGAACTATGCCCTCTTTCACCATGAAGTGGCACTTTTCCCAGTTGAGGACCAGATTCGTCTCTTCACACCTCTTCAACATCTTCTTCAAATTTTCCAAGCAATGATCGAAGGAATCCCCAAATACTAAAAAATCATCCATGAAAACCTCCATAGAATCCTCGATCATATCATGAAAAATTGCAACCATGCATCTCTGGAAGGTCGCTGGTGCATTACACAACCCAAAAGGCATACGCTTGTAGGCGAATGTGCCGAAGGGGCAGGTAAAGGTAGTCTTCTCCTGATCCTCAAGAGCAATAGGAATTTGGAAGTACCCAGAGAACCCGTCCAAGAAACAGTAATACAACTTTCCCGACAGACGTTCCAACATCTGGTCGATGAATGGAAGCGGGAAGTGATCCTTACGAGTAGCATCGTTGAGTTTGCGGTAATCAATGCAAACTCGCCACCCAATGACGGTACGAGTAGGAATTAGTTCATTCCTATCGTTTGAGACTACAATAATACCACCTTTCTTCGGTACAACCTGCACTGGACTCTGACGTGATGTCGTGGTCACAATCAAATTTAATCCAAATACAACTAATTAGTTAGTGGTAAGTGGGTATCGAACACAGGGAGTTTGTGGAATATGTGCTATCTCAATGTATGTCTAACTTCACTAAAGTAAACTAAATTGAAAGAAAAATAAATTCAAGAGTTGGTTTGATTGGATTGGTTTTAAAAACTAAGAATACTAATTAATTTGCGAAATGAAAGTTGAGTTTGTAAACAATTTGGAGACGAATGACCATCCTAAGTTTCCGGTTTGCTTCAACAATTGTGCTATCATCCACTAGAAAGAACTACATAGACATAGTTCGTGTGTAATTACTTATTGTGATAAAAGGGAACGAAGTACTCAGATTCCTAGAACGTGAGGTTGTTACCCGATGACCAATCAACCCTTACCCAATCCTAATTTTACCCATGATATCTCGATTGCCAACGGCACCAAGAACGTATGGTTTCAAACTAGAATATCATAAGAATCAACAATTTACAAATAAGCAATCACACACCATGATAAACAAGACATAGATAGAGTTTACCATTCTAGAAATATGGAATCAAAACACAATTGTTTCATACAAACCTTCAACCTAGGATGACCATAAAGAACCTAGCCACTCATAGCTTCAAGCAACATCTTCACAAGAGTTTCAATGTTCATCTAGCTCAAAACAACAAAAGCTAATGATTAAGATCATGTTTCCTCCAAAATCGTTTCCAATCCAAGTGTGTCAAGAGTTGTGTAACCGAAAACCCCATCATAGGATCATAAAACATCATCAACAAGGCATTAAATGTTGTAAGTTACGAATTCAGAAAAGTCGGTGCCAACCAAAAGAAATCTACCGTCCAAGATGTGATGATGGATGTGATGTTATGATATCCTCTTCTCATGTGGACTCCACAAAAGTCCAGCTGCCAAATCCTTATAGTTCGGACCATGTGCCATTATTCTGCCTTTGATGTCTTTTTTTTCTTTATTAAAAGTAATAATAATCCCAATTCTCAAAGTTTGCATAACTCACGTGACTTTCTTTTCTTCCTTAGATGTGCCGCCAAATATGAAGCCCAATGATGTTGCATGTGCTGTCCAAATCAAGCCCACAAAGTCTCCTCCAAAGTCCTATGTTGTGTATTCACGTGAATATGGCTGCTCACATGTGCGACTAAGTTCAATCCAACTCCTTGTGAATATGGCGGCTGCATGTGATGATGATGTCCTCCTTTGACTTTCGTGCACTCCTCTTTTCTATTTTTTTTTCTTTGTTCAATTGGATCCATTAATATTAATATTGGCGAGGAGTAATTAAACTCTTTCACATGTGATGTCAGCCAAGAAGTGATGTTGAATGATGATGTTGTTGACAAATAAACCATCCCCTCTACTCACATATGTTGCCGCCAACACCAGCCCCTATGAAGTTTGTTTTCTTTAACCATTTTAAATTCACCAAATTACGCGATTGACCTGCAAAACCACAAACTCTCGTAGTTATCACATTCACAATATATAACCGTGTAAAATATGGGATATGCACGTATTTAGCTCATTTAAGGGTTGTCCTACGGACCACCCGTCACATCCCCACACTTACCCGTTGCTTGTCCCAAGCAACTCATTCAAAAACTATTTTCAACACATACGCGATCAACATAAACTAAACAAAAACATGTCATCCTTTTACTAACCCGTTCTTAACATCCAAAACAATACACCCCTCTCTAAATCTCTCCTCTCGGCTACAAGTAAGTACTAGCAAAGATAAGCTAGACACACAATAGGCAAACGGGTGATTGCAAAACTATAGGCTTGTACCTAAATCGGTCCTCCTCCTACAAGTGGCAAACATGAATGCAAATCAAAGGGGCTTTTAAGGTTGTAACAAGGCTAGGCGAATAGGTAGGAAATGGAATATATATGAAGTAGCGAAAACTTAACCCGGTCTTTTATTACACAATGAAACAAACTAACAAATACCAAACTTAAACTACTATGTACAAGACAACTAAACATCATTTTTTTTTTCTTTTTTTTTTCATTGTTTTTTTTTCTGATTTTTTTTTTTTTAGACTAGCAAACATTCAACATAACATCAAACAAGATTACATACTACTAATCAACCACTAACACTATAAGACCGGGTCAAGTCGGGTAAATTTTTAGGTGACTAGCTAAAGGGTAACAAACGATAGGCTTTTAGGCACAAAATTGGGCAACTAAATGTCCAAACCCCCGCCCCTCTCGCAACCATGCTCATATATATAATTAATGAGGTCCAAACCCCCAAATCCCACACTCGCACTCAACAAGACGAGGCTACCTAATTGCCCTTATCCTTTTTACATTCACATTCAACTAAGGACTCAAACCGTATTAAGGCACAAGTTCTAATGCACCCCCCACCCGTTGCCACTCTCATCAAAGACAAGTATTATTTATTTACATGTGTGTGGCTTCAACTCTCACCAAGAACAAAAAGGTATTAAGGGTTGCCGGTGCATCATTTGGGGTTAGTCCAAGGTGTTCAAATTCTCACAATGTTTTGCTTAATTTAAAAATTTTCAAAAACTTCAAAATTTCCCCCATCCCCACACTTGGGATACATTGACCCTAATGTATGGCTTTATGAGGATTTGATCGCTTAAACTCTTAAACACCAACTAAAAGCTTATACACTTAAACCCCAATTTTTTTTAACAACTAATACCAATATTTTAATACTAAAGAACATAACAAGACTAAGGAAAGAGTACATTGACCTGGTGAAGTTTGACACAACAGATGTTGTAGATAATCCGACTTCCTATCATCACCTTCACACAACTCTCCGCACATCTTCCCCACACTTATCTAAAAACACCTTGGGTTGCCTCCCAAGCAGCGCTAAAGTTTAGGTCTTCAGCCCGACCGTACCTGATATGTCTCAAGGTGGTCTCAATGCACATTTACCTTTTTCGTTGCTGATGTAAGCACGGTGTTTGATTCTTCTATTGTGTGTGTGCTTTGTCACGTCCCATCTTTCTTTGCAAAATTCTTTAAATCCACATTTTCCTACTGAATTTCCTACAAATGCTCGGTAGTTTACTCTCCACTTCACTACTTCGTTTTCTGTGCCCATCAAATCCAAACTCTCCCATAAACATAACTTATGAATGAAATCTCCCACATCATGAAGTGCCACCTTCCTAGTTTCTAAACATGCATCCTTAACACTCTTGGTTTCCATAACCACCACGGCCGGAGAGTTGTAATCAACTTTGATTGGTTCATCAAGTAAAAGGCCCTCAACTTTGCTCTCCATAGGTGGTTCCTCCACAATAATTTCAATTGTATATTCCTCATTTGGCCCTAATAATTCAGTTTCAAGTTCGGGAGGACTCACAACCTTTTCTTCTACATCACCCATAGGTGTCATTTGTTCAATCTGCACATATATCCAGTGTTGTTTTGCTTGACGTTTTTTTCCAATATCGACGTCCCTGGCCTCATCGCTTTCACCTCTTTTGGTAACAAATCATATTTCCATTCCAAAAGTTCTACTCGTTCTTCCATTGACAAATGAGGTTTTGTTAATTCTTTTTCAACATGAACCATGTGTCTCTTTCTCATCATCTCGTCAAGACTTTCAGATTTATGTGACTGATAGTGCAAAGTAGGTTGTTGAGTTACACATTCATAACCATACTGATCAAATGTATACTGAGCATGATAATAGTCTTGATCGTACATCTGAGGGCCTTCATATGAAAGTTGAGAATATTCATCATAATAATCACCGTAATCGTACTCCTCTTGGTAACTCATTTCCGGATCAAATGCCAAAGGTGATAGCTTGTGAGAGCTCCTAGTACGCATGCACCTGTCAATACCTGCACACTAACACACCCAGCGTAAACCAGAAAAATAACAAACTTAAAAAGAAAGAAAATAACACACGTTGCGCACTACTCCCCGGCAACGGCGCCAAAATTTGACGTGATGTCGTGGTCACAATCAAATTTTATCCCAAAAACAACTATATATAGATAGTGGCAAGTGGGTATCGAACTGAATTGGTTTTAGACTAAATTAAACTAAGTAAATTGCAAGAGAAAAGTTTGGTTGTAAGCAAATTAGAGACAAATGACCATCCTAGATTTCCGGTTTGTTTCGACATTCATATTATCGTTCCACTAGAAAGAACTACATAGACATAGCTCCTGTCACGGCCCTTGGCTCCGGTTTGACCCGGTCCAGAGCCGCGAGGCAGGAAATCCGATGGTATCTCATTAAATGACAGCGGAAGTCTTTTTAAACAGAATCGATTAATATTAAAACTGCTCGTTTATATAATATATAGGAATAAATCCCATAATTTACAATAAAGTGATTTCACTGGGAAATCTTTATTTCTTAAAACATGTTTCTTTATTTATTTACATTGAGCCACTTTTCTAAGCTTGTAGTGCTCCACGGCACTTTTCCTGTGCTCACAACAGATCACCTGAAACATGTTTGAAAAAGGTTTTGTCAGCAGGGAAATACTGAGTGAGTTCATTCAGTTTTACTAAAACGACACATTTGTTATAATTCACAGTATTAAGAGAGATTACAATGTTTCTGATATCAAACCAACTACCCACAGTATTTGTCACTCGACTCATTTCGGTGACTGTGGTCATATCACCATTGGCTGCCCCAATGAATGACGAATATCACTTAATTAGGTTCGCCCACCTAATAGTGATACAAAATTTAGGTACGCTCACCTAACAACAGTAATATTGTATACAATACCCCACATACCGGCTGTAAATTGGTGATTACATAAACTTAATCACTGTAATTATAACCTTTGAAAATGTTTAAGAATTTATAAAGCATTTTGATAAAAAGAGAATGACTCACTTTGCAGATTTAACGAGCAGAGTATAAGCCTACTGATTAGCCTTGATTAACCTAATTTAAATAACAATACACACACAAACAGGTTAGTAACTAATACCACAGTTACGACAATTCACGAGATTAAACCCTCGCAACGATTTACAAGTGCAATACTTAACAATTTAGCGGATTCACAACGAATGACAGAGTATAGTCCGATTTCGAACAGCACTCAAACATTCAAGTCGAAATCACGATGAATAACAAAGTATAAACTCAATTTGAGCGGCACTTAAACAATCGTTGGATAGTTATAATCGATCGGACGTTGAATCGTAATAGCGATCGAGTTATTACCCTGATTGCGGCAGCACTTCCTGATTAGTGTGTGTTTTGTGAACTGTTTTTGTGATAACTCAGCCTACGTAAAGCGAATTTACGTCGTTTCAAAGACAGAATTCAAGTCCCAATGTCTGCTATTTATAGTCAAAATTTTGCATTGCTTACGGACCGTAAGCCTCACAATGTTGCGGTCCGTAAGGGTTCTTACGGTCCGTAAGACTCACAACGTTACGGTCCGTAAGGGTTAAAAATAGGTTATAGGGTAGCCACGGTTGGGAGTAGCTTTGCTGACTTGACGATTTTCATAAATTTAGCTTCTTCCGCACGCAATTTAGATCATTGTTAACTAGGGTATTACCCCCCCTTGAGTTTTAGGGGCCCTGATCCTGATTCTGAAAATTCTGAAAATTTTAGGGTTTGTGTAGAATCACTTGGGTCTCTCAATTAGGGTTTCCTATTGGATGAATTAATTAATTAAATATGACTTTTGATACGAGTTGTTACATTCTCCCTACCTTAATAAAAATCTCGTCCTCGAGATTTACCGGAATAAATGAGGATATTTTCGCTTCATCTCTAATTCCAGCTCCCAAGTATATTCAGCTCCTCGCTTTGAATCCCATCTGACTTTGACTAAAACTAGTCGTTTGTGTTTGAGAAACTTGATCTTTCGATCCTCAATTTTAAGAGGTTTCTCAACAAATTTCAGCTTTTCGTTTACCTCTATATCTTGAAGAGGTACTACCATTGATTCATCTGATAAGCATTTCTTAAGATTGGATATATGAAATACATCATGTACTCCAGCTAACTCTTCTGGTAGTTGTAAACGATAAGCAACTAGTCCTATACGTTGGATTACTGAAAATGGTCCTACGTACCTGGGACTTAGCTTTCCTTTCTTACCGAATTGAACAACTCCTTTCCAAGGAGAAACTTTCAAGAGTACTTTATCTCCGACTTGAAATTCTAACGGCTTGCGGCGATTATCTGCATAACTCTTCTGGCGATCTCGAGCTGTTTTCAGTCTTTCCTTGATCTGAGTTATTTTGTCAGTAGTTTCTTGCACTATCTCGGGACCTGACAATTGACTATCTCCTATTTCTGCCCAACAAACTGGGGTTCTGCACTTTCTTCCATATAGTGCCTCGAATGGAGAAGTTTCAATGCTTGAATGATAACTATTATTATAGGAGAATTCAATTAATGGTAAATGATCATCCCAATTTCCGCCAAAATCTATTACACATGCTCTGAGCATGTCTTCTAAAGTTTGGATGGTTCTTTCACTTTGCCCATCTGTTTGAGGATGATATGCCGTACTCAAATTTAGTCGAGTTCCCATAGCTTGTTGGAAACTTTTCCAAAAATGAGAAGTGAAACGACTATCCCTATCTGATACAATGGAGAGTGGGACTCCATGTAAAGATACCACTTCGTCTACGTACAATTTGGCTAACCTTTCCATACTAAAGGTTTCCTTCATTGGTAGAAAATGAGCTGATTTGGTTAATCGATCCACAATTACCCAAATCGCATCATTACCTTTTCTTGTTTTAGGCAACTTAGTAACAAAATCCATTGTTATAAGTTCCCATTTCCATACAGGCATTTCCAATTGTTGTAGTAGTCCTGAAGGTTTCTGATGTTCTGCCTTTACTTGTGAACAAGTAAGACACTTAGAAACATATCTTGCTATATCTTTCTTCGTGCCTATCCACCAAAAATTCTTTCTTAAATCTTGGTACATCTTATTGTTTCCAGGGTGCATAGTATACCTAGATTTATGGGCTTCTTCTAAAATCTTATTTCTTAATTCTCCTTGCTTAGGTACCCAAATTCGTTTCTTGTGGAATCTCCAAATTCCATCATTTCCTTGCTCTAGTTCTTTTATATAACCTTTCATTTCTTAATTCTCCTTGCTTAGGTACCCAAATTCGTTTCTTGTGGAATCTCCAAATTCCATCATTTCCTTGCTCTAGTTCTTTTATATAACCTTTCATTCCTTCAGCATCGTCCTTGATTGCTGTTTCCTGAACTTTCTTTAATTGTTCCATTAAATCTACTTGTAGATTTAATCTAAGAGCACGGACTCGCTTTTGTTTTTCATGATACTTACGACTTAAGGCATCTGCAACTACGTTTGCCTTTCCTTCGTGATATTGAATATCACAGTCGTAATCGCTTAAAACTTCCATCCATCTTCTTTGTCTCATATTCAACTCTTTCTGCCCAAATATATATCTTAAACTTTTATGATCTGTATAAATAGTAAACTTACTTCCATACAGATAATGTCTCCAAATTTTCAAGGCAAAAATTACGGCTCCTAATTCTAAGTCATGAGTCGTATAATTTTCCTCGTGTTTTCTCAACTGTCGGGAGGCATACGCAATTACCTTTTTGCGTTGCATCAACACACATCCGAATCCTAATTTTGAAGCATCACAATATACTTCAAAATCTTCTGTTCCTTCGGGCAATGCTAAAATTGGAGCATTTGTCAATCGGTGCTTTAAAATCTTAAAAGCTTCTTCTTGCCTATGTCCCCATTCAAACTTAGCGGCTTTACAGGTTAACTTAGTCAAAGGTACAGCTATTTTAGAGAAATCCTTAATAAATCGTCTGTAGTATCCAGCTAAGCCTAGAAAACTTCTAATTTCCATAGCTGTTTGTGGGACCTTCCATTTGGTGATTGCTTCTATTTTAGCAGGATCTACGTGAATTCCTTCGTGATTCACCATGTGTCCTAGAAATTGCACTTCCTTTAACCAGAATTCACACTTTGAGAATTTGGCATAAAGCTGTTCTTTTCTTAACAAAGTTAAGAGTGCATGCAAGTGTTTGCAATGTTCTTCCTGACTTTTGGAATAAATAAGTATATCGTCGATGAATACGATTACAAATTTATCCAAGTATGGCTTACAGATCCGATTCATCATGTCCATAAATGCTGCTGGGGCATTTGTTAGTCCAAAGGGCATGACTGTAAACTCATAATGACCATACCGAGTTCTGAAAGCAGTTTTAGGTATGTCTTCTTCTTGTACTTTTAACTGGTGATATCCGGATCTTAAGTCTATCTTAGAAAAATACCTAGCACCTTGAAGTTGATCAAAAAGATCGTCAATCCTAGGTAATGGGTATCGATTCTTAATTGTAACCTTATTCAATTCTCTATAATCGATACACATTCTCATTGAACCATCCTTTTTCTTAACAAACAACACAGGTGCTCCCCAAGGGGATGAACTAGGTTGTATGAATCCTTTACTTAGTAATTCATCTAATTGCTTTTTCAGTTCTAACATTTCTGTGGGTGCTAACCGATAAGGTGCCTTGGCTATCGGTGTAGTTCCTGGAATTAGATGAATCCTAAATTCTACTTCCCTATCTGGTGGTAATCCTGGTAATTCTTCTGGAAATACATCTGGGTATTCCGAAACTACAGGAATGTCCTTAAGTTCTTTACCCTTAGTGCTAATGATTACCGAAATCATATACACTATTCCTTGCTTTCGTTCATAACTAGCAACTTTCATTACTGATATGAACTTCATGGGTTTACGTGGTTTATCTCCTGTAATTAAAATTACCTCTCCTGTGGGAGTACGGATTTCTACGGAATTCTTATCACAAAGGATTCGAGCATGGTTGGCTATCAACCAATCCATTCCTAACACTACATCGAATCCGGCTAATTTCATAGGTAACAGGTTTGCAGAAAACTTATGGCCTAACAGTTCTATTTTTCCTTCTTGCAAAACTTTATTTATATTAACAGAATTTCCGTCTGCCGTTTCGACTGTAAAAATTTGCCTAAGGGTGGTTAAGGGTAAGTTAAGGGCTTGGCAAAATGAAGTATTGATAAAACTTTGGTTTGCACCAGAGTCAAATAACACTTTTGCATAAACGTCGTGGACCAAGAACGTACCAGCTATGACGTCAGGGATTAGTTCGGCTTCCTGAGTGGTTAGCTGGAATGCTCGGGCATTCTTCTTTGTTGTTCCATCAGCTGGTTTGCCTTTATTGTTTGTGGTTTTAGTCAATTTAGGACATTCTGTTTTGTAATGTCCTGTTTCTCCACAGTTATAGCAGACTATGGTTTTCTTTTTGCAATTTTCTTCACGATGTCCTGCCATTTTGCAGAAGTTGCAGATTAAATTGCATTTTCCAAAATGATTCTTTTTGCAATTTCTGCAGAAAGGCGGATATGCAGATTGTCTCCTTCCTCTTTTCTTGAACCTATTATTATCATTACCCATACGAAATCCTTGGGTAATCTTTTGAGCCAATTCCTTCTTTCGATCTTCTTTTCTTGAGCGCACTAGTTCATCAGTTAGGGTATTAGCTAGTTCCACAGCATCGTCAATAGTGCGAGGTCTCGCAGCTTTAACGATGTTACGAATTTCACTAATTAGTCCCCAAATGTAACGGGAAATGAGTACCGGTTCTGGCGAAGCCAGTGTTGGTACCACTCTAGCATATTCAAAGAATGTCGAAGTATAACCACGACACTCTACGCCTACCATACGATGGTTTAGGAACTTATTTGCCATTTGTTCCTTTTCATATTCAGGACAATATTTTCTTTATACAAGGATTTTAAATTCTTCCCAATTCATAGCATAAGCCATCCTTCTTCCTTTTGCTTGTAATACTGTGTTCCACCATTCTAGTGCTCCTTCTTTGAACAAATTTGACGCATACATAACCTGATCTTCTTCGGAACACTTACTTATTGCAATTACTGCTTCGGTTTTCTCTAACCAACGCAGTACTACAGTTGCTCCTTCGTTACCTGCAAATTCAGCAGGTTTACAAGCAAGAAATTCTTTGAAAGTGCAACCAGGTGTTGCGGCTTTCATTTTCTTAGGAGGTGGAGCCTGTCGTGGATTATTATCATCATGATTGGCGCCTCCATTTACACTATGACTAAAATTATCTTCCTGAGTACGTTTACTAGGAATGATTTGTTGTAGTTCAACAGGTTTCTGAGCAGCAGCCATGATTGCTGGAATAGCATTAGCTATCCCTTGAGTAATAATGTTTTCAATATCTTGTCTAGTCATATACTGGTTTTCCTGATTTTGTTCAGATTGATTCCCTTCATTAACTGGTTCATTACTAGCGTTTTCCATCTGATAATTATTATAAATATAACTATTAGTAAAAATAAAAACAATTACACAGAAGCACATAAAATCTTACAACACAGATATATGTATCCAAAATTGTCGATGTTTCGACTTCTATTTTGCTTTATATATTATATAGGCATCCATACTCACTGTTTATCTTACAATGTTTTATTTCCCATTTTACAGAGTTATATTTAACTATTATTATTATTATTATTATTATTATTATTATTATTATTATTATTATTATTATACAGACATTCTTTCCAACCCCACTATTCTTTGGTCAACTGGCCGTTTAGTAGCGACGCTCCCTTTCGTCGTATTTCCAGGAAATTTGTTCCCCCATTTCCCGGATCCTATTCCTTGTACTTATCAGCTCTTCACCGAACTGACGGAGTTCGGCTAAGTTTTCGTTGCTCATTGGAGGATTGGGGATAGGTTCTGGATCAAACTGTGGAAGGAAAGAATAAGGACTGTTGATGATATTTTCAAATTGCCAGTCATTTGTCCACCATTCTTCCATTTGCCCTAAAGGTCGAGTGTGGATTAGTGGGTCTGGAATGGCTGGTTCTAGATTTACAGGAAGTTGGGTTTCGGCTCGGTAAGGATATAGATTATTATGAATAGGGCTAATGACATCACAATTTGCCAGTAGATGGTCTATTTCGTCTTGAAATGTGATTTCTTCAGATTGTCTAGAGTTCTCTCCAATTTCTATTCCTTTTTGTTTAGAATCTTTCCTGATTTCTATCTCTGCTGGGTTAGAACTTTCTCCGATTTTGATTCCTTTTCCTTTGTCTATAGGGTTTTCTATTTTGGGGAGTTTCCTAATAGCTGGCTTTCTCCTGCGCACTTTCCTCCATCCTACATATCTTCTTTTCTTTTTAAGTTTGGCTTTTTCCAGCGGTGGAGCTTGGAATTCCAGAGGTTCCTCTATGTCAGCAATATAACCAGTAAAGTCGTGGGAGACTTCAATTGGTACTGGGTAGAGATTGAGATTCTGAAATGCTTCCGATATCTCACTCATGCTGGATAGCATATATGCAAAATGCACAACAATGCTAAGTTAAAACTTTGGAACAAAGTTTTACAAATAAACATTAAAGTTTTATTGCATACGGATTTGTACAAAAGACCATAGGAAAGAGAACACACTATAATTTATTAATTTACTAGGGATTAATTTTCTACTAGACCAGGCTTATTGATATTTTAGAGGTTTGCATTCTCTGCTACGGTAGCTAGCATATAAAGGTTAGCCCATTTTTCATCTAATGTGTCTTCCCAAGATGACCTATTACCTAATTCCTGGATTTCTAAATTAAACCTCACTTTCTTGACTTGGGGTTTCTTTCTTTTCTCCTGTCCCTTCCTAAGAATCGAATTTCTTTTATCTTGGGTGAGAGGATTTTCATAATTTGCTTTACGGACAAAAATCCCTTCTTCCAGATCTGCTGGGTGTTTGGAGGAAGAGGTTCCTTTTTCTGTAGGTGCAGTATCTAATTTGTGGTAGATAGCAGAAAGCTTTTGTTTACCCATACTTTAACTCAACAATTAATCAGTTAATAAAACATATTTTCACAGAATGACAATTAAATTTCATAAGTATCTCTCAATAACTTTAATAGGCTAAAATCAATAGTAAGCTTAAATCAGTGGCTCTGATACCACATTTTCCTGTCACGGCCCTTGGCCCCGGTTTGACCCGGTCCAGAGCCGCGAGGCAGGAAATCCGATGGTATCTCATTAAATGACAGCGGAAGTCTTTTTAAACAGAATCGATTAATATTAAAACTGCTCGTTTATATAATATATAGGAATAAATCCCATAATTTACAATAAAGTGATTTCACTGGGAAATCTTTATTTCTTAAAACATGTTTATTTATTTACATTGAGCCACTTTTCTAAGCTTGTAGTGCTCCACGGCACTTTTCCTGTGCTCACAACAGATCACCTGAAACATGTTTGAAAAAGGTTTTGTCAGCAGGGAAATACTGAGTGAGTTCATTCAGTTTTACTAAAACGACACATTTGTTATAATTCACAGTATTAAGAGAGATTACAATGTTTCTGATATCAAACCAACTACCCACAGTATTTGTCACTCGACTCATTTCGGTGACTGTGGTCATATCACCATTGGCTGCCCCAATGAATGACGAATATCACTTAATTAGGTTCGCCCACCTAATAGTGATACAAAATTTAGGTACGCTCACCTAACAACAGTAATATTGTATACAATACCCCACATACCGGCTGTAAATTGGTGATTACATAAACTTAATCACTGTAATTATAACCTTTGAAAATGTTTAAGAATTTATAAAGCATTTTGATAAAAAGAGAATGACTCACTTTGCAGATTTAACGAGCAGAGTATAAGCCTACTGATTAGCCTTGATTAACCTAATTTAAATAACAATACACACACAAACAGGTTAGTAACTAATACCACAGTTACGACAATTCACGAGATTAAACCCTCGCAACGATTTACAAGTGCAATACTTAACAATTCAGCGGATTCACAACGAATGACAGAGTATAGTCTGATTTCGAACAGCACTCAAACATTCAAGTCGAAATCACGATGAATAACAAAGTATAAACTCAATTTGAGCGGCACTTAAACAATCGTTGGATAGTTATAATCGATCGGACGTTGAATCGTAATAGCGATTGAGTTATTACCCTGATTGCGGCAGCACTTCCTGATTAGTGTGTGTTTTGTGAACTGTTTCTGTGATAACTCAGCCTACGTAAAGCGAATTTACGTCGTTTCAAAGACAGAATTCAAGTCCCAATGTCTGCTATTTATAGTCAAAATTTTGCATTGCTTACGGACCGTAAGCCTCACAATGTTGCGGTCCGTAAGGGTTCTTACGGTCTGTAAGACTCACAACGTTACGGTCCGTAAGGGTTAAAAATAGGTTATAGGGTAGCCACGGTTGGGAGTAGCTTTGCTGACTTGATGATTTTCATAAATTCAGCTTCTTCCGCACGCAATTTAGATAATCGTTAACTAGGGTATTACCCCCCTTGAGTTTTAGGGGCCCTGATCCTGATTCTGAAAATTCTGAAAATTTTAGGGTTTGTGTAGAATCACTTGGGTCTCTCAATTAGGGTTTCCTATTGGATGAATTAATTAATTAATTAAATATGACTTTTGATACGAGTTGTTACAGCTCATGTGTGATTACTTGCAGTGATGAAAGGGAACTAAGTACTCAGATTCCTAGAACGTGAGGTTGTTACCCGATGATCAATCAACCCTTACCCAATCCTAATTCTCAAAGTTTGCATAACTCACGTGACTTTCTTTTCTTCCTTAGATGTGCCGCCAAATATGAAGCCCAATGATGTTACATGTGCTGTCCAAATCAAGTCCACAAAGTCTCCTCCAAAGTCCTATGTTGTGTATTCACGTGAATATGGCTGCTCACATGTGCGACTAAGTTCAATCCAACTCCTTGTGAATATGGCGGTTGCATGTGATGATGATGATGTCCTCCTTTGACTTTCGTGCACTCCTCTTTTCTATTTTTTTTCTTTGTTCAAGTGGATCCATTAATATTAATATTGGTGAGGAGTAATTAAACTCTTTCACATGTAATGTCAGCCAAGAAGTGATGTTGAATGATGATGTTGTTGACAAATAAACCATCCCCTCTACTCACATATGTTGCCGCCAACACCAGCCCCCATGAAGTTTGTTTTCTTTAACCACTTTAAATTCACCAAATTACGCGATTGACCTGCAAAACCACAAACTCTCGTAGTTATCACATTCACAATACATAACCGTGTAAAATATGGGATATGCACGTATTTAGCTCATTTAAGGGTTGTCCTACGGACCACCCGTCAGACTCACCCACACAGAGTCAGATATAGGATATATCATCCCGGCATCCAACAACTTAATCACTTCTTTCTTCACCACGTCTTGCATATTTGGATTTAAACGCCTCTGATGCTGTGCACAAGGTTTGTACTTGTCTTCCATCAGAATCTTGTGAGTACAAAAAGAAGGATTGATGCCTTTGATATCCATGATTTTCCATGCAATGACTCTCTTATGAAGTTTAAGAACCTCGAGAAGCTGATTCTTCTCATCCTTTTCCAATAATGCCGAAATTATGACCGGTAAGCGACGCTCCTCGTCCAGAAATGCATACTCGAGATGTGGCGGGAGTTCTTTCAACTCCAAAGACGGTGGATCTTCAATCGAAGGTTTTGCTTTCTCTTCTTCTACATGGCCAATTTCTAGAAACCTCTCCGGACTCTGGGAACCATAGTCACCAATCTGATAGACTGGCTGCTCGAAATCGTGGCCCTCCTACGTAATGCCAATCAGGTCCCCACACAACAGACATGTGTCCAAATCAATCTCTTCAACAGTACCTTGAAAATGAGAACACACACATGCATCGACAATGTCGACATAATAAAGCATGTCATCGTGACTTTGTGGATGCTGCATCGATCTTTTGATATCGAATGTCACGTGCTCGTCATTTACTCGGAGCGTGATTTGGCCAGCTGCCACATCAACAATCGTCCTCGCAGTATTGAGGAACGGGCGTCCAAGTATCAAAGGTACTCTTGAATCTTCATCCATGTTAAGAATAACAAAATCCACGGGGAAAACAAATTTATCGATTTTAACAAGCATGTTTTCAACAAATCCACGCGGATACTTGATTGAACGGTCTGCTAACCGAATGCTCATCCTAGAGGGTGACAGCTCACCCCGATCCAGTTTAGTAAAAACCTTATAAGGCATAAGGTTGATACTCGCTCCCAAGTCAGCCAATGCATGGCTGACAGACATGTTTCCAATCAAACAAGGAAGCGTAAAACTACCTGGATCTCCCATTTTCATGGGCAGACGGTTTTGCAAAACGGCAGAACAAGTTTCATTCATCACCACACATGATATATCCTCGAGCTTCTGTTTATTCGAGAGGATATCCTTAAGGAATTTCGCATACTTTGGCATCTGGGCCAAGGCTTCAACAAACGGTATATTTATGTGAAGTTGCTTGAACAGCTCAAGGAACTTACCGTATTGTTCATCGTTTTTCTGCTTCTTCAGCCTGCCTGGATAAGGTACTGGTGGAGTGTAATCTTTGACCGGCTCCTGGACTTGTGTTGTACTTGCTGGGCGTAGCCTGGCTTGCACCTCGTCCGGTGTGTCAGTCGGGACCGCACAAGTGATCGGTGATGAGTCCGATATGACGGGTTCGGTAGTCTTTCCACTCCTGGTCATGATCGCATTCACATGCCCACCCGGGTTTGGCTCTGTATTGCCCGGAAGACCACCTGGGGGGCTTTTAGACATCATCTGCGCCAGCTGACCAACCTGTTTCTCGATATTCTGAATCGAGGCTTTGTGACTCCTCATTTTCCCCTCATGGGAAAGAAAACGATCCTCGCTCTGTTGGTAGCGTTTTTCAGCCAACTGATTCGCACTAGAGGAGCTAGTAAGAAGCTGAGCCATCATATCCTCCAGCTTGGAACTAGACTGAGGGGCCTGCTGCTGGGAGCTACTCCCAGTGCCCTGATTCTGATACGAATATGGATGCTGCTGGTAAGGTTGGTTGTATTGCTGGAACTGCTGACCCTGGCCCTGCTGTGGCGCTGAAGCGCGCTTAGTGAACCCCAAAGGATTTTGATTGCCTGTATTCGCTCGCCACCCAAAATTTGGGTGATTTCTCCATCCGGGATTATAGGTATTGTTGTACGGGTTGTTCTGCGGCCTCACCTGATTACTCACAAAATCCACTTCTTCGTGGCCCTCGTATACAACTCCCTGAAAGCATACACCAGGCTCATGTGACACTCCACACTGGTCACACCTCGAACCAGCTTGTGCGATCATCTGGGACTTATCAAATTTTGCTGCAAGAGCCGAGATTTGTGCAGTAATGGCCATGTAATGGTCCACCGCGTGTACTCCTGCGCGAGAAGATGATGATGATGTTGCTGCCCGGCCTCTATCTCCTTCGCGACGCGCGCTAGACTTCAATGCAGCTCTCTCTATGATATCATATGCTTCATTTGGCGTCTTCGTTCCCAGATCGCCTCCTGCATTCACGTCTAATCGCTCCTGCGTGTTGTAACTGAGCCCTTGATAAAATGTCAAGACTAGCTGTCTCTTGGAGAAACCATGATGTGGAACATCAATCAACAAATCTTTGAATCTCTCCCAGTATGCGTGCAACGACTGTCCCTTGTCCTGGTGAAAGGTCACAATCCAGTTCCGTAGCTTGGTTGTTTTCTCAGGTGGAAAATATTTTTGCATAAACTGCTCCGCCAACTGATTCCAGGTCCTAATGGACCCGGCTGGAAGTGACATAAGCCAAGCTCTAGCTTTGTCATGCAACGAGAAAGGAAACAACCTCAACCGAATTGCATCCTCCGAAACACCTGTAATCCTAAATGTCGAACAAATAGCAAGAAAAACAGCAATATGCCTCCCGGGATCCTCATGCTCACGCCCGTCAAACTGTACTGAATTCTGCACCATATTAATAATACTAGATCTAATTTCAAAAGTAGGTGCATCTATAGTAGGCTGAAGGATACTCGGCTCCAGGCCTGCCCTTCCAGGCTGATTCGTCTCATTCAAAGGTCGCTCATCGTCCGCCATGATTATGTTTCCTGCTTCCCCTGAGCCCTCGGCTTCAGCGGGTACCACCTGCTCCTGCTCACCAGCTGCGAGCCGTAGCCCAACCTCACGAGATCTCGCGCGAAGACGTCTCCTCAGATCACGTTCAGGCTCGTCTGACGGTTCAACAACTTCTGGAGCGGGGGTTGAGGACATCAACCTGCAAACAAAAATTCGGGCCTATTTTCGAATTTTTATAAAATTTTCAGCCCATTTTAAATAATATTCTGTTTCTTTTCAATTTTCAAAGCCGAAAATTCAAAGAATAAATGAATAAATCAATCCGGATCGAACAAATAAACGGAACAAAAATTTACAAGTGTACAAAAATAATCTCGAAAATGAATAAAATGAATTAAAATCAAGAAATATTAACAAATAAATAAACAATTAAGTAATCAATAAAAATATACACAAATATTCATAACTATATACACCGATAAAACAATGACTCGGGTCGTTCCTAAAGGTCGCCACTTCCCCGGCAACGGTGCCAAAAACTTTACATGTTCGCATATATACATAATTTTGCAATGAAATTACACACGATTCGGTTTTAAATTTATAAAAGTGATTATTAGTTTAACATCAAAACACACACGAAAGAGGCAAGTGTACCCCGTCGTATATGTAGTAAAGTATCGGTAAGAACCAAGTATCGATCCAAGGAAATGGGCTGAGGAATAATACTAGACCTTTGTCACTAAACTACCGGTAAAAACATAAGTTGTTTGATTTTTTAATAAACTAAAGTAAGCATAAACAACTACTTATAAAAACATAATAGATTTCAAATATGAAAATAGATAAAAAGCCTTGCTTAATACACAACCAAAGCATGTCAACTAAGTCGGTTTTGGCACTAGAAGCATTTGATCAATTCTCCAATTTTGAGACAATTAGTATCCCTTTCGGAAACCTAACATCACAATCATTCGGAAAGTTAAAACGATAAACACACTTTAACCACCTAAAATTGTTCTTTAACGTGCAATTGATAAATGTCTATGAAAATCTCTTAAAAATAAGTTAGTCATCCATTAGGAGTTTTCTAACCTCACTTAAACAAGGAAAGCGACACCGATAAACACAATGCAACCACCGAGACAAGCATAAACTAAATTAAATCACAACCGAGTTCATTTTACAAAACTTGCACATAAATTCACCAAGATAGCAATTTTGGCCTAAACTACTAACTAAGCTAACAAATCATGGCAATAATTTATAACGACACCATTTAACCCGTTAAGGTCCTTACGTGACGGCAAGCTTTCTTGATTAACAATAATTACATTTTATTAAACCACTAACCATTTCTAGTATCATGGTGCACACATTTTAACCAAGCTAAACTAGTTAACCAAGTTTACTAATACAAGATTAATTAAGCCTCATTTTTCAACTATCTTAACTAACCAAATACCAATCATCCAACAAAATTACTTATAATCAAGAAATCAATATCAATAACAAGGTTGCAAACTAATCATCAAAGATTAACATAGAAAATACTTCCAAGTGTCATTACAAACAAATATTAACATACTAATGGTTATAATCAAGCAAGGGATTGTTGTGTTTTTGCCCAAAGGGTACAATAATACATAAACATTAATCTAAATGCTTGAAAGATTAACAAAATTATGGAAAGATTAGAAAACCAAACCATAAACAAGCAATAGATTAAGAATCCGGATAGTAATAGAGATAAACGGGACAATGTGGCTTGAATCCGGGTGAAAGCTAACGCCTCCGGAGCCTGAAAATCGCCTGAATTGCTCCCCAAAATTCCAGAGTTACGAGCAGAATGTTTCTGCATGTTTTTTATAACTTTTCCATCTCGCACGATCGTGCACTTTATTGGCACGACCGTTCACTTTATGCATTATTGGAGTTACTGTGCACCATACCGCATGATATCATCTTTATCTTGACCGTCTTCGATCCCGCACGACTGTTCCATTTGTCACACGATCGTGCATCTCCGGGTTAGAGTTGCACGTGCAGCTGCACTGGTGGTGCAGTTCCGGGCTGGCTTGGTCGTCGGGGTTGCACGTCCGTGCCTCCATCCGCACGATCGTTCTGATCCGAGAAAGGCTTGTACCCCGGATTGCACAGTCGTTCATCGCCGGTCCGGGCTATGTAGTCGGATATGCACGGTCGTTCCATGAGTCGCACGACCGTGCCAAATGCCCAGGTCAGAATCTTCACAGAATGTTTGCAGCTTTGTCATTTTATCCGGAAAGTCCTCGTTTTCACTATCATCTTGTCTGGCATGCTGTTTTAGGCCTGTAAACAAAAGTATACAGGATTAAGTATCCGAATGACGGTTTTACGGCCAAAAACGCATAAAATGGGGATAAAATGGGGGACTAAAATACGTATAAATTGGTGAATATCAGTAGGCATGGATTTTCTTCGCGAAAATCATGCTGAAGTCGTTTACTTCGATAAAATGATTCGTTTCTCTCTTGCTAATGGTGATCAATTGTGTGTCTATGGCGAAACACCTTTGAAATATCTCAAACTCATGTCGTGCGTACAAGCGAGCAAGTATCTCCGAAAGGAATACAAAGCTTTCTTAGCGCACATCGTAGTAGCGGAGGAAAAGGAAAAGAAGGTAATGGATAAGGTGCATGTGGTTCGTGATTTTCCTGCTATTTTCCCAGACGATTTACCCGGTTTACCCCCGAGTCGTGATATCGACTTCCGTATTGACCTCATTCCTGGAGCAAATCCTGTTGCCAAAGCTCCCTATCGACTCGCTCCGTCTGAAATACGCGAACTCTCAAGTCAACTCCAGGAACTGCTTGATAAAGGCTTCATTCGCCCTAGCACCTCTCCTTGGGGCGCACCTGTTCTTTTCATCAAAAAGAAGGACGAATCGTTCCGGATGTGCATCGACTAAGGGAATTGAATAAGCTTACCATCAAGAATCGTTATCCCTTGCCTCGAATCGATGATTTGTTTGATCAATTACAAGGTGCTACGTGTTTCTCGAAGATTAATTTATGTTCAGGTTATCACCAGTTATGCATTCAAGAGGAAGATATACCCAAAACCGCTTTTCGAACTCGCTACGGCCGTTATGAATTTTTCGTAATGCCCTTTGGTTTAACCAACGCACCTGCGGTGTTCATGGATATGATGAATCGCGTGTGTAAACCCTTTCTCGACCACTTTGTCATCGTGTTTATCGATGAAATCCTGATCAATTCGAAGTCGAAAGCCGAACACGCGCAGCATCTACATTTTGGTTCTTTAATTACTCCAAGGGAACCAAATCTATGCCAAGTTCTCTAAGTACGAATTTTGGCTAGAGGAGGTTCAATTCCTCGGTCACATTGTCAATAGTCAAGGTATACACGTTGATCCTGCGAAGATTGAAGTTGTCTAGAGCTGGATTACACCAAAGAACCCGTCTGAAGTCCGTTCTTTTTTCGGACTGGTGGGCTATTACCACTGATTTATCGAAGGTTTCTTTAAGATTGTTGTTCCGTTTACTTCCCTCACGCACAAAGACAAACCTTTTGTTTGGGGGGGCTGAACAAGAGCTTGCCTTTCAAATTCTCAAGCATATGCTCTGCAATGCTCCTGTGCTTGCGTTACCCGACGGAAACGAAGACTTCGTAGTCTATTGCGATGCCTCTAACCTCGGTCTCGGTTGTGTTCTTATGCAATGGGACAAGGTTATCGCATACGCCTCTCGTCAGCTCAAGATCCATGAGAAGAACTATACAACCCACGATCTCGACCTTGGTGCAGTTGTTTTTGCGTTAAAGATTTGGCGACACTACCTTTGCGGTACCAAGTGTACGGTCTTCACCTACCACAAGAGCCTGCAACATATCTTGAGCCAGAAGGAACTGAATATGCGCCAACGCCTATGGGTTGAACTTCATAACGATTACGACTGTGAGATTCGTTATCACCCTGGCAAAGAAAATGTCGTTGCCGACGCTCTAAGCTGACGAAGCTATTTGCATAGCGTTCACAATAACCAAGCCCAGCACGACCTCGAAGCTCTAATCCGTGACGCTCAACATGCCTGTTTCACTGAACGCACTTTGAAGGAAGAACGAATTCTTGGTTCTGAAAATCGATTGGAAAGCAAATCGAATGGTATCCTTTACAATCTGGATCGCATCTGGATTCCAAGTCGCAATAACCTTCGGGAGATATTGTTGACTGTAGCCCATAAGTCTCGATATTCCATTCATCCCGGTGCCGACAAGATGTACCATGACCTTCTTCTTCGGTATTGGTTGCCTGGAATGAAGAAGGATATCGCTATCAATGTTTAGAAGTGACTGACTTGTTCGAAAGTCAAGGCTGAGCAACATCGCCCCTCTGGCTTACTCGTGCAACCTGAGATCCCCATGTGGAAATGGGAGAATATAGCTATGGATTTCATTACGAAACTCCCGGGTACGCCATCAGGTCATGATAGCATCTGGGTTATCGTTGATCGTCTTACTAAATCTGCTCATTTTCTACCGATACGAGAGGACTTTAAGGTAGAACGATTAGCACGAATCTATACCGACAAAGTCATTTGTCAACATGGGACACCTCGTGATATCATCTCTGACCGTGATGGTCGATTCACCTCGCGTCTGTGGGAAACATTTGAATCTGCTCTCGGTACTACTCTCAATCTTAGTACGGTTTCCATCCCCAGACCGATGGTCAGACAGAACGCACGATCCGTACCCTTGAAGATATGCTTCGCTCGTGTGTTATAGATTTCGGTGGTAATTGGGATTCGCGTTTACCTTTAGTCGAGTTCTCGTACAACAAAAGTTATCACTCTATCATTCAAATGGTAGCATTTGAGGCATTATACGGAAGAAAATTTCGATCGCCTATTGTATGTGTCGCAACCCCCATCCCCTAACTACCCGGGAACGGGCGGCCGCGGCCAGTTTTAGTGGTATCGATGTTTATCAGTTTAGCAGCGGAATTTTCATCAGGACCGTAGTTAGGAAATATTTTATCAGAGTAAAATACCACGCTTTTATAATATTAAACACATGGGAAAATCCCAAGTTTCTAGTACACACATTTTTTATAGGGATAAACCCTATTTTATTTAAATAAAACATCTCTTTATTTAGGTAACTTTTATAGCCACTTTTCCAAGCCTTCAGTGCTGTCCTGGTGGCTTCTATTTGGCTTTCATATTTTGTTACCTGAAACGCGTTTAAAAACATTTTGTCAGTAGGAAATACTGGTGAGTGAATCCCAGTTTAATCAAGACAGGTAAAACCATTTTACAGTATTGAGGGTGGTCGCGCAATTACATTTGTTTCCATCTAATTTAGTTACCACCCACGGTACTATCAACCCGACTTGTGGTCATGTTAATACTCACACTGTGGTAACAAATTTTGTATACAAAACCCCAACATACCGACGATAATTGTAGAATACAAATACTCAATCACAGTTTAATATCATATTAATTAATTGAGGTTTTGTAAAAACAGTTTGCAAAAAGGAGATTACTCACATTGTTGTCTTATGGTTTTCCTTAAGGATTTCCTGGTGATTATCTATTAATTACACAAATGCACACGCGTTAGTATAATAACCCAATATTTACATTAGTAATACCCTCCCCGAGACGGCATTCCAACGACTACATCCGGCAGAACCACGACAGCCGTTACGGAACCCTAGATCAATCGGGCAGCGTATCTAATACGTAACCGGGGGTTATGATACTTACAACGAGGCAGAACTTCGTTATTTAGGGGGTATTATGCCTGAAAATTATTTTAACTATGCAGAAATTCAAGAGAGAAAGTTGTGTGGTGCGAGTTGGGACTGAAGGCCGATGGTCTCTATTTATAGGGCCTGATTTCGTGTTTGTCGCTCCCCGCGAAGAAAGAAGGCAGGGCCTTCACGGCCCGCGACCTAGAGGGTCTATGGCGTAGCCTTGTCCGGTCAACAATCTAGGTTCGACAAGTGGTGGACACGTGGCAGCTCCGGGTGAGGGCGGGTGGCCAGGCGCTCGCGCCCTGCGACTGAGTTGCCTAGGGGCTTCGCGCCCCGCGAGCGGCACCAATTTCTTGTTTTTAGTTTATATTTAATTATATAAAGTGTTTTGGGGCCCGGTTTTCGTATATGGGGTATATTTTAAGACATATAGGGACATTTTAAACATATTAGGGGTGTCGGAAATATTTAGGAGGGTTGTTATATCCTCCCCACCTTGTTTTAGAACTCGTCCTCGAGGTCTACTGGAACAGGTGTGGATATTTCCTTTGCATCTCTGATTCAAGCTCCCAAGTGTACACTGGTCCTCCCTTGGAGTCCCATTTAACTTTGACTAGTACCAGTCTCTTGTGTTTGAGATTCTTGACTTTTCCTGTCTTCAATCTGTAGAGGCTTTTCTATAAACTTAAGCTTCTCATTTACTTCTATATCTTTAAGAGGTACAACCAGTGATTCATCAGCTAAGCATTTCTTGAGATTACATACATGAAATACATCATGTATTCCGGCCATTTCCTCTGGCAGCTGTAGCTGATAGGCTACAGGTCCTATTCTTTTAATAATCTCAAAAGGTCCAATATACCTGGGGCTTAGCTTTCCTCTTTTGATGAATCTAACAACTCCTTTCCAAGGTGCGACTTTTAATAATACCTTGTCTCCTACTTGAAATTCCAATGGCTTTCGCCTGATATCAGCATAGCTCTTTTGTCAATCACGTGCTGCTTTTAGTCTTTCTTTGAATCGGACAATCTTGTCGGTTGTTTCTTGTACTATCTCAGGTCCAGATAGTTGCTTTTCTCCAACTTCTGCCCAACAGACTAGAGTTCGGCACTTTCGTATATAAAGTGCTTCGAATGGTGCAGCATTTATACTAGTATGATAGCTGTTATTGTAAGAAAATTCTATTAATGGTATGTGGTCATCCCAATTACCTCCGAAGTCAATTATACAAGCTCTAAGCATATCTTCTATTGTCTGAATTGTCCTTTTGCTTTGTCCGTCCATTTATGGTTTTCCTTAAGGATTTCCAGGTGATTATCTATTAATTACACAAATGCACACGCGTTAGTATAATAACCCAATATTTACATTAGTAATACCCTCCCTGAGACGGCATTCCAACGACTACGTCGGGCAGAACCACGACAGCCGTTACGGAACCCTAGATCAATCGGGCAGCGTATCTAATACGTAACCGGGGGTTATGATACTTACAACGAGGCAGAACTTCGTTATTTAGGGGGTATTATGCCTGAAAATTATTTTAACTATGCAGAAATTCAAGAGAGAAAGTTGTGTGGTGCGAGTTGGGACTGAAGGCCGATGGTCTCTATTTATAGGGCCTGATTTCATGTTTGTCGCGCCCCGCGAAGAAAGAAGGCAGGGCCTTCACGGCCCGCGACCTAGAGGGTCTATGGCGTAGCCTTGTCCGGTCAACAATCTAGGTTCGACAAGTGGTGGACACGTGGCAGCTCCGGGTGAAGGCGGGTGGCCAGGCGCTCGCGCCCTGCGACTGAGTTGCCTAGGGGCTTCGCGCCCCGCGAGCGGCACCAATTTCTTGTTTTTAGTTTATATTTAATTATATAAAGTGTTTTGGGGCCCGGTTTTCGTATATGGGGTATATTTTAAGACATATAGGGACATTTTAAACATATTAGGGGTGTCGGAAATATTTAGGAGGGTTGTTATATCCTCCCCACCTTGTTTTAGAAACTTGGTTCCCATGGCTTTTTGGAAACTTATCCAAAAATGAGAGGTAAAACGACTATCCCTATCAGAAACAATTGATAAAGGAATTCCATGTAATGAAACTATTTCATTTACATACAATTTAGGTAATTGTTCCATACTGAAAGTCTCCTTCATTGGTATGAAATGAGCAGACTTGGTTAACCTATCTACAATCACCCAGATTGTATCATTACCTTTTCTTGTCTTGGGTAATTTGGTAACAAAAACCATTGTTATCAATTCCTATTTCCAAACTGGCGTTTATAACTGTTGTAGAAATCCTGAGGGTTTCTGATGTTCAGCTTTAACTTGTAAACATGTTAGACACTTAGAAACATAAGCTGCTATAACCTTTTTCATTCCTATCCACCAGAAATCCTTTCTCAAGTCCTGATACATCTTATTATTTCCAGGACGTATTGTATACTTAGACTTATGGGCTTCTTCTAATATACAGTGGCGTAGGTTTCCTAATTTAGGTATCCATATTCTTTTCTTATGGAATTTCCAAATTCCCTCTGTTTCGTGTTCTAATTCCTTAATCATTCCTTTCAAATTTTCAGTATCATTCTTGATTACTGATTCCTGTACTTTTCTAATCTGTTCATTTAAATCTACTTGTAGATTTAATTTAAGAGAACGTACTCTTTTTGACTTTTCATGATACTTTCGACTTAAAGCATCAGCTACTACATTTGCCTTTCCTGCATGATACTGGATATTACAATAATAATCGCTAAGAAATTCCATCCAACGTCTTTATCTCATATTCAACTCCTTTTGTCCGAAAACATACGTTAAACTCTTATGATCTGTGAAAATGGTAAACTTACTACCGTAAAGGTAATGTCTCCAAATTTTCAAGGCAAAAATTATAGCTCCTAATTATAAATCATGGGTTGAATAATTTTCTTCATGATTCTTAAGTTGTCTAGAGGCGTAAGCTATAACCTTTTGGTGTTGCATTAACACACATCCATATCCTAATTTACAGGTTAACTTGGTTAAGGGAATGGCTATTCTAGAAAAATCTCGGATAAATATTCTATAATAACCGGCCAATCCTAAGAAACTTCTAACCTCGGTTGGCGACTCAGGGGTTTTCCATTGGGTAATTGCCTCAATCTTGGTGGGATCCACATGAATTCCTTCATGGTTGACTAAATGCCCAAAAAATTGTACTTGTTCTAGCCAAAACTCGCACTTCGAAAATTTTGCATAAAGCTTTTCTTTTCTTAATAAACTTAGAAATGCATGCAGATGCGCTGCATGTTCCTCTTTACTCTTAGAGTAAATGAGAATATCATCTATAAAGACAATTATGAATTTATCCAAATATGACTTACATATTCGGTTCATCATATCCATAAATGCAGCTGGGGCAATGGTTAAACCAAATGGCATGATAGTAAATTCATAATGGCCATACCTTGTTCTGAATGCGGTCTTAGGAATGTCCTCTTCCTATACCTTTAATTGATGATATCCTGAGAGTAAATCGATTTTCGAGAAAAATTGAGCTCCTTGCAATTGATCAAACAAATCATCGATTCTAGGTAATGGGTACCGATTTTTAATCGTGACTTTATTTAATTCAAGGTAATCAATGCACATACGCATCGATCCATCTTTCTTCTTGATGAATAAGATTGGCGCTCCCCTTGGTGATGAACTTGGCTGTATGAATCCTTTTTCTAGTAGTTCGTCTAACTGTTTCTTCAGTTCCTGCATTTCTGCGGGTGCCAAACGGTAGGGTGCTTTGGCAATTGGTGCTGTTCCTGGTAGTAGATGAATTCTGAATTTAACTTCCCTGTCTGGTGGTAGTCCTGCTAATTCTTCTAGGAATACATCTGAAAACTGCGATACTACTAGAATATCTTTCAATTCCTTTCCTTTAGTGTTAGTGATTATAGAAATCAAATACACTAATGATCCTTTTCTTATATAACTAGTTGTTTTCATCACAGAGATGAATTTTGCGAATCTAGAGGGTTTATCTTCTTTAATTGTGATCTTTTCACCTTTTGGTGAATTTATTTGGATTAACTTTTGATCACATAGAATACTGGCTTTATTGGTTATTAACCAATCCATTCCTAAACAACATCAAATCCTGCCATATTCATTAGGTAAAGGTTTGCAATAAACTTTTGATTTAAAAATTCTATTCTTGCTCCCTGCAAGATTTCAGAAATCTTAATGGTTTCCCCATTTGCTGTCTCTACTAGACATTCTTGTGGAAGTTTAGTTAATGGTTGATTGAGAAGTTTGCAAAACGAAGTATTAATTAAACTTTGGTTCGCACCAGAGTCAAATAATACCTTAGCAAAAACATCATTAACTAAAAACGTACCGGCTATCACGTCCGGAATCATCTTGGCTTCTTCTGCAGTCAGAACAAATGCTCTAGCATTTTTAGTGTTCTTGTTGATCATGGCTGGAACTAGTTTCAGGTAGTTTGGCTTGATGTGACCCTTTTCTCCACAGTTGAAGCACATTCCATTATTAGGTTTCTTCCTGCAGTCTTCTTCCTTGTGTCCTAGTATCTTGAAGAAATTGCAGTAAGTGGAGCATCTTCCTGAATGCTTCTTTTTGCAGGCCTTCTAGTAAGGTGCAGAGGTAGAACCTACATTTTTTCCACGGTTGGAATAGCGAAATTCCTAGGTAAGCCTTTGAGCTAGGTTCCTCCTCTGGTCCTCTTCTCGTGTACGAAATAATTTATCAGTCAAGGTATTTGCTAGTTCTACAGCTTCTTCTATAGTTTGAGGTCTAGCTGCCTTGACTACATGCCTAATCTCACTGATTAATCCCCATATGTAACGGGAGATTAATACTGGTTCCGGTGATGCAAGGGTTGGTACTATTCTAGCATATTCGAAGAATAACGTAGTGTAACCCTTACTATCTACTCCAGTCATTCTAAGGTTTAGGAACTTATTTGCTATATGTTCCTTTTCATTAGGAGGGCAGAATTTCCTTTCTACCATGTTTTTAAATTCCTCCTATTCCATATTGTAAATCCTGTCACTTCCCCTAGACTGGGGGATAGTGTTCCACCATTCTAAGGCTGAGTTCTTAAACAGATTGGAGGCAAACATTATCTTATCCTCTTCCGCGCACTTGCTTATTTTTAAGACTGCCTCAGTCTTTTCTATCCAGCGTAGAGTTGCAATGGCCCCTTCATTGCCCGAGAATTCCATTGGTTTACAGGACCAGAATTCTTTATAAGAACAACCATAAGACATGGTTCTTCTTCTTTTGGGAATGGGCACTTGAAGTATGGCCCCATTGTTTACGCTGTTTTCTGGTCCAGTAGGTCGTTTACTGTCATGATTACTTTTATTTTCCGCTTCCTTAACCATTTTAATAATATATGGCATTGCGTCTATAATTCCTTGTGCCACTATGTGTTGGATGGCACTGTTATCCACTTGGTTTCCATTGTTATTGTTATTCAGGTCATCATTATTCTGGTTTTCCTGATTCACTTCGTTGTCCATCTGAATTTTAAACATTTGTCACATATTAATATTACAAAATAATATTTAATGCAAACGATCATATAACACGCATATTAATCAAAATCATCGAACATTGCGACTTACTCTATTTTATATTATGCATCCATATATATTACATTACAACTAAAATTAAAATTTCAATACTATTAGGCATCCATAGCTATTGTCTAGATTTATTTTTTTCAAACCTACACACATATTATATATTATTATTTTATTATTATTATTATTATTACTATTACCGGTATGGGTTCATCCAGAACTCCATATTAAGCTCGTCATACTTCCAGACGAGTCGTTCTCCTATCTGCCTCATCCTCTCGCTTCCTTCTAAAATCTCCTCACCAAAGGTTCGGAGTTCTTGCACATTTTCTACACTCATTGGGGGTGCAGGTGCTGGTACTGGGTTTTGGAACTGGGGCATGGGTTCCTGGTAAGGGTACGGATTCTCTAGAATTTCCCTAATGTATTGGTCGTTATCATAGTAGGGATCTAGAGGGTCCAAGTCTGGGTAAGCTGCTAGGTTAGGCATGGGTTCGTCTTCTGGTATTGGGTAGTGTTGCTGGTAATCCCTATGGTCATCAAACCACGGGTCGTAGTCTAGGTCTAAGGGATTGGGTGCTGGTATTCTAGGTATTTTAGCTGGGTCAATGTCAGGCATTGGGATTTGGTTTTCTAGGTTGGCTTCAATTTCCATTGGCTGTGTGGGAAACAGTGGTAATGGCTGGGGTGCTACAAGTTGCTCTAGATTAGGGCCTGCAGCTGTAGTTGCTAAGATATGAAAATTTGCTAGACTCCTATTGAGCATATCCTGAGTCTGAGCATTTGTTTCTCTCTTAACGGCTACTAAAACTCGCTGTTGATGCAACTTTTTCATCCTTTTTCTACGTTCATGTGCTCCTTTGCTGAACCATCCTCTCTTCTTGGGAGGGAATGGCTCTTCAGATTGGGCCTTGAACACGAATATCCCATCTTCGTTGTCAGCCGAATACCCTGAGAGGGATGGCTGTGAAGAGGTGCCTTCGTCCCTAGGTGAGCTGGACAACTGACGGTAAGCGTCTGAAGGTCCTTGGTCGCTCATACTGTAACTAACAAATTATCAAATAACACATAACAATAATATACATATATGCACGTATCCATGTAAATTATTTCCAAACATATTAAACAAATTTTGATGTCTGCAGAACACTTCTGTAGCTGAATCAGTGGCTTAGCTCTGATACCACCTTCTGTCGCAACCCCCGTCCCCTAACTACCCGGTAACGGGCGGCCGCGGCCAGTTTTAGTGGTATCGGTGTTTATCAGTTTGGCAGCGGAATTTTCATCAGGACCGTAGTTAGGAAATATTTTATCAGAATAAAATACCACGGTTTTATAATATTAAACACATGGGAAAATCCCAAGTTTCTAGTACACACATTTTTTATAGGGATAAACCCTATTTTATTTAAATAAAACATCTCTTTATTTAGGTAACTTTTATAGCCACTTTTCCAAGCCTTCAGTGCTGTCCAGCTGCCTTCTATTTGGCTTTCACATTTTGTTACCTGAAACGCGTTTAAAAACATTTTGTCAGTGGGAAATACTGGTGAGTGAATCCCAGTTTAATCAAGACAAGTAAAACCATTTTACAGTATTGAGGGCGGTTGCACAATTACATTTGTTTCCATCTACTTTAATTACTACCCACGGTACTGTCAATCTGACTTATGGTCATGTTACTACTCACAATGTAGTAACAAATTTTGTATACAAAACCCCAACATACCGACGATAATTGTAGAATACAAATACTCAATCACTGTTTAATATCATGTTAATTAATTGAGATTTTGTAAAAACAGTTTGCAAAAAGGAGATTACTCACATTGCTGTCTTATGGTTTTCCTTAAGGATTTCCTGGTGATTATCTATTAATTACATAAATGCACGCGCGTTAGTATAATAACCCAATATTTACGTTAGTAATACCCTCCCTGAGACGGCATTCCAACGACTACGTCGGGCAGAACCACGATAGCCGTTACGGAACCCTGGATCAATCGGGCAGTGTATCTAATACGTAACCGGGGGTTATGATACTTTCAACAAAGCAGAATTTCATTATTTAGGGGGTATTATGCCCAAAAAATATTTTAACTATGCAGAAATTCAAGAGAGAAAGTTGTGTGGTGCGAATTGGGACTGAAGGCAGATTGTCTCTATTTATAGGGCCTAATTTCGTGTTTGCCACGCCCTGCGAAGAAAGAAGGCAGGGCCTTCGCAGCCCGCGACCTAGAGGGTCTATGGCGTAGCCTTGTCCGGTCAACAATCTAGGTTTGACAAGTGGTGGACACGTGGCAGTTCCGGGTGAGGGCGGGTGGCCAGGCGCTCGCGCCCAGCGACTGAGTTGCCTAGGCGCTTCGCGCCCTGCGAGCGGCACCAATTTCTTGTTTTTATTTTATCTTTAATTATATAAAGTGTTTTGGGGCCCGGTTTTCGTATATGGGTATATTTTAAGACATATAGGGACATTTTAAACATACTAGGGGTGTCGGAAATATTTAGGAGGGTTGTTATAGTATGGCACGAGATCGGAGATGCGTAAATTACCGGTCCTGAGTTATTGCAAGAAACAACTGACAAGATCCTCCAGATCCGAGACAATCTCTTGAAAGCTCGGAGTCGTCAAGAGAGTTACACTGATAGACGTCACAAGCCCCTTGAATTTGACGTTGACGATCACGTACTCCTAAAGGTTTCAACTTGGAAGGGGGTGATCAGATTCGGCAAGAAAGGGAAGCTCGCGCCTCGATATGTCAGACCCTTTAAAATTCTGGAAAGAATTAGCAAGGTGGCCTACAGACTCGAACTACCGGAGGATCTTAACAACGTCCACCCGACTTTCCATGTCTCGAACCTCAGAAAGTGTCTAGCCGAGCAGAATTTACAAGTACCACTTGAGGATCTACAAGTGGATGAAACATTACACTTCGTGGAGAAGCCAGTCGAGATCATGGACCGAGAAACCAAGAAACTCCGACGCTCACGCATTCCTATAATGAAGGTTCACTGGGAAGGCAAACGCGGTGCCGAGTTCACTTGGGAACTTGAAAGTGACATGAAGGCTAAGTATCCACAACTTTTTGTTATGCCTGCGCCTTAATTTCGGGATGAAATTCCCTAAAGTAGGGGAGGCTGTAACAACCCGACTTTTTGAAGTCAAAGTATAAGTCAAAGGAAGAAAATATTGTTAATCAGACCAGTCATTTCTTGCTTGATTATTGCTTGTACTCTCGAATCTCGTTAATTGATACTTTAGTTTACGCTTTTTAGTTTTATTATGTGGAGTAACAATGTGATAAACGTAATTAAACGCTATTCTATTTAACGCTATCGCATCGCAATTCGAATTACAGGTTCTGAATATTGTTTTACGTGTGTGTGCTATTATGTATTACTTGTGCATGCTTATATTTGTTTTGGGAATGATAATCGCAAACACAATCACAACTCTATCACAACGCAATCTCATCGCGAACTCGAGTTTAAGGTTTACTTTTGTAATTAGTAGGAGTTATGTTATTTATGTAACTATTTTTTAATACTAACGCATTGCTTACTCGCAACACATCGCAACGCTCAACGCACGAAACAAAAAGTCAGAAACCAACTCGCACAAGCCATCCGATCGAAGGACCATTCGATCGAATGGTTATCCGTCAGGATGACCATCCGACCGGATGGCCATCCGATCGGAAGGCCCTCTTCCCCTCCTTCCCCTATAAATACTCACATGTCACATCACTGTTCATGATGTGACAGCTCTCCTCTGACCCAGCATGTTCTCAAGCTATTTTCTCTCGATTCCTCGCGATTCTTGTAAGTTTCTACTCCAAATCTTGTACTTTAATGATCAATACACACTTTATCATCAATTTCAACAACAAATTTCACATTTTAACCATTAAATCCTCTGATTCGGGCTGTTCTAAGGTGATGTCATCATGGAGTTCTTATGAACCTTGAAGTGCGACATCATCTCATCAAGAACAACTCAGATCTAAAGGATTTCTACAATGTTTAAACACTGATTTCACCTAAATCTAAACATAATCAAAGTGTTTCAAACTTTTCTTCAAACCTTCTTCACTTTTCACTCAAACCCAATAGAATCTGAGCTCATTCGGGCCTTCTACTCGTTCTCTAGAGAAGTGTCGGACTGAGAATGAATTCCTATCAGAGAAGACGATCGATTCGTGGCATAAACATGGAACACCATCATTATCAGCTTTGTGACTTGTTCACTAGTATGAAATTACAACAGTTTTGTGAAATTTAACTAAGTTAAGGAAACTTTTCAAACAAGATTCTATACTTAATTTATAAATTTTGTGTAGGTCATGGATTTGAAATTCATCTCAACGCATAACCAAGTGGGGTACTTAGCACCACCTCCGGAGAAACACAAGAAGATGTATGCTTCGTTAATCAAGGGATTGAACAGTTGCAGAATCGTTCACGCTTTACGAGATAATCTTGTTGTTTATGAAAACCTTGTTTAGGAATTCTGGAAGACGGCAAAGTTTGACGCGCTAGGAGCGGATGGAAAAGGATCAATTGAAGCAGAGATTCAAAAGAAGAAAGTTACTGTAACCGAACAAATTATAAGGGAGGTTTTACAGTTTAACGATAAAGAGTCTAATCCCATTGATCTTCCGAGTGGAACTTTTGAAGCTATTTTGCCTCGACTAAGCTATGAAGGAACGTATCCCTCTCTGATGAAGAAGTTTGTGCATCCATACTAGCGTCTGTTGATGCACATGTTTAGGTTGTGTATGATGGAAAACAGAGGGGGAACAAATCAGCTGAATATCACACAGTCTGCAGCGTTCGTTTGTCTGATAACGAACCAACCATTCAACTACTCGAAGTACATATTTAAAGGTATGAAAAGGAATGTAATTGGTGTGCGAAAGGATAAGTTTATCATGTATCCAAGGTTCTTTCAAATGATCTTCAACGCTCGTTATTCAGAATTGGAAAGAACTGGAAACACTTTGGATCTGAAGCCAATGAGTCCCGCGTGTTTTGGTGCTCTCACATCTAAGAAGGGTACTGAGAAGAAGTTTGAAGGAAGGATTCCGTTAGAGAAGTTTGATCAGTTTGCTGAGACAGAGGATGTGTCGGCTGAACCAGTAATAGTACAACCAGAACCAGTTAATGTTGCACCAGTAAATGTACCAGTTAATGCTATGATTGCATAAGAACACATTGTTCAAGGTGCTGCTGATGAAGAGCCAGAGACAGTGATTCTGACGATAAACTCTGATGATGTAGGCGTTGAAATTATTTGTGATGATGATGAAGTTGAGTTTCCTCCCGAAGTTGAAGTTAGTTCTGCTGTTTCCACTGTTCAACCAATGATTCCGTCTAAGAGTTTGGCTCTGCTGTTAAAGTCTATAACTAAAAAGATGGGAAATCCTCCTTCTGATCCTTCAGTTCAAAATGAAGAGCAACCGACTGAAGACCTAAAGGATCCTGATATTCAACAAATAAAGCGAAGAAGAATGGATCCTTGAACTGGTGTGTATATTGAACAAAACACAGATCAACCCACAACTGATGCTGAAAATGAAGATGGTTTATATGATTTTGATTTTGAGAAAGATACGACTGCTACTGCCATTGCTACAGAAACAGGTTTTGATTTTAATGTTGATACAACAAGAATGGATGTGGATGTTACTTCTACAGTGATTCCTGTTGCTGCTACTATTTCAGCTCTAATCACCGATTCAACACTACCTGTTACTGCTGCTAATGCAAGTTCGTCTGGTAGAGTTCGTGATGTACCATGCAGTTCAAGTGGAAAATGGCCTGAAGAACCAGTGAGAATGTCGTTCGTTGACGATTCAAGTGATAATGATGAGTTTATTAGTGTTTTGGTCAAAAATCACATAAGGATAATGTAACCAAATCTGATTTTTGTGAGGTTAGATGCTTAGTTAATTGGACAAATGTATGAACAACAAATGAATGAAATGAATGATGAACACAAGGATTTGTACGAGGAAAAAGCGCTTGATCAATGAGTGATCTCTGGCATAAAAAACCTCGGGTGATGGAAACTACCGATCACAAACTATATTAAACAAATAAAGTTTACAACTTCGGATGATAACAAGCTCGGTACAATAATTGCTAGTGTGTAAATGTGTGTAATCGCCAAGTTTTTGCAGAGAGTTCGAGTGTTGTGTATGTGTGTTGCTATATTTCTAAATTAAGCTTGCTATCCCCTTTAAAATTAGAAATTATCTAGGCTAACAAACTATTCGAAAATGGAGCAAGCCTCCCCACGATCACCACAACGGTCATGGAGTCATTGCACGTGCAGAAATATCAAGCATATTCCCCTAGAATCTTGGTTGGACCAAGTCTCATTCAAATACACCTGCAAAACAAGTTCAAAAATGATGGAAATAATTGTTAGTTTAGGATAATAATGAGGATCCTGGATCCTTAGTCTTGCAGCATCTTCTAAGGATCCTTAATTCAAACTGAACTGAGGATCCGAGATCCAAGCCACACTTGAGGATCCGTGATCCATACGCTATGAAATTCTATCCCTAACAATTGCCCCCAAACATGACTAGTTGATATCCAATTAGATAGTCATGTTTTAACTTATTTCGGACTAGTCGTTGCTAAAGGATATAGCCGTTACAGTGTTGATGTCAGCGATCATCATCTCTTGCAACAATAATCATTATAAATAGGTTAGAGATAATGATCAAAATCTGCATTTATATTCGATATCCTCTCCTTTAAATCCACATTCGAAGATCTCATCAGGTAATTCATTCTCTCTTTTATATTATCTTCTTCATCGTAATCCTCTGTTCTTCAAAATCCATGGTGAAGATGACCACTCGTTCCTCCCCTGCCAAGAATCCTGATCATAATAGTCCACTGAAGAGTCAGGGTTTAACCAAAAACCCTTCAATGGAGCTTTCCAGATTCACTGATCCTGAAGTTGATCAGTTTCACTCCTGCTTTCCTGATGGTACCATATTCTGGCCCTTTGATTCTTCAACCAAAAGTGACTGTGTATCAGACACATGGATCACCTTCCCTGCTGCCCCTTTTCAGATAGGGTTCACTTATTCTTTCCCTGCTCTCACATAGGGATTCTTCACACTTACCGGCCTTTGCTATATCCAAGCTATGCCAATGGTGTGGAGGGTCTTGTACACACTAGAACACATCATAGAACAGGAAGGCATAGACATAGGGATGTCTGAGTTAATCCAATTGTATAACCTTGTAAGCCATGGTTCCTACCGATATCTCTTCAAATCCAAATTCAAACCCCAACTGCTTCACCCAATCCTGAAAACCACCAAGAATGACACCAACTGGATGAATCAATTCTTCTTCGTGAGGAGGGATTCTATTCCAAATGGGAACCAACTTCCCAAAAAATGGAACACAGATTGTAGGATATAGGATCCTTAGATTAAGAGAACGGTAAGAATCCTTCTTTTCTGTTGAGGATAACTGATCCTTTATCTTTGTTTATGCAGCTATCACCCTGTCACATATTCAAGAATCACATGTCACCAAGGAGAGAGTTGAAGCTTTCTGGAAGCTTGATCCTACCATTAGAACATTTCCTCCAAAGTCAAAGGATCTAGAAGACATTTCATCCACTTCCTACACCATGTCAAGTAAGTATCCATATTTGTGTATATATAAATGTTTTAGTAAAATATGGAAATGAATACTTATCTGTGTATGATGCTTGTATGTGCTGCTAAATCCTCAAAGTCTGCTTCTAGGTTCAGCCTCACTGATCTTCAGGATATTGCCTCCCCTTGATCCCTTAAGAAGGAGCTGGCTGCAAGCCAGAGCAATCCAGAGCCCAAAGGCATGAGCACCAGGGGTAAGGGAATAAAAAGGAAGAAGCCTGCTGAAACCTCCGAAGGGATGCCTCTGATTGAACGCCAACTTCACGATTATGTCTCTGAGGTAAGGATTTTATATCCTGAAATTATGCTAATTTTTTAGGATAAAGGATCCTGATCATAGAATTCTTCCTTGTGTAGAAATTTGCTGAGGTTCAGATCCTTATGGACCAGAGGCTGGCTGAAGCTGATGAGAAGAGCCTGGACCTCCAAAATATTGCCCTTACCAAAGACAAAAAAATCTCCTCCCTGGAAAAGGACATCAACATGCTGCAGAAGGAGCTGCTTCTGGCTGATATCACAGCCCCGAAAGAGAGAACCAAGATCATGGAAGGGGCCAAACTCTCTGCTACCATTGCCATGCTGAAGATCAAGATGCAGATGGCCAAAGAGGCTGCGGATCCTTCTTTTGACAGGTCTGAATGGGACTTGGAGGCATGGAAGCAAAAGCTAGTGGAGCTTGGAGATGAAGATGAACCTAAAGAGGTGCTAGCTCTTAAAGGTGGAGGCAGCGAGGTCAAGGATCCTACAGAGGAGGCAGCTGGTGGCAGTGGCAAGGGTGGTGAGGAGAAGGTTGATGATGCAGCGAAGGTGTAGGATGCATAAATGGGCGATGATGGATATTTCTAGACGCGGCCAGAGCCCATTTTTTAAGGTTTGGTAGTTTATTTTGTTGGTTATGGTATTTCGAACAATGTTGGTCTGTAATAATTTGAACAATAGTTGTTAGGTTTAAGGATCACTGATCCTTGGATAATAGGGGGTAGCAAAGGTGGATGGGTCCTTCTGTTTATGGAGGATGAAGCCTTTGATGCCCCTCACCTTTTGATTTCCTGCACTTAATGAACCTTGTTAATATGGACACCCTTTGCCAACCCAAGTGGACGGGCCACGTTTTGCTGGTAGAAACTTGGGTTGGCAATTTTGACAACCTTTTAAAGGGTTAATCAGTTAAATAAATAAAACTTTAACTTTTGGCTATCTTTTGTGTTGTTGTTTTATGTATATTTACTTGTTAGTTGTCATTGTATAATTTTATCACTTACAAGTTATTGATAAAAGTATTAAATGAATTCAAAAATTAGTTTATGTTAAATAATTTAGGATATAATCAAGGATCACATATCCTCTAATCAAAAGTTTAAAAAATCATATGATCTAGGATCATATATCCTGTTGTCAAAGGATAAGGGTAAGATGAACAAACCATTAATAAGACTAAAGTTAATAAGGATCGTACCAGAGAATCCAAGTTAGGATTCTATATCCTTAACATTTACAACTGTGCCAATCAAAAGATTAAATCTTGTAGAAAGTTAGGATCCTGGATCCTTAACTGTTTAGCTTTGGAAACCTGCAATAGGATATAACTTGGGACTAAGCCAATTGCAAAAGAAAATGTTAGTATCTGGGGACAAGCCAACAACTGGGGACAAGCCCAATAAGCTGGGACAAGCCCAAAAACTAGAGACAAGCCCAAAAACTGGGGACAAGGCCAAAAACTGGGGAAAAGCCCAAAGGATCTTGTGTAAACTGGAGTATGGCCCATACTTGCGACTATCCAAACTTAGTGACATGAAAATGCCAAAACCTTAGCTAACGTGAAAACGGTAGAAACCTTAGGAACGGATGTATGGTACGTCTTCCATTATACTTAGGATCCTAAATACAGCCAGTACAATGAAATTGTCAGCCCCTAAAGCGGATACTGGTCCCATTGCCTTTAACTGCACTAGGATAATCGTGCGCAACTGGCGAAGGTGTAAGAACCTGATTCGTAGAAAGTAATAGATACCTTAAACTGGGGATAAACCCAAAACTTTGGAGCTTTGACTGATACTCAATCCTTTGTCAAAGATACACCAGCTTCTGCAAAAACTAGGAACTTAATGAAAAAGGATAAAGGATCCTGGATCTTTCTCCTTATAATTAAATAATTCAAAGAATAAGAGAAATAATAATGAAATCATTACCAAAATGTGGATTATATATCCTCTGAGGATCCTTAATGTGTATTGGGTATGAGGATAACCAAGGATCCTGGATCCTTCTTACAAGAAGTACTTCTTTAAATGGACAACATTCCAAGCTCTTGGTAATAGATCACCTTCCATTGTTAATAAACGATATGCCCCCTTTCCAGCCTCAGCTTCAATCAGATAGGGGCCTTCCCACTTTGGTGCCAACTTGCCATCAGCAGGATTTGTGGTATTTTGGAATGCTTTCCTCAACACCATGTCACCAACTTGAAACTTTCTGATCCTGACATTCTTGTTATAAGCCCCAGCCATCCTTTGTTGATAACTAGCCAATTTTATCCTTGCTAAATCCCTGAGTTCTTCTATGGTATCCAAATCTTGAACAAAGTTTTCAGCATTTCCTTCAGGATCACGGATGCTTGTTCTTGCAGTAGGGACTACCATCTCTGTAGGGATCACAGATTCAGCTCCAAACACCAAAGAAAATGGAGTCTGACCAGTAGCATTCTTGGGAGTTGTTCTATCGGCCCATAACACATAGGGTAGCTCTTCTGCCCATTCCCCTTTCTTGGACCCAAGCTTCTTTTTCAAGTTGTTGATGATGATCTTGTTGGATGATTCTGCTTGACCATTAGCTTGTGGGTGGACTGGTGTTGATGTTATCATCCTAATCCCCCAGCTGTCACAAAAGTTAGTAGTTCTACTCCCAATAAATTGGGATCTATTATCACAAATAATTTCAGATGGTATGCCAAATCTAGTAATTATGTTTCTTTTAATGAAGGATATCACTTCCTTTTCTCTGACTTGTGCAAAGGCTTCAGCTTCTATCCATTTGGAAAAGTAATCAGTCATAGCAAGCATAAACACTTTTCCTCCTGGTGCTTTGGGAAGTTTGCCAACTATATCCATTCCCCATCTCATGAATGGCCAAGAGGAGGATATAGGATGTAGGAGCTCCGCTGGTTGATTAAGGATATTGCTATGTGTTTGGCAAGCATCACATTTCTTCACATAATCCACAACATCCTTCTTCATGGTAGGCCAATAATATCCTGTTCTAAGGATCCTTGAGAAAAGTGCTCTGCCCCCAGTGTGGTTTCCACAATCTCCTTCATGAAAATCCTTCAGAACTTCTTGGATTTCTGGATCCTCGATGCACCTTAGATATGGACCTACAATAGATCGTTTATATAACATGTCATTTAGTATTGTAAATTGAGATACCTTGACTTTGAAAGCTCTAGGATTTTCTCCAGTAGGAATCTCTCCATGTTGTATATATCTTAGGATTGGAAGGATCCAGGATCCTGAACTTGACTGTGCACCATCACTAGGTATGATTGCAGAATCCTCCACTATCTCCATGGCTGTGTGATCCTCAATAGCATGAGCTAAGATATGGATAATGGGAATTTTAATATCCTCTGGAATCTTCAGTGATGATCCAAGGTTGGCTAAAGAATCAGCTTCGGCATTTTCTTCCCTGGGTACCTGTGTCAAACTAAAAGAAGCAAAAGAGTCTGCCAATTTCTTGACTATCTCTAGATATTTGATTAGCCTTTCACCTTTAACAGCATAAGAACCATTAAAGTGGTTAGTAATTTACAAAGAATCTACATGTACCTCAAGATACCTGATCCTCATGTGCTTGGCAATTTGCAAACCAGCTATTAAGGCCTCATGTTCAGCCTCACTATTAGTGTTTTGGTTAAAAATTACCTAAGTAATTAAGTGATCAAATTAGTTAAGTGAGGTAGTGTGCTAGAAGTGTTCGTGGAAAATATGCTGATCAAGTTGTTAACAAAAAACAGTTTCTAGGATATAGCTCAGGATATCGAGCTATATCTACAATCAAATAATGAGCAAAAAAGGTAAAGGGTAACACAGGATGTACGAGGAAAGCCCTTGATCAATCTAGATCGTCGGCACAAAACCTCGGGAGCAGACAATCGCAGCTGCCTTATTCTTCTTATTACTTCAAATATCAGGATAAAGTGCAGGATATGATACGGATCAACTAAGTGTTAAAATGAGATTCGAGTACAAGTGTAAGTGTTTGTGAGTGATTGCAGCTAGTAGAGAGCAAGGGTGTGTAAAAATTGTGTGTGTTCTATATGATCCGATCATTCCTATATATAGCAAAACGAAAATAACAAACTAGCCTATAAAACCAGGATGCTGCGAATATTCCCTTCTTGAACGTTGTAAACTACTTCTTTCGGCTTCAACGTCCCCTTTTCAACTGATTAGTCCGAGTCTTCAGGTGAACTGGTCCACTCGAATGTTATAAGCTGGCCTTGTTAATCTGCACGTGAACTAATTAGTAAATACCATGATACTGCATCAGGATGTTACCAATATCTTGATCCGGTATCCTGATCACAATCGAAAGTAATATAGTCAAAATATAGTCCAGGATATATGAGCAGAAAACCACCCCTAACAATTGTCCCCAAAATATATCTGTTGGGATACTAATTTCCAATGGATATATTGTGAAATCTGTGCCTCCACGGCCATCATACAAATACCAAATCAATGAAATATTGTGTTTCACACTTGGGATTTGTATAAAAATGTGTATCATTTGCACATATCAATTCTCGTTCGATTTTGAGCTCTAAATCGCTTTTTGGAAAGTTATACGAGAACTGATGCGTAAACGTAATCAGTTTAATGCGAAAAACACTCCGGAACAGTGACATGGGCTTAACATACTATAAATAACCTTTACATAACTTAGAAATAAGTTTTGGAGGGTTTGGTGTGACGAAATCAAGTTTATTCGATCGCAGGGACTATTTGCGTCAAACTGCAACAGTCTGCTGATTTGTATGGTATCGAACATTCCGGAACATGACCATAAGTTAAACATACCATAAATATCCTTACATAATCTTAGAAATAGGCTTTGAGGGTTTCGGTGTGCAAAAGTAAACTTTTTGGTCAATCAGGGACTAAAAGCGTTAAAAAGTGCATAAGTTTGCATTTTCGCGCATATCTTAAGTTTTAAATACATCCGAACATCCAAAAATTTATGTAATCATAAAAATATTAATGATTGGCATGATAAAATTCCATTCGTCGCGCAATTTGGATCGTTTTTCGCGTCCGTTCGAGTTTCATCGTAATTAACCGAACAACGCAACCGTACCACCAAACGAACCGGCATCTGAGAAATTTTCAAGCATATTTCATGTCCCCTATACTTAAACTTCATTATTGAGCCTTGAAAATGGGTTAACGAGGTTTAAACGCATCAAAAATGGCTTAATAATGTTGCAGGGACCAAAACAGACAAGTTAGCAAACTTTCTGGAATTGGGCATGTGGTGGCGGCACACCACCACCCTATCTGGGCAGAAAATCATGTTTCAGTAATGGCAGGTCCATTTTCAGCATCTGACTTGAAGTTTAGGGTCTTTTTGTAACATTTGCAATACCGTTTGATAGTTTATGGGCACCCCTAGTATTCCAAAACCATGTGCCTTACATGTACGGTCCAGATCGAAGCTTAATTATCGAGGAACGATCCTAATGGTTCTTCAAACTCTATATCAACCCACTTGAATTTCTTTCATTCCGCACATTTGAATCTCAATCTCCTTCTCTAAGTTGAAGCTCTCCTTGTGAAGCTTCATACATGAGAAATTTTGAGTTCAAATCTTCAAATCTTGGACCTTTTGTAAGTTTCCTTCATGCTTGTTCATGTATTTCAAGCATGAAAGTCAAACAGTGTTTGACTTTCTGCTTTGACCTCGTTTTGATCAACACGAAGTTCGTTTGAACTTCGCAACGTGAGCGTAATCACGATGGTCATAGTCCTTTGTGACTATACCTACTGATTACCACATTATTTAGGCATAGTGACGAGTCATAGTTTCGGTCAAAATGCGCGTTTATGCGTGTTTTGCAACCAAACTATTCCTGGGTATCAAAACCCTTTGTTTTGATATCAAACTTGTTTTCTAACTTCGTTAAACATGTTTTAACATGTTTAACTCATCACTTTTAGTTAGTGCTTACATAGGGTCGTAAGATAAGCGGTCTAAACAACCGCTTAGACTTTCGAACCCAACCCGTTTGGTCGACCATTAGGATCTGACCAAACATATGTTGTGACCATAGTTGTATAGGGAATAACCTTCCGAGGTTATACCTTATGGTCACTTCGTTTAGTTAGTTGTATGATAGGTGGTTTATATGCCTTAGGAAAATGACCAAAATACTCTTTTTACGCATAAATTCATTTTAAGCATATGTAACCTAAATTTTGACATTTAAACTGATTAAACAATATTATTAGACATGTTAAGGCATATAATACTTGTCATAGGACTAGTTGGGCGGTCCAAACACGTTTTACGCGAACGACGCGTTAAAGTAGCATAAGCTACCTAAACGGGTCGTAATGGGTCGTAAGCACTTAGGATAGGTTTCGATTTAGAATGTAGGCTTTGTTAAACCATATTAAATGAATTCCTATACTCATTTGGTTTACGAAACTTCATTCTATCCGATCTTCAGATTTAGGTCCGGTTTATTAACATAGTTACCTATATTAGGTGCCGTTTGATTTCCGTGATCCCTCCAGCTTTGCTTGGTTATTATTCAAGACTTCTAAGCATTCTCAAGTGAGTACATAGACCCCTCTTTTACTGTTTTCAAACATTTTGGGGTGGAACACATGTGCCTACTTGTAACTTTCGAGCTTTTCATGTTTTTATAACATATACTTGCTATGTTCATTAGTACACATATAGTACATGATTTCTTCTATGTTTTTGCTATGTATATTTTATTAACATGCTAGCACATTGATTTCATATATTACATTTTGGTTGCATATGTTCACTCAACATATGGACACATTGATTTACATTTCTACTTTGTATGTTCATTTAGCATATTTAAGTACATTATTTTCATATAACATGCTTACATTTGGTATGACATTTGGTTTGTTTAACGGGTCATAAATACATTCATTAACACAAATCATGTCGTTCGTTAGTAGGTAGTGGTACCATAGGAATTGACAACTCCCATTCCTGAAATCCTAGGTTTGTTTGGGTGGAAGGAATGACCGAATTCGATATTCAGAGTTTAGATGAACCTTTAATTTGTTTAAGGGTTTGTCGCCACAGTCGCAAGGCTTGAATGTAGGTGTTAGAACAATACGGCATAGATGTTTATATCAGTAAAGCATGCATTTATTTTACAAAACATAACTTATGATTTAAACTTTGATTTATTCAAATACATTGTTTTGTACATTTTACATATGGTTTAAATAGACATTTTTATTTGCCATACATAACATTTGATTATACATGAACATGAATTACATTTGACATTGTTTACACATAAACATTTTAACATTTAGTTTAAACAAGACATTTTGGTGGTTTGTTTGCTTAAGTGATTTAAATAACGAGGCGTGTGTAATATGATAAAAGCATGGTGGATACGCCGCTGGTACTTCCTATATATAAGTGCTTTTATGATATTACATATCATAGCGTTATTTAAACCATTTCAATTTAGACATATTACATTTTACACAGATATCATATCTTCAAGGAACGTTGTTTTACAAACAACATATTTTATACAAACTCATTTTATTTGATTAATTATTTATCTATGCATCTTTCTTTGATATCATTTGACTTCTTATCACTTTTTGTATGATTTATAAAAGAAAACATTTTACAAGGCTCATGACTAATTTTTGTTAAACATTTTCTTTAAACTTACAAGTCATGAATCCTATTTTAATAAAACCTATGTATCTCACAGGCATTTTTACGCTGACGTACCTATTTTCACATGTGTTTCAGGTACTGTTATTATATGACCATGATGCAAACATAGGATTGGACGAGGGCCTTAGTGACAATAAAAGTTATAAGACTAGTTAATTATGTTATGTTTCTTTGTTTTTTAAGACATTGTAACCTCTTGAAATTCAATAAAACAAAATTTCGATTACCATGTGTTGTGAAACAATAATTCTGTTACGACACTCCCCGTCGATTCCGCCGCGGTTTGTTGTTTTACGCAGTCGGGGTGTGACAGAAGAGTTGGTATCAGAGCTCATCGTTATAGGGAATTAGGTTATTAGTAATGCTTTGACCTAGTCTATAACCTTCCTAGGACCCTAACACAAGATTCTTGTGTTTAGATCTTAAAACAATACCGTCACCTATCTTTAGGCTACAACCACAACAAGAACATAAATTTCAAATCCGCTTTGAAAACTAATCATCTGTTCTAGGATGATTTATTATAAGGTTTTGAACCTTCAAAGTTTCCAAAACGATTTTGAAAATAATCACCCGCCCTTTCGGATGACTCGTTTTTGGCTTAATGCCTTCCTAATTTTCAAAATCTTGTCAAAGTTTGGGTCTTATAGTGTGAACACGTGCAATCTGGAAGAGTGGATGCCTGTACTCTGAGTTTTCTGTCTAAGGCTAGAGTGTTCGTACAAATCCACATAATCGGACCAGTCACTCTTACCTAGGAACTCTTGGGGTGAGCGTCCACTTATAGGCTAAAGCATGTCTTCGCGATACATTAATATGACCCGCTTACTTTGATTAGTCACCGTCTCATTTGTTTGCCTTAGGTAACAAACAAATTATCATAATTTTTATGCGTTGTCATTCTGTTTTGATTATCCGATAACATTTCACTTGTTTCCTCCTATGTCTTCCATTTCCTCCAGAATATCTCTTCATCGCAGCGACGCTCGGATGTCCGAACAGGCTACCAAAATTTCCCAACGAATAGGCTTGGTATTCCAGAAGACTGCTGAATTAGCTTTTGCTATATCTCGTCTCAAGGATGAAGACACCCAAGAAACACCAAAGGAAGCAGAAGCCATGCCTTCACCAAAATCAAAGAAGCGTAAGGCTTCAAAGAAACCCACAGCGGTTGCACCAAATCAAGCAGGACCTAGCCGGGTGGCAGCACCACCAGCCAAGAAGCCGTACTTGGGAACAGCCCCTTTGTGCAATCAGTGTAACCTCCATTACCATGCCAGTGTCAAATGTCGAGCATGTTTCAACTGTGGACTTATTGGCCACACGACAAGAGTCTTTCGTTCAGTCACTGCGTTAAACCCAGCTATTCAGAATCCTGTTCAACTTCAAGCGGATCCAGCACAAGCTCGTTTTCCACCTGGTACTTGCTACTACTATGGCGAGACGAGTCATTTCAGGAACAAATGACCAAAGATTGTCAATGCAAATCTGACCCACGGATGAGCATTTGGCTGATTGGAAGATGCTGCTGCATTGAATAATTTGAATCTTATGCTTTTGCTTCTTTTGTTTTTCTTGAACTCTGAAACAATGTGTTTAGTTTATAAATAAATCATTGTTCACAATTCTGATGTACAAGTGTAGTTACATGTGTGTATGGCATACCCCTACAATACCTACACCAAAGAACTATGTTCTTTACAAAACAAACTACTCTTGTAGTTCTCCCATTCACGTGATCGCTCACGATTTCCTTGAAAATTCTAAGTGCTCGTTTCATTCTAAGAAACGAAGTACAGAATATAAGTGACATTTTGAGTAATCACTTTAGATCCTTGGTTAGATAACTAAGGGTATTTTTCAATCTCATACCCGTGTCATTACATTCTGGTTTTCATAACAACATACATAATATATGCTTTTCAAAAACAACCTTCATGATTTAAAAATATTTCATATAGTTTGAAAACAATTTTTACACAGTATATTTATTTAATATATCAAGTGCATGATTTCAAAAGCATTATCCATGTTTTCAAAAACAACCTTCATGATTTCAAAATATTTCATATAGTTTGAAAACAATTCTAACACAGTATATTCACTTAATATATCAAGTGCATGATTTAAAAAGTCTTATCCATGTTTTCAAAAACCTTATACATAATTACAAAATTCATCTCGCATGATTTTTAAAACATTTTATAAACATATTTACCTAAAACATCTACCGTATGATTTCAAAAGTATTACGTAAGGTTTCAAAAACATTAAACACATTTCTAAAGAACCCCATGCATGGTTTTCGAAAAGCATTCTGCTCGTGTGATTGATTTAACATACATAGTACTCAAAATTCTGCTTCATATGTCGCCTTGGCATATCTAGCATCTCAACTTCATTCTACCTCGTGTATCGACTTAAGCACATCTAGTGCAAGATTTCGAAGTATCTCCCGCTATTCAAATTCCAAAATCCATGTAGGATCTCCTTATCTTCGCAATTAGATCCTTATGGATGATTATCGCTCAAATCGGAGCCCTTAATTGAATTCTTCGTATGCCTTAATACGTACATTACGATTCAATAAGGACAAAGCCAAAATTCCTATTAAGATCTTCCTATCTTCATAGTCAGATTCTTGGTAATGTTTAAAGTGCCAAATGAAATCCACGGATTGGATTCCTGGTACTCGTGAACAAATTAACACAACGAACTAACAAAATGATAACAAATTGAAGATCAAGTTAAACAATTTTGTGATTATGTGTTATGTGTTTTCTTTTGTGTTTTGTGTAATCTGTATTTTCGTTATCCAAATCCTTGTAGAATCTTCCATATCTTCATATGAGGGATTCACAGTAGGATATCCAAAGGTACTACCTTAAATCCTTAATGGGCTTATACGTAATAGATAAGACCCGTTGATTATATAGTACCATTCCATAATTCAAAAGAGACCCCCTTGAGTGGTCTAGTCAAAAAGATTGATTCAGAATCTGGTTGGGAATGACATGTGATGATATAGCTGAAAGGACTCCTTGGTGGTCTATTTAAAGAGATCATTTATTGATTTAATTAAAAGGATCCTATGGTGGTCTATTCACAATCATCGTAGGTTCATTCATTGTTTTTCTTCCCCTACATATTATAAAATGCACTGTGTGGACTATGCAAGGAATTACGTAATTATGGATGCAAACATAATTATGAATTTCAGTGCACGAAAACCACAGTAAGATTTATCATGTGTAAGAACTGGCAACAATAACGAAACGTGAACAATGTAGTGGAGGTACGGCGGACGCACCAATGGCGCTTCATATACTTGTATATAAGTGTCCCTCTTACATTGCAAGCATGATGCTATTTAAAGTTACTAGAAGTTCAGAACCCTAACCAGTGTTGTTTTATCTTTTCGACTTCATGTTTCGAGCTCTCACAAGTTTCCTCTAAACAAATTTCGGGATGAAATTTCCTAAAGTAGGGGAGACTGTGACATCTGTGCATCCACGGGCATCATACAAATACCAAATCAATGAAATATTGTGTTTCATACTTGGGATTTGTATAAAAATGTGTATCAGTTGCACATATCAATTCTCGTTCGATTTCGAGCTCTAAATCGCTTTCTGGAAAGTTATACGCGGACTGATGCGTAAACGTAATCAGTTTAATGTGACAAACATTCCGTAATAGTGACATGGGCTTAACATACCATAAATAACCTTTACATAACTTAGAAATAAGTTTTGGAGGGTTTGGTGTGACGAAATCAAGTTTATTCGATCGTAGGGACTATTTGCGTCAAACTGCAAAAGTCTGCTGATTTGTATGGTAACGAACATTCTGAAACATGACCATAAGTTAAACATACCATAAATATCCTTACATAAGCTTAGAAATAGGCTTTGAGGGGTTCGGTGTGCAAAAATAAACTTTTTGGTCAATCAGGGACTAAAAGCGTCAAAAAGTGCATAAGTTTGCATTTTTGCGCATATCTTACGTTCTGAATACATCCGGACATCCAAAATTTATGTAATCATTAAAATATTTTATTTTAATGATTGGTATGATAAAATTCCATTCGTCGCGCTATTTGGATCGTTTTTCGCGTCCGTTCGAGTTTCGTCGTAATTAACCGAACAACGCAATCGTACGACCAAACGAACCGACATCCGAGACATTTTCAAGCATGTTTCATGTCCACTATACTTAAACTTCATTATTGAGTCTTGAAAATGGGTTAACGAGGTTTAAACGCATCAAAAGTGGCTTATTAATGTTGCAGGGACCAAAACTGACGAGTTAGCAAACTTTCTGGAATTGGGCATGTGGTGGCGTCATGCCACAACTTAGTGGTGTTGCTGTGGCGGCACGCCAGCACCCTATCTGGGCAGAAAATCATGTTTCAGCAATGGCAGGTCCATTTTCAGCATCTAACTTGAAGTTTAGGGTCTTTTTTGTAACATTTGCAATACCGTTTGATGGTTTATGGGCACCCCTAGTATTCCAAAACCATGTGCCTTACATGTACGGTCCAGATCAAAGCTCAATTATTGAGGAACAATCCTAGCGGTTCTTCAAACTCTATATAAACCCACTTGAATTTCTTTCATTCCGCACATTTGAATCTCAATCTCCTTCTCTATGTTGAAGCTCTCCTTGTGAAGCTTCATACCTGAGAAATTTTGAGTTCAAATCTTCAAATCTTGGACCTTTTGTAAGTTTCCTTCATGCTTGTTCATGTATTTCAAGCATGAAAGTCAAACAGTGTTTAACTTTCTGCTTTGACCTCGTTTTGGTCAACACGAAGTTCGTTTGAACTTCGCAACATGAGCGTAATCACGATGGTCATAGTCATTTGTGACTATACCTACTGATTACCACGTTATTTAGGCATAGTGACGAGTCATAGTGTCGGTCAAAATGAGCGTTTATGCGTGTTTTGCAACCAAACTATTCCTGGGTATCAAAACCCTTTGTTTTGATATCAAACTTGTTTTCTAACTTCGTTAAACATGTTTTAACATGTTTAACTCGACACTTTTAGTTAGTGCTTATATAGGGTCGTAAGATAAACGCTTTAAACAGCCGCTTAGACTTTGGAACCCGACCCGTTTGGTCGATCATTAGGATCTGACCAAACATATGTTGTGACCATAGTTGTATAGGGAATAACCTTCCGAGGTTATACCTTATGGTCACTTCGTTTAGTTAGTTGTATGATAGGTGGTTTATATGCTTAGGAAAATGACCAAAATACCCTTTTTACGCGTAAATTCATTTTAAGCATATGTAACCTTAATTTTGACATTTAAACTGATTAGGCAATATTATTAGACATGTTAAGGTATATAATACTTGTCATAGGACTAGTTAGGTGGTCCTAACGTGTTTTACGAGAACGACTCGTTAAAGTAGCGTAAGCTACCTAAACGGGTCGTAATGGGTTGTAAGCACTTTGGATAGGTTTCGATTTAGAATGTAGGCTTTGTTAAACCATATTACATGAGTTCCTATACTCATTTGGTTTACGAAACCTCATTCTATCCGATCTTCCGATTTAGATCCGGTTTATTAACATAGTTACCTATATTAGGTGTCGTTTGATTTCTGTGATCCCTCCAGCTTTGTTTGGTTGTTATTCAAGACTTCTAAACATTCTCAAGTGAGTACATAGACCCCTTCTTTTACTGTTTTCAAACATTTTGGGGTGGAACACATGTGCCTACTTGTTACTTTCGAGCTTTTCATGCTTTTATAACATATACTTCATATGTTCATTAGTACACATATAGGACATGATTTCTTCTATGTTTTTGCTATGTATGTTTTATTAACATGCTAGCACATTGATTTCATATATTACATTTTTGTTGCATATGTTCACTCAACATATGGACACATTGATTTACATTTCTACATTGTATGTTCATTTAGCATATTTAAGTACATTTTTTTCATATAACATGCTTACATTTGGTATGACATTTGGTTTGTTTAACGGGTCATAAATACATTCATTAACACCGATCATGCCGTTCGTTAGTAGGTAGTGGTACCATAGGAATTGACAACTCCCATTCCTGAAATCCTAGGTTTGTTTGGGTGGAAGGAATGACCGAATTCGATAATCAGAGTTTAGATGAACCTTTAATTTGTTTAAGGGTTTGTCGCCACAGTCGCAAGTCTTGAATGTAGGCGTTAGAACAATACCGCATAGATGTTTGTATCAGTAAAGCATGCATTTATTTTACAAAACATAACCTTTGATTTATTCAAATACATTGTTTTGTAAATTTTACATATGGTTTAAATAGACATTTTTATTTGCCATACATAACATTTGATTATACAGGAACATGAATTACATTTGACATTTGACATTGTTTACACATAAACATTTTAACATTCAGTTTAAACAAGATATTTTGGTGGTTTGTTTGCTTAATTGATTTAAATAACGAGGCGTGTGTAATATGATAAAAAGCATGGTGGATACGTCGCTGGTACTTCCTATATATAAGTGCTTTTATGATATTACATATCGTAGCGTTATTTAAACCATTTCAATTTAGACATCTTACATTTTACACAAATATCATATCTTCAAGAAACGTTGTTTTACAAACAACATATTTTATACAAACTCATTTTATTTGGTTAATTATTTATCTATGCATCTTTCTTTGATATCATATGACTTCTTATCACTTTTTGTATGATTTATAAAAGAAAACATTTTACAAGGCTCATGACTAATTTTTGTTAAACATTTTCTTTAAACTTACAAGTCATGAATCTTATTTTAATAAAACCTATGTATCTCACATGCATTTTTTATGCTGGCGTACCTATTTTCACATGTGTTTCAGATATTGTTATTAGATGACCATGATGCAAACATAGGATTGGACGAGGGTCTTAGTGACAATAAAAGTTGCAAGACTAGTTAATTATGTTATATTTCTTTGTTTTTAAGACATTGTAACCTCTTGAAATTCAATAAAACTAAATTTCGATTACCATGTGTTGTGAAACAATAATTCTGTTACGTCACTCCCCGACGATTCTGCCGCGGTTTGTTGTTTTACGCTGTCGGGGTGTGACATATATTTTAGGAATTTTTACATATTTCCCCCTCCTAAGAAGCTTTATTACATATTTCCCCAACCCATAAATTTAATTACATATTTCCCCTTCCTAAAGAAACCTTATTACATATTTCCCCAACCTCTAAATTTTTATTACATATTTCCCCAATCTCTAAATTTAATTACATATTTCACCTTCTAAACCCCATATATTACATATTTATCCATTTCATTAAAAATATTCTTATAGAATGGGTTGAGTTCATTTCAGAACTCTAAATAACTACAGAACTTTCAGAACTCCTAATAAACAATCATTTTATATATAAGTTTTTGTATTTAGGATCTTTTTATCATCTATTATATGTATTTCTTTGATTACATACATGTTAAAAGAAGTTTACATATGTTTAATTGCCAAAATTATATATATGTGTCATAACTAACTACATATATGTAAAAAAGCTAGTTTACATGTGTAATTATAAAATTACATATAAAAAATGATAACATTACTCTTAACATGTATGTAATCGTAAAAATACACATAATAAATGATAAAATTATCCTAAACATAAAAATATATAAATAAAAAAGATTGTTTATTAGGAGTTCTGCGAGTTCTGTAAATATTTATGGTTCTGAAATGATCCTGGCCTCTTATAGAATTACTATTTTACCCTTAATGATTTTATTAAATGCATAACTATAATATATTTCCTAGCTTCCTGCATAAATTTAAAAGTAACAACTTGAATAATATTTTTAAATCTTTTTATTTATTTATTTTTTTTTTGTATGTGTTTAGAGATAAATAGTATAATTAATATTTTTAAACAACTAAATATAAAGTGTTTAGAGACGATTAATATGAGAACAACGTTGTAATTTAACAATTTGAGAATAATAATAGGTGAAATAATACCCTAGCATATGTGGTGCTGAATCCAGAAGAATCGAGGGCATCATGGAGGACGAATTTGAGGTCTTTGGGTGGTCTGAAATGAGACCGACACACGGCACCCGCACCACCTCTGCAAGTAGCTAGTGATGATGAGTGAAGAAGAAAAGGACCCGAAACCCATGGGAAGCTAATCCTCCACTCATTTCTTACTTGGATTACAAGAAATGCAGTTCGAAGAAGCAGTTTGTGTTGGTTGGTTTATTACTTTTTCGTTGCAAGTTCAAAAAATTATTACTTTTTGATTTTTTGATATTGAGATGATATAAACACCGTCATACTAATCAAGATGTGTCTAGTAAATCGTAATATCAGATTTAAAAATATTATTCAAGTTGTTACTTTTAAATTTATAATTATTGCAGGAAGCTAGGAAATATATTGTAGTTATTTATTTAATAAACTCATTAGGGGTAAATTACTAATTTTATAAGAATGTTTTTAATGAAATGAATAAATATGTAATATATGAGGTTTAGGAAGGTGAATTATGTAATTAAATTTAGAGATTGAGGAAATATGTATTAAAAATTTAGAGATTGGGGAAATATTTAATAAGGCTTCTTTAGGAAGGGGAAATATGTAATTAAATTTATGGGTTGGGGAAATATGTAATAAAGCATCTTAGGAGGGGGAAATATGTAAAAATCCCTATATTTTAAATCTTATCTCTTAGATCGAGGCAATTAAATCGAAGTGATGATTGAAGTGACAGCGTGCAACTTCCAACGCGCTTATTACTCGATGGCCATCTACTTTGCCCCTATATCTTCTCATTTCATTGTTGATAAACAACCGTCTTCCTCAGAATTCTCATGTACTTCTTCTTCCCCTATCTTTCAGAATTTCCTCCGCTCAAATCCTTCGATGGCCACTAGAACCCGATCACAATCCGGCAAGTCCAACTCGTCATTTGTTAACCAAAACCTACTCAAACACCCCAAGAAGGAGGTGTGCTCCTTCGAAAACGCCGATATTGCCGCATTGAGAACCTCCTGTGCTTTCTCCTACAGGGCAGTTATCCGTCCGTTTGACCGGAGCATCCGTTCAGACGTATCTTCTGAAGAATGGATTTGTTTTTCATCTTACCCATTTTCCCTTGGCCTTCGATATCCCTTTCCAGAATTTATCATGCAGTTTTTTCGAATCACCGGTCTCTGTTTTGCCCAAACAATGCCTATGGTCTAGAGAGTACTCATCATGCTTAACCAGAACAAAACGATTCATGTCCCCAATCTCTGTATCGAAGACCTTCCGATTGCTTACCGTCTCCGATCACATGGCAATAGTCCTTTCTTGCTTTTCTCGACCTCTAGCAACCCCCTCATCCTCAAAGCATCAAAGAATGAGGATGGGTGGCAATGAAAATTTTTCTTTGTTAAACAGGACTCCATTCCCGAAGGCAACAGCCTTCCGGTGAAATGGTTGACCTCCGGTAGGGTTTAGGGCTTTAAGATATCCCCAAACATATCCTGATGACGTATCCTGCACTAACATCCTTTCGTTTTTATGCAACAATCTTCAAAGAGTTGGATCCTCCTGCTGAAAAATCCCAAGAAAGAATCAACAAGATCTATCAGTTGCCAAACTGTGATAGAACCTTTACACTGCATCTTCCAAGTTCAAGCCAATATTCTTCATCAGACATGTCTTGTAAGGATTACACAAATTTTTCCATATATTTAATTAACAAAATAAGATATAAGAGTAGAGATTTAGATTTTTTCCTTGTTTTGCAGCACCGGCCAAAGTTCCAGAAGTCTTCAATCTTGACGAGTTGGACAGCTATCCTATTCCTGTCCAGGTGAAGAAGGAACCTAGTAAACCTACTTCCTCCTCCAAGCCAGTACCCAGCTCCAAAGCAGCAGTCGTTCCTAAGCCCTCTCCTGCTACCAAGCCACGTGCCTCAAGCTCTCGTAAAAGAAAGGAAACCGACTCTCTAGCATCATCTGAGACCTTGCCCTATGAAAGCCATGGGTTCCTCGAATCTAGTGGCTTTATAACCAGCTTTCTTAACCAGGTACATATCCTTAACCTACATCCTACACCATATGCTGGTTATATATGTTAATGTATGTTAATACATGTTTCTTTGGTTTGTAGGGTCTTGAACGCCTGACAAGCCTTTATGAAGAAAGTTGTGGTCTGAACAAGATGCTGGAAGTGAAGCTGAAGAAAGCGGAGACCACCATAGCTGACCAGGGAATGATAGCTGCCGCCAAGTCACAACACTATAAGGATAAATTCAAAGCTGTGACCCAGGAAGCTAAAGCCGCCATCAACAAGGCCAACGAGGATGCCCAAGCCAAGCTGGACACTGCCCATCTTCAATTCGAGCAGGATATGACTACCTACCGAGAGGGCCTTAAAGGGTCCGTCGTAATTTCCCTCCTTCAAGCTAGGCTAAATATGGCTTATGAAGCCAAAGCTTTGGGCTTTGAATGCCCCTCCTGGAATGTTAGTGCTTGGGAGGCGAAACTGAAAGATCTCGGGGGTAGTCCTGTCGAGTATCCTGCTAAGCCTGCGGGTGAGGAGCCTTCCAAGGCAGCGGAGGAGGCGGCTGATGTTGGTGGCGATGCTGAAAAGAATCCTGAAGGCGATGCTGGTGCGGATGCTGGAGGAGGTGCTACTGTTGAAGAAGGTGCTGCTCCTTAAAAGCAGCGGAGTGGGCGATGATGGATATTCATGCCTAGGCCGGAGCCCACTTTTTAATTTCTGATGGTTGTGGTTGTTGAACAATTTCTTTTCCTTGTCTGTTAAACATTTTACTTTCCTGCACTTAGACAATGTCATGGCCAAAGGTGGAGGGATCCTGAGTTTCAGGACAAAGCCCTTGGTCATCAATTAGTATGCTTTATTTTGAACAACAGAACAGTTGGAGGCAGATGAGTCTTGGTTTTCAAGATGAAACCTTCAACTGTTAAGTAGTTATGGTTAAAAGCTAATTGTGCTTTTGGTGGATGGATCTTGGTTTGAGATGAAACCAAAAGCACAACCTTTTGCAATGTTAATAAACTAACCTTTTTTGACCTTATCCATTGTTGTTCATTTTTATTTTGCAAAGCTTGTTTTGATTTGAATGTAGTTTCTATTTTTAATCAAAGTATTATATTTCAAACATTCTGACCAAATATCCTCAGAATATATCCTGGTCAGGATACTCACAAATATCCTACCAAGACTTTTATAAAACAGAGTTTTAAAACTTAGACAATTTAGATAAGGCTTTTAAAGAACAAAAAAGGAAAGATCATACCAAAAATAGAAGACATCTCAATCCTTGAACTTCAATCCTCTTGCAATCTTTCCATCGAAATGTCCCCGGTCTAGGAAATTTAGTGAACCAAGTCTAAACTTGATCCTTTAAGCTTTTCACAGAGCCTTGAGAAGAATGTCACATGTATATGTCACTGTTAAACACTTAGGAACTTTTGTGTATCAATCGCAACTGATTTTACACTTATGTATAACTTTAGTATTACAGGGGATAAACCCTAAAATATCCTGGAGATAGATCCTTAATATTCTGGGGATAAACCCTTAAGTATTCTAGGGATAAACCCTTTAGTATTCTGGGGATAAACCCTTAAGTATTCTGGGGAAAATTCCAAATTTTCGTGCGCTACAGGCGGGAGTGTATAAACCCCAAGACTTTGAAAGGTGAAAACCTTTAAACCTTAGAGAGTATGAAAATACCCTTTCGTGAGAGAGGGTGATCAATCCTCATATACCTTTAGGATCCAGGATATAGCCAATAATAACGAAATTGTCAGCCACTTTTACATGGACTGGTCCCGCTATCTTGAATTATTCCCAGATAACTTGCGATCCAAGCGGGGTGTTTAAACCCAATTCGAGAGAAAGGTGAATACCTTTAAACCTTTGAGGGGATCAGGATCCCTTAAACGTGAGAGAGGGGGCCAATCCTCTAATCTTTCGTTCCTGAGTATATATCCTGGAGCTATATCCCGAAGCATATTCTACAAAACACCTTCAAACTAAGGTGGGTGTTAGCTTGGCTAACACCCCTCCGATGCTTAAGTCAGTATTGGGTTCAAAAAGAGTAAATAAAATTAGATAAATTTAAAAGAGATAGAATTCATACCATCCTGAGTTAGAAATTAGATTCTAAACTTACTTGAAATATGCTTTGAGGTGTATAGCATTCCAAGATCTTGGCAATATATCCCCCTCCATATTCTTAAGCCTGTATGCTCCTTTTCCCGATTCCTATTCAATCTCATATGGTCCTTCCCATTTCGGAGCTAACTTTCCATCAGCAGGGTTAGTAGTGTTCTGAAAAGCTTTCCTTAATAACCAATCTCCAACTTGAAACCTTCTAGTCCTTAGGTTTTTGTTATATGCTCTGGATATCCTCTGTTGGTATGTTGCCATCCTTAACCTTGCCGCATCCCTTGTCTCATCAACAGTGTCCAATTCTTGACATAGGGCTTTAGGATTCTTCTCAGGATCCCAAAAGGTGGATCTTGCTGTAGGTATCACCATCTCTGTTGGGATCACTGCTTCTGCTCCAAATACTAAGGAAAATGGGGTTTGCCCAGTGGCACTTTTTACTGTTGTCCTATCAGCCCATAAGACAAAGGGTAATTCTTCTGCCCATCTTCCTTTCTTAGCTCCTAGTCTCTTCTTCAAATTGTTGACAATTATCTTGTTCGAGGATTCTTCTTGTCCATTTGCTTGAGGATGTATTGGTGTGGATGTGATCATCTTGATTCCCCAACTCTTGCAAAAATCGGTGGTCCTCTTACTGATAAACTAAGAGCCATTGTCACAGATTATCTCAGCCGGTACCCCAAACCTAGTCAGGATATTCCTTTTTATGAAGGATACTACTTCTTGGTCTCTAACTTGAACAAACGCCTCAGCTTCAACCCATTTAGAGAAATAATCCGTCATTGCCAACATAAAGACTTTTCCTCCTGGAGCTTTTAGCAACTTTCCCACTATATACATACCCCACTTCATGAATGGCCAAGGGGAAGCAATAGGATACAGTGGTTCAGCAGGTTGATGTAGTATATTGTTGTGCCTTTGACACGCATCACATCTTCGAGCATATTCTGCAGCATCTTTCCTCATCATCGGCCAATAGTATTCTGTTCTTAACACCTTTGAGAATAATGATCTGCCCCCAGTATGGTTACCACAATCCCCTTCGTGTATATCCTGAAGCACTTCTTTAGTTTTGGGATCCTCCAAGCACCTCAGGTATGGTCCTGCAAGAGATTTCTTATATAGAACATTATTTATAATAGTGAATGGGGATACCTTTATCCTAAAAGCCTTAGGATTCTCATCCTTTAGGATGTGTCCTTCTCTGAGATATTTTTTTATTGGGGCCGTCCAGGACTTAGGATCCTCCTCAGGATACACATCATGATCAGGATCCTAAATACTTGCTACTTCCTTATCTTGAGATTTGAAAAGATCCACTGCATGATATAGGATATGCAGTATTGGTATCTGAGTTCCTTTTGGTATTCTGACTGAAGATCCTAAGTTTGCCAAGACATCTGCTTCAACATTATCCTCTCTTGGTACCTGTTCAAGTGTAAAAACATCAAAATATCCTGCTAATTTTTTGAGAATTTCAAGATACTCGATTAACTTTTCACCTTTAACTGCATAGGATCCATTAAAATGATTAGTAATTAACAGGGAATCAACAAATACTTGCAAACTTTTAATATTCATATTCTTGGCCAACTCTAATCCTGCAATCAAAGCTTCATATTCTGCTTCATTATTAGTGGTAGGAAATTCACATCTAATAGCCTGGGGTAATATGTCCCCCTGTGGCGATTTTAGTAGTATACCCAATCCTACACCTCTCGCATTAGATGCACCGTCAGTATATAATGTCCAGGATTCTAAGGTTTCTCCTAGTTGTTGTACTTCTAGGTCTACTTCATTTTGAATATCACTACTGAAATCAGCCACAAAGTCTGCTAGAGCCTGAGACTTTATGGCATTTCTAGGTTCGTACACTAGATCATAGGCACTTAATTTTACTAACCACTTAGCCATCCTTCCTGACATCTCGGGTTTCCTAAACACATTTTTAACAGGATAATTAGTTTTACCATGAATCCTATGCGTCTCAAAATAATGTTTAAGCTTTTTCGATGCCATAACTAGGGCCAATATCAATTTTTCTAAATGAGAATATCTAGTTTCAGCATCTAATAGACTTTTACTAACATAATAGACAGGATACTGCTGACCTTCGTGATCCTTTACCAAAACAGCACTTACTGCATTCCCTGATACTGCAAGATACAGGGATAATGGTTCACCATCCTCGGGCTCCATCAATAGAGGTGCAGTTGAAAGATATTGCTTCAATTCCTGCAAGGCTGCTTCATGCTTCTCCACCCATTCGAATTTCTTATTCTTCTTCAGGATATCGTAGAATTCCTTGCATTTTTCTGAGGATCTCGATATAAACATGTTTAATGCTGCTGCTCGCCCTGTTAATCTTTGTACATCTTTCATGTTTGAAGGTGACTTGATATCCAGGATAGCTTTGATCTGTTCTGGGCTTGCTTCGATCCCCCTTTTAGTCACCATATATCCCAAAAACTTTCCTGCCCCCACTCCAAAATGGCATTTAGCAGGATTTAGTTTCATGTTGTACTGGTCCAGGATATCAAATGCTCCTTCAATATCCCAGAGATGATCCTCAGCCTTCTTGGATTTTACCACCATATCATCAATGTACACCTCCATGGTGTCCCCCAGTTTGTCTTTAAACATCATGTTCACCAATCTTTGATATGTTGCACCTACATTCTTCAGACCAAAAGGCATAGCTGTAACACCCCGTGTTTCCATAAGTGAAAGTCAAAGTCAAGGTCAAAGTCAACGACCGTTTTCGCGCAACTTGACTCGTAGAAATGTTTTTATTTTAATTATATTATGTGGAGTAAGTGTTGTTACTTGCAATAATCGAATCGTGTTAATCCTATTTCAATCGACTCGTGACTGTGAACTATAGGAAGTAACAATGTGATAAAGTTAATCGACCTATAATCAAGCTATACTAATCGAATCGACAGCAAATCGTAACTCGAGCTATGTATTTTACTTTCCATTTATACGTGTGTGTGTGCCTTACATGTTACCTGTGCATGTTTATTTATGTTTTGTTGTGGTAATCAAGCGAACTCAATCGAACTCGAAGTCTAACTCGAATGTAATCGAACTCGAACCCGAAGCCCGAAACGAGCCATGTTATATACGAAGTAGTTGGGACTAAAAGTAATTTGACTAGGAAACCCTATCGAATCGCTCGCAATCGAAACCGAAGTGTCATCGCACCGAACGCACCATTCAGTCGACATCCGGACTGAAGGTCAATCCGCACGGATTGCCCATCCGCACAAATTGCCAATCCGCACGGATGACCAATCCGCACGGATAAACAATCCGGGTGACCTGCAATCCGCACGGACCACCCTTTCCCCTTTTGGCATCCTATAAATACCCGAGTCACTCTCCAAACTTTCCACTTTTGGCAAGTGACGTCCGACCTGCACGCATTCTTCACCTTTTCTCCGATTTCTCTCAATCCAGGTAAGATCTTGCTCTAAATCTTGTACATTCTTGATCTATACACACATCTACACCTTTCTATCTTTCAAATCTCAACTTTTAACCATGAAATCATCAAGATTTGAGGTATTCTAGGGTGATGTCATCATAAAGTTCTCATGAACTTCAAGTGTGACCTCATTCCACCAAGAATAACTCGGATCTGAACGATTTCCACAAGATTTCACAACAACTTCACCTAAATCTAAACTTTTCTAAGGATAAAAGAGTTGAAAGACATAAACTCAAGTTTTCTCCTTCTTTTACCCTCAAAAACGGTACGAATCGGATCAGTTCTAGTCTTCCACTCGACATTAGTGATGCACTAGCCCTAGATCTGGATTCTACCCACAAGACACCTGATTTCGGGTTAAACCAGAATGACGGTTCTGAGTCGCCGACAGGCCTCAAGTTAGGGTGGTTCCTAGCCGGCTTAGTCACGCGAGTAAGAATACAATTCCAAGTGGTTGCCACGTAATCAGAACGTCTCGATAAAACAACAACAGAAACCAAGAGTAGACGAATGGAACAACCAGAACGAGAGGCTGTCCACACGGATAAGTTGTCCGCACGAACAATTTATCCGCACGGACAGACGATCCGGACGGGTTGTCACCCGGACGAACTACACTTGGGATCTACATTCAAAACGAGGTTTGAGTATCGACGAATGAACAATCCGGACGGACGACCTCTGAATGGATTACTCTTCGGATCATGAGATACTAAGACCTCAAACAATTTCAAACAATGTTCATCCGCAAGGGCAAGTTGTCCGCACGGACAGACTATCCGGACGGATTGTCTTGTTCGTACGAACAAACTATCCGGACGGATTACCACTGTCCGCACGGATTACCATCCGGACGGATTCCACCAATTTCATCAAGTGACTCAGCCTTAGAGACGTGCCCGCACGGATTACCATCCGGACGGATTGTTGTCCGCGCGACCGGCTTGAAAGGTAGAGATGCTTAAATGTTCTCTAAATACTACAACGAAAACTTCAAAGGACAAGCCATCATACACAAACACATCCTTAGGAAGAAACAATCCACTCGAATAGTTATCCGCATGGATTACTTGTCCGCACGGATATACAATCCGAACGAGTGACTAATCCGCACGGATTACCATCCGCACGGATAACTTACTCGCACGGATAAACAATCCGCACGAGTGACTAATCCGGATGGACTACCATCCGCACGGATTACCATCCGCACGGACAACTCACTCGCACGGATAACTTACTCGCACGGATAACAAATCCGCACGATCAGTCATCCTACCCACTCTCGCTATGTACTGTTTTACGCGCCACTTATCGTTACGTTATCGAATCTATTCAGGCTAACCGTACTCGCTGAAAAGCGCTCCCTTCAATCCATAATCGCTGTGAGTATACTCGATCCCTTTTTGCTTTTGGCACTTTTGGGTGTTACATACGTTACAAATATTCAAACTACAATTATCACACTACTCAAGCTATTTTAACGCTAACCGTTCATGCATGTTATACGTGGCTTATGAATGCTTGTTTGTTATGTTTACACATGGAATGCTGTCTACCAGCCTTAGCAACGATAGTACTATAGTTTGGACTCAGCACCCGTTCACACGGGGGTTGTTAAGGATCTTTTACTTGCATGGATTACGGTGGTAATCATGTATTGCGAACTGCCTCGGGCAGTCAACCCGCAGTCATTGGTATCGATGGATCTATGTCGATAACTAACGTGCTTCATTTCACTATGTGTACGTGCTGGTTATGCGTAAACGAATTTGAACTCTATTATGCTATTATCAAACTTGTATGCTCACCTTTACATTATATGTATTGACTTTATTTTAACGTATGTGACAGGTGCTTAGCTTGTTTCTGTGCTTAGCTTGCTGGTGATGAAATTGAGGCTAGGGAAGGAGTCCTAGAAACCAACAAATAAATTAGCGATGTTTAAATCTGAGTTGTCGGAATAGAATACTTGTCTTGATGTTTGTCTGTAATAATTATTTAACTATTTGAGATACGGTATGGGACGTATTATTTAAATTGAATGGTAATGATAGTTGTTATGGAAACTTCTGGACAATCTGTTTCGCTCAGTGCCACGCCCCGATGATTCCGCCATCGGTTGGGGTGTGACAATAGCGGTATAACAATAAATACCTGTTGGTGTCATAAAAGCAGTATCCTCCTGGTCCGAAGGTTCCATTTGTATCTGTTTGAATCCTGAGGATGCATCCATGAAGGTTAACATTTCATGACCGGCAGTAGCGTCCACCATTGAGTCGATATGAGGCAGAGGGAATGGGTCTTTAGGGCATGCTTTGTTCAAGTCTATGTAATCTACACAAACTCTCCATTTCCCATTTTTCTTTTGAACGACAACTACATTTGCTAGCCATTTGGGAAATTTGACTTCCCTAATCATCTTGGACTTCAATAATCTTTCCACCTCTTCCTGAATAATTGTGTTTCGTTCAGGAGCAAACTTCCTTCGTTTTTTCTAGATCGGCTTGAAAGTTCTGTCAATTCCAAGATTGTGAGTTATAATATCCTTGGAAATACCTGTCATATCTTCATGCTTCCATGCGAATGTTGACATCCTGCATTTCAAAAAGTTAGTCAATTGATTTTCAATATCCTGAGGGATATTGGTTCCTACGAGCACCGAGAAATCTGGATTATCCTGATCCAGGATAATTTTCTTAACATCCTGCTCTGAAGCCTCCGCGATATCCTGGGCTCGCATCTTTAATTGCTATCCTGCTTTGGGCTTTGTTGAGGATTTCATCGAAGAAGAATAACATTCTTTTGCCTCTTGTTGATCACTTTCCAACTTGACAACCCCCCAAGGGGTAGGGATCTTGATACACTGATGATAGGTTGATGGCACAGCTTTCATATCATGGATCCATGGCCTACCCAATATAATATTGTAGCAGGATAAGGAGTCCATGACACAGAAGCAGTGCATTGAGTTGACTCCTTCGACATATACTGGCAGCTTTATTTCTCCCACAGTGTTTTTGGCCTCCCCACTGAACCCAACAAGCACAGTGGATTTTGAAGCGATGTCCATCGGGGAAACATTCATTTTTTTCAGCGTTTCTAGCTGAATAATGTTGACGGAGCTACCATTGTCCACCAGTATCCTGCGCACAAAATGATTAGCAATATATAAAGTTATTACCAAACCATCATGGTCGGGATCCTAGACAGTATCCCTGTCATCACTGTCGAACGTGATCACTTTATCAGTGGTGAGGGATGTCATCTTGGTCGGCTTGTCTCTCCGTTCTGCCTTAGCCTCACTTGCATGTCTTTTTGCTGCAGAATAAGAGGTTCCACAGATGTCGGATGCTCCTGAAATAAAATTAATTATCTTGGCATCCGCAGGAGGTGATGTTGCTCGTTCAGGATCCTTCTCAATATCATGACCCTTATTCTTCTTTCTTCCCAGAAGATCCTTCATATATCCTTTTCTTAGTAGATAGCTTATTTCCTTCCTCAGGGCTATGCAATCTTCCGTAATATGTCCAAAATCCTCATGGAAGGCACACCACTTGGATTTATCCTTCCAATCAGCTTTTTGTTGGTTCTTCCTAGGCCACCTCACTTTGTCTCCTAAACCCTGCATAGCATACATTAGTTCAGGTATATTAACAGAAAAACAATATTCTGACAATTCAGGATACTCCTCAGGATCCTCGTCTTCAACAGCATTCACTTTCTTGCTGTCGTTCCTGCCATATGGCTTAGAGCGATATAGTTTAATGAGGATTCTGACTTCCTGTTAGTTGATTCATAAGTTGAGGATGAATTCATCCTCTCTTGCATCTTTTTATCATCTTCCAGTCGAATGTATCTCAAGGCCCTGTTTCGAGCCTCATCCAGGTTCCTGCAAGAATTCATTACAAGGTCCTGATAAAACTGGGAATCCTTTTGTAGTCCCATCTTGAATGCTTGGACTGCTGTAGCAAAATCAAGATGTGGGATGTCCAAGGATTCCCTGCTGAATTTGTTCACATAATCACTTAAGGATTCCTGAGGCCCTTGAGTTATCCTGTAGAGATCACTGGTTAGTTTCTCAAAACTTCGACTACAAGAAAATTGACTATTAAATAAATTGACTAAGTGAGCAAATGATGTAATTGAATGAGGTAGAACGTTTAGGAGCCATTTTAAGGCTGATCCTGTCAGAGTAAAGCCAAAACCCTTGCAGAGGCATGCTTCCTTGAGATCCGGAGGGATAGGGTTAATTTCCATCCTTTCCCTATACTGAGCAATATGCTCTTCAGGGTTCGTAGTTCCGTCGTAGAGCTTCATGTTGGGGGTTTGAAATCTTTTCGGGATTTCATCATCACAAATAGGATATGCAAACCGGGATATCCTGTGGCTATCCTGGAACACTTTTGGAATTGGCTGGACCACCCCAGGTACACTGGATATCATATCCTTCAACTTCTGAAGCTCTCTCGAGAATGCTGATGTCATACCTGCATCCTGTAAAGATCCAATACCATTAGTAGCAAGAGCATTAGTATTATTAGACACATTACCAGCCTGAGAACTCTGGCCATATCCTGGAGCATATCCTGAACTTCTCACATTTGACACCCTAACCGAAGAGGGTATCTCAGGAGTATGACTCTGGGAATGACTAGGCACAATATTGCCCCTGTTGTCCTCAGTATATACTGCTGAACTGAAGTTCAAAGCTCTGGGCTGCAAGGGAGTGATAGTATCCTCAGCAGGCCTACTCGAGCTGGATTTCAAGAGTTGTATCTCTCTTATCAGCATTTGGTTGGTCTCCTGCTGTTGCTTCATCTGATCATGTATACTACCAAACAAAGTTAGAATTTCATCATTAGAAGCCAAGATAGGAGTTCCCCCTGAGACAGTAGATCCTTGAACATTTTGAGTGGGGATAATATCCTGAGCCACATGAGTTTCAGTCCTTCTTGGAGGAGCCTAAGGCTGAGAAGAGGGTTGCGTCCATGGAGGTGGTGGAAGCACCGAACCAATTGTTGCAGAGGTTGTAGCGGACACGGTAGAAGAGCTCATGTTTGATTTTGAGGCCATTGAAAATAGTGTGGTAAAAAGTTTCGAAACAGAAAACCAAGTAACGATTTTATGAAAGCTTTTAGTAGAAATAGCACCACTTGCCCCACGGTGGGCGCCAAATTGTTTTGGTCAAAAATTACCTAAGTAATTAAGTGATCAAATTAGTTAAGTGTGGTAGTGTGCTAGAAGTGTTCATGGAAAATATGTTGATCAAGTTATTAACAAAAAACAGTTTCCAGGATATAGCTCAGGATATCGAGCTATATCAACAATCAAACAATGAGCAAAGAAGGTAAAGGGTGACACGGGTTGTACGAGGAAAGCCCTTGATTAATCTAGATCGCCGGCACAAAACCTCGGGAGCTAAAAATCGCAGTTGCCTTGTTCTTCTTATTACTTCAAATATCAGGATACAGTGCAGGATATGATACGGATCAACTAAGTGTTACAATGAGATTCGAGTATAAGTGTAAGTGTTTGTGAGTGATTGCAGCTAGTAGAGAGCAAGAGTGTGTAAAAATTGTGTGTGTTCTATCTGATCCGATCATTCCTATATATAGCAAAACTAAAATAACAAACTAGCCTATAAAACCGGGATGCTGTGAATATTCCCTTCTTGAACGTTGTAAACCACTTCTTCTGGCTTCAACGTCCCCTTTTCAACTGATTAGTCCAAGTCTTCAAGTGAACTGGTCCACTCGAACGTTATAAGCTGGCCTTGTTAATCTGCACGTGAACTAATTAGTAAATACCAGGATACTGCATCAGGATGTTACCAATATCCTGATCCGGTATCCTGATCACAATCGAAAGTAATATAGTCAGAATATAGTCCAGGATATATGAGCAGAAAACCACCCATAACAATTAGTAGTTTGGAACTCACAAGAAATTGAGTGGGGTATTATGTCCCCCTGTGGCGATTTTAGTAGTATGCCTAGTCCAGTTCCCTTGATATTTGAAGCCCTATCTGTGAAGAGTATCCAAGGATCCTTAGTCTCTTCAAGCTGTTAAACTTCCAACTCAGCTTCCCTTTGTAGATCACTACTGAAATCAGCCACAAAGTCAGCTAAGGCTTGGGATTTAATGGCAGTTCTTGGTTCATATTTGATATCATATGCACTAAGCTAGACTACCCACTTTGCCATCCTCCCAGACATTTCAGGTTTCCTAAGAACATTCTTGATAGGAAAGTTAGTCTTAACAAAAATAAGATGAGTCTAAAAAAATGGCGCAATTTAGTAGACGCCATGATTAAAGCAAGAATAAGTTTTTTCTAAATGAGAATACCTGGACTCAGCATTAAGTAGACTTTTACTTACATAGTATACAGGATGTTGAGTACATTCATGATCCTTAACAAGGACTGCACTTACTGCCTTAGAAGAAACTGCTAAGTATAAGGATAATATATCCCCCTTTTCTGGTTTCATTAAAGCTAGAGCTGAGGACAGGTAATCCTTAAGGGCCTTGAGGGCATTCTCATGCTTTTCAGTCCACTCAAATTTTTTGTTCTTTCTCAAGATGTCATAGAATTCTTTGCATTTCTCTGATGACTTTGAGATGAATCTGTTCAAGGCTGCGATCATTCCTGCCAATCTTTGCACATCCTTGGCATTGGTAGGAGACTTAATATTCACAATCCCCTTGATTTGTTCTGGACTTGCCTCTATCCCTCTTTTTGTCACCATATAGCCTAGGAACTTGCCAGCTTTTACACCAAAGTGGTACTTGGAAGGATTCAATTTCATGTTGTATCTATCAAGGATATCAAATGCTTCCTCCAAATCTCTAAGGTGATCCTCAGCTCTCTTGGACTTAACCACCATGTCATCAATATAGACTTCCATTGTGTGTCCAATTTGCTCCTTAAACATCATATTTACTAACCTTTGGTATGTAGCACCTGCATTTCTTAGTCCAAAGGGCATAGCAATATAACAATAGATACCAGTAGGGGTCATAAAGGCTGTATCCTCTTGATCAGATGGTTCCATCTGATTTGCTGGAATCCAGATGAAGCATCCATAAAAGTTAACAACTCGTGATGTAACGCCCCCGAATTTAATTATGTGTGTGCATATTTATATTGCTATAATATGTTTTAAGAAATAATTAGGAAGTGAATCTAGTTAGAAAGTGAATTAGAAATTTTAACTAAAAATAAATAAGTTTCAGCCATTTAAAAACAAGTCTGCATAGATGAGGGATGGAATATGTAATTGATGAAAGTTAGATAATTAAAACAAAACATAAAAACACACAACACACACATATGCGTGGGTGTTTGGTCGCCAGGAGCAAGAGAGGGAAAGAAACCCTTCTCATCTTCACAAAATTGAACAACTGAAGCCCTAAACATGGCTGAAACACTTGCATGTTAACAAATTCGTAATCATCTAGTCCTAACAAAGCTCAAGGTAACAAGAATTTTATGATTTGATAATCTTGGATATTTGGGACTTCAAGAAATCCATGGGTCTAGGTGAAATTAGTATGATAATGAGTTAGAATCACAATTTAGAGCATGATAAATCATTGAAATATGTCAAATTGATGTTGAAAGAGAAAACCCACTTAGATTAAGATGATAGTGCTATGTAACATGAAACCTTGTTGTAGAAATTGTATGATAATGTTGTATGATGATATTCTTATTAAGTTTTTTTGATATGGGAAATCGAATTAGGATGAAGGTTATATGAGATGTTGAGTGAAAATGACGTTGTTAATGTTATTAATATGAATGGGTCAATTTAGGCATAAAATACTTGTACATTATGCTTATTTATTAGTATGCACGCCAAGTGTTTGTCGAAATGCTCGAATGAATTAATCGTAGGATTTTACAATATTGAATGGATAGAATTGAGAATCGGTTGTTTGTTAATGTAAATATGTTGATAGTAGAATGAAAAGAATGACATGAATCTAAAGTATGTGATTCTTGGATTATAGGGATTAAAGAAGAAAGTTCAAGTCGCTCCGGATTGCAAACGAACAACGACAAAGGTAAGTTCCTTGCTTACAAGGTATTATTAGTATGCATTAATATAAAATGATATTATCTTAAAGTTGAGACCGTACACTTGTAATGAGTTAGTGAAAGTCGAAATATGTTAAGAATATGGGTTGAATGAGTTGAAGTGATAATGTACCAAGTTGAGAAATTCATGTTTGGAAGAAGGTTTGAATGTTTTCTTGAAGTTTAACTAGCAATTTGATGTCGTATAAATTTATGAATTTAAATTGTCTAATGGATTGTTTGTATGTAGGTAAAGCAACTTGATAATGGCGCTACTTGGATCGAACACACTCATGATGCACGCTTCCGCGAAAATACTAGTTATGGTTTAAACATTTGTTAAATGGTTTTCTTTTGTTAAAACGGGTCCTTTGTAAGTAACTTAACCCGGTAGTCGTTAGATGTTGAACTTGTAGTTAAAAGGCTATGTTAGTTGTTTATGAAACGTTTGGGTTGTAAACTCTTTTTGTAACTACTTTGTTAGTTATCATGAAGTTAAATGCAAAATTTTTGTTATGAATTATTCGACCCGTTTGCTATTTTATCAAATGAAAGCTCATTAGTTTCTTTCAAAAGTTTAGACCTTACACATGACCCGCTGTAGCATCCACCATGGAGTCAATGTGGGGTAATGGGAAAGGATCCTTGGGACATGCCTTATTTAAATCAGTAAAATCGACACATACCCTCCACTTTCCATTTTTCTTTTGAACAACATCCACATTGGCTAACCACCTTGGATACTTTACCTCTCTAATCATACCTGCTCTGAGCATTTTATCTACCTCTCTTGGATGATGGCATTTCTTTCAGGTGCAAACTTTCTCCTCTTCTGATGTATGGGCTTGAAAGACCTGTCAATGCCAAGTTTATGAGTAATAATATCTTTAGAAATAGCTGTCATGTCCTCGTGCTTCCAAGCGAAGGTAGCTTTTCTTCTTTTTAAGAAGGATACCAAATCCTGTTCAATGGTATCGAGGATCCCTGGTCCTATAAAGACCTTGGATTCAGGATCCTGAGAATCCATCAGGATATCTTTAACATCTTGTTCTCTCGCCTCCAGGACATCTCTTGGAGGATACTGTAATTGCTATGCCTCCCTAGGTCTTGAGGCTGGCTTCATTAATGAAGTGTAACAATTCTTGGCTTCTTGCTGATCACTTTCTATCTTCACCACACCCCATGGAGTAGGGAGTTTAACACACTGATGATGTGTAGATGGAACTGCTTTCATATCATGTATCCATGGCCTGCCAAGGATAACATTACAACAAGATAAGCAATCTATGACACAAAATTTTTGAAAAGAATTAACCCCCTCTATGTAAATGGGAAGTTTAATGTCCCCCAATGTGTTCTTGGTTTCTCCACTGAATCCTACAAGAACTGATGATCTTGGGATAATTTCTGATTCAGGGATGTTCATTTTCTTGAGGACATCGAGTTGAATAATGTTCACTGAGCTTCCCCCATCTATGAGAATCCTGTGAACAAAGTGATTTGAAATAAACAATGTAATAACAAGACCATCATGATGAGGATCCTGAATATCCACATGGTCGTCCACATCAAAGGATATGACTTTATCCTGTATAAGGATGGAAGTTCGAATAGGCCTATCCCCATTCTCCATCTTTGTCTCTCTCGCATGCCTCTTGGTTGCTGAAAAGGAAGTGCCACATATATCTGATCCACCGGAGATGAAGTTGATAATTTGGGCATCAGCTGGAGGAGCAGGAGCCCTTTCTAGAATCTTTTCAGGATCCTGGATCCTTGATTTCTTTCTTCCAAATAGCTCCTTCAAATATCCTTTGCTTAACAGGTAACTAATCTCTTTCTTGGGTGATATACATTCATCGGTGAGATGACCAAAATCTTCATGATAGGCACACCATTTGGATTTTTCTTTTGTAGCAGCTGGCTTATCATTCTTTCTAGGCCACCTTGCTTTTTCACCTAAATTTTGCATAGCCAAGATTAGTTCATTGTTATCAACAGCAAAGCAATATTCAGAAATAGGAGGGTAATCTTCATCATCCTCTTCTTGCTCCACAGCATGCACATTTTGATTGTCAGACTTGTTGTATAATTTGGATTTATTGTTCCTGAAATAGGATCATTGCTTCTCTTGCTTTGAGGATCCTGACATTCTTTCCTGGATCCTTTTTTTATCCTCTAAACGGATGAATCTAAGGGCCCTGGTTCTTACTTCATCAAGGTTTCTGCAAGGTGTCATAACAAGATCATCATAGAATTGTGAATCCTTAAGCAAACCCATTTTAAAAGCTTCTACAGCTGTGGCAATACCTAGATTCGGAATTTCTAAGAATTCTCTACTGAATTTAGTTATGTAATCCCTTAGTGATTCATTATTACCTTGAGTTACCCTATATAAATCACTAGTTAAACGTTCGAATCTCCTACTACATGAAAATTGGCTATTGAACAAGTTAACTAGATTAGCAAATGAAGTAATAGAGTAAGGAGGAAGACTTAGCATCCATTTAAGAGCTGATCCTGTCAGTGTGGATCCAAAACCTTTGCATAGACATGCTTCTTTTAACCTTTCAGGAATGGGGTTGATCTCCATTCTTTCCCTGTATTGAGCTACATGCTCTTCTGGATCAGTGGTACCATCATAGAGCTTCATGTTTGGTGTTTGAAACCTCTTTGGTATCTCTGCATCACATATAGGTGGTGCAAAGTGAGATATTATGTGACTCCCATCCGGAATCTCAGGAATGGGCTTAACCACTCCTGGGACACTGGATATCATATCCATGAGTTTTTGCAACTCCCTTGCCATAGCTTGGTTGATTCATGGTTCCTACACAAAGCCATGGTTAGTATTATAAGATGTATTTAAAATGTTACCTCCTGATTGATTCGAGGCTGGGATTCCTGATGTGAATCCAAACTGATGTGATTCTGGTATGATCGAGGGACCAGATGAAGCAATAGTCTGCATAGGGATGAAATCTCCCATATGAATTTATGAACTTCTGGGTTGCTGACTTCTTAAGGATCCTTGATCCTGAAAGATGTTGGATCCCGTATGCATCGGAGCTGAAGGTCTTGGAGGATAATTCATGGATCCGTGAACCTATGGTGAGGATCCTTGAACCTGAGATGAGGATCCTGGGTACTGAGAGTAAGATCCTTGAATTGACTGCGTCCCCATGTATCCTCCAGAACTAGAGAAGAATCCTTGATGCTGGAAAGAGGATCCTTGAGGCTGAAAAGAGGATCCTAAAGGCTGAAAATAGGATCCTTGAGCCTATGTCATTGCCGATGATCCATAGTGCGTACTTGATGATCCTCCATGGTACTTGACACATGATGCTATGGAATGCTGGGCAATTGTGGCTGGAGTATCGAAATTCAGTGATCTAGGCACCAATGGAGAGTGATCTTCCGCTGATCTCTTCAATTTCTTGATTTCATCAATCTCACGAAGGATCCTGTCATTAGTTTTGTCCTGCTGTTGCATGTAATCATTCATCTGCAAAATCAAAGAATAAAGATCATTATTAGTTGGACCAGAAGAAACAGCAGTAGTTGCTTTTGTGAAAACGGGGGTATGTTTCTTCGCAGCATTCTTCTGGGATCCAGAAGGAACAGGAGGCAAAGGTGGAATGCACTATGAAGAGGTGACCGCCGGCATGGAGCTTGAAGTGTTCTTCTGATGAGAAGCCATGTGGTTGAAGGTAACGCACAGAAATGAATGAAATGAACAAGATTTCTAGAATTGAAGCACCAATTGCCCCACAGTGGGCGCCAAACTGTTTTGGTCAAAAATCACACAAGGATAATGTAACCAAATCTGATTTTTGTGAGGTTAGATGCTTGGTTAATTGGACAAATGTATGAACAACAAATGAATGAAATGAATGATGAACACAAGGATTTGTACGAGGAAAAAGCCCTTGATAAATGAGTGATCTCTGGCATAAAAAACCTCGGGTGATGGAAACTACCAATCACCAACTATATTAAACAAACAAAGTTTATAACTTCGGATGATAACAAGCTCGGTACAATAATTGCTAGTGTGTACATGTGTGTAATCACCAAGTGTTTGCAGAGAGTTCGAGTGTTGTGTATGTGTGTTGCTATATTTCTAAATCAAGTTTGCTATCCCCTTTAAAATTAAAAATTATCTAGGCTAGCAAACTATCCGAAAATGGTGCAAGCTTCCCCACGATCACCACAACGGTCATGGAGTCATTGCACGTGTAGAAATATCAAGCATATTCCCCTAGAATCTCGGTTGGACCAATTCTCATTCGAATACACCTGCAAAACAAGTTCAAAAATGAAGGAAACAATTGTTAGTTTAGGATAATAATGAGGATCCTGGATCCTTAGTCTTGCAGCATCTTCTAAGGATCCTTAATTCAAACTGAACTGAGGATCCGTGATCCAGGCCACACTTGAGGATCTGTGATCCATACGCTATGAAATTCTATCCCTAACAATTAGTATGAGAGAAATGAAGAAGAGAATTGTTGTGCTTGAACAAGACTCGATCCACAAGGATGCTAAGATTATTCAGCTTGAAGATACAATTGTGCAAAAGAATCAACAGATTGATCAGCTGCAAGGTGATGTCAGTTTGTTGTTTAACATGGTGTATGATCTTCGTGGAAAACTAGAGAAGAAGTTTGGTAATGAATTTTCTGATCCGACTGACACGGAAAGTAGGAGAAAAGCTTAGGAAGATCAAGCAAGATCTTTTGCTAAGGATGACGCTGAAAGAGCTGCTGCTATGGATCATTACTTCAATAGGGTAACTGACAAAGAAGCAGACAAAGCAAAGGCAGCTAGGATGAAGAAAAAAGGAGAATATGTGGTTCTGATGAACAAGAACCTCAATCCTGCTGATGAAGATGTTCAAGTCACTCATCATCTGATGGATGTTGGTGAAAGTTATTACGATAAAGTTGGGAACCGCTCAGGTATTATAAGTTGGGGTTTTGACCATGATCGTCATAGGTGGTGGATCAAGAGGAAGGTTGGTCTGGTTGAATGGTACAAGAACCCTGCTCAATTTCAGACGTTCACTAAGGTGGATTTGACTATACTGTCAAAGTCACCTAATGTGGATGATAAGCCTGGCGGACGTGGATATCTGTTCTTTGAAAGATTGCAGAGAGAGGTTGCACGTGGATTTCTTTCAATGCATACTGCTGAATCCATCGTCTCTTCTGCTAAAGGTGTTAGAGATCCGCGTACAAACAAGAGAATGAAGATAGTTTCGTGGCCACCAACTGATAAGGAGAAAACAATTCCTTTGGTCAAGAAAATTCCCAATGGAGCTCTAAAGACTATGCAATTCTGGGCATATGATGAAACGTTAGGTCAAGTTGTGATTGTGTGTGATGGTGATGAATCCTATCGTTTGACTGATCCGATAGATTTGCAGAACTTGGATCGAGAGAATCTGGAGGTACTTGCTCAGAATCAGATTAGAGCTACAGAGAAGTATGAAGCCGTTGCTAAAGATTGGACGTCATCTGTTGCTGGTGTTTTACAAATCAGTAAGAAGGGATTTCGCGGCTACAAAAACAAGTTGGAGCGCAGTGGAGCTGGTGAAGGCAGTTAAAGATAGAAGAACCTCTATGCATAAACCTAAGGGGAGATTGTTGGAACCTGAAGGTTTACATATAGAGGTTTATATTAGTTGAGGGGTTGGATATGTAATGTTTTGTTATGTATATGTGTGGGTCGATTTAGTGGTTAATGGGTCTATATTGGTTTCGAGTGGGCCTAAGGGGTTTCGACCCATCTAGTTAGTATATAAGCAAACCTCTAGTTATGTTTAGAGGTTGATCAGTCAGTCGAAGGATATAGGCCAGCCGAAACCTAGAGGAGTTCTTGTATCAGTCTCATTCAATCGTTGAATGCAAGAATCCGATTTGTGTTTATTTATTATTCATTGTTTTGGTTTTGGTTTATATACTTGTTCTTGAATCGGCTTGTGTTTGATTTCCGCACTCTCACAAGTTCTTGTTTGATATCATTGAAAGATCCTAACAGAACTTACAGCAACCACAATCATCAAACCACCTCTACACTACCAAACCACCACCATCTCTACACCACCAAACCCTTGCGGAAAAAACAAACCATCAAACGACCGCCACTTCATCAGCCCAACCTACCCCCACCGGCTCCACATCCTTTGCAAAACAACATTTTATCCCTATCATCAATTATGCCATAATTTTCATACAAAGTTTATAAACAACATAGCAATTTGTCACAAATTGGCCTAATTTTCACAAATTGACCTTATAGACAAAATTAGTTCATATTAGGCATTCCCGAGAGTATGACCGAACATCACGACGCTCCGGTTTCGTTAAAAGGTCATTCAGACTCTCCCTCGTCGTTTCGCCTTCTTAGCCTAATCCGTAGCAGGCTTCTTACTTGTGGGTATTTCGAGTAAACGTTCATCGCATCGATTCAACTAGTTACATAAGCTCAACCGTACGCGTATAAGTGATATCGGGTAACCGGATGAGTCATAAACAAGTTCCATATGCCAAAGTACTTTAAAGAAGAAATCATCAATCCCCAGTGATGATGAACTCTATTGTGAAAATTTGCAAACATTTTACAACCCGTTTCCGGATCCGTCTTCTGGACTACCATTTTTTAACCTACCAGTTAATATGGGTCTGAATCATGCTGCTGAAAAGGAACAAATGGATAAGGAGCATGAAGAGGCAATAGATAGATATATTCAGAACCCTCCTCGTACAATAAGTTAGAAAATGAAACAAAAGGAGGTGGTTATGAAGAAGGTGGGTGCTGAAAAGAATTATGGATTTCAGGACTTGCCAAATAGATATGTGATCAAGACGGGCAAAGATAGATTTGATCGTTATGGCAATAGACCTGGAATACAAAGTTGGGCATACAATGATGAGAAAGGGATGTTTCTAGTTAATAGAGTGAATGGAAAAATGGAGTATTACAATAATTACAGTGCATTCCAATCATGGATGGCAGTTGATCTCCGTGAGCTGAGCCGAGCTCCATATCACGATCAATGTAGAGATCATAACTGCAAGATCGGGTGGAACTTCTACAACAAGTTGTAAACAAGCGATGGTAAACTTTAAAGATATGAACTTACAACATTCATATCTGAAGACACACAAAGATGTCATTGACCCTTCAACAAATAAGCACTCAAGACAATGATGTGGCCTCCAACTAAACAGACGAAGACTATTCCGCTGCTGAAGGATCTTCCAGATAACAGTTTGAAGAATCTCAAGTTCTGGATGTATAATCCTATCATTGGTCAAGTTATGATCGTTTGTGAGCATGATGAGTATAGAGTTTCTGGATGTGAAAGATCTTATGCGTTTTGGAGAGAATGACATCAAGCTGCTGGGAAAGACGCTGATACAGATTGACACGCAGTACGAAGTTTGTGCCAAATCGTATACTGCTGGAATCGCTCAAGTCATTATGTTGAAGATGTGGTCTGGACAAAGAGGAAGAGCGGAAACACAATTGTTTGGTCCTTATATTGGAAGCAAACTTCCTGATGTCCGGAAACAGAAGAAGAAACGCAAGTGAAGCTTAAATTTCCAAGACAACATAAACCTAGGGAGATATTGTAAGGACATGTACTAATAGGTTTACGTTTGTCTTGTATCTATCAGTTTTGGGTTGGTTAGATAGTATGTATGGGCTTGGTCCATCATTAGATTAGTGTGCGTGTTGCGCTTGGCCAGTTCTATTAGGTCGCCCTATATTATTATAAATAGGGTGAACCTAGGTCTTCAATGGTTGTTGATTGTTTTGCTATTCACCGCTTTTGTACCAGACAATCCTAGAGATTGTGTGCAAACCCTTTTAATACAATCGACATATTGTTCTTCTTCTACGCTTTTCTTTGTTATTCCGCACTTAGATTAGTGTTTGTGATATCCAATTGATAGTTCCTGGACTTACATACATAAATATTCCAAAAAAAATATTCTAAGATTAACTTGCGAAGTCTTGCTATCCCATGCACGATTTTGCTTTCATACGCGTTAGAAACACTTAGTACCGATTGCGCTTGCATATTTTGAAACCCAAAGACCCAAACTCCTTCAGCTATTACGCAAAAATTAGTTATTCAAATAATATACATGAACAAAACGATAAGTGGATTATTCGTCTGACGTCGAAGATGAAAACGAGTACCAGTAATTCTTAAAACCACCAAATGCATTTTATGACTTAGAAATGGACTTGTTAGTCTAGAATAGGTTTGATGCCTTATATTCAAACCAAAAATACATTACATCATCTAAATCAAATTTATATTTTGATCTGAAATCGATCTGTTTTTTATCGGGTGTCACAGACCGAGTCTGAGATTTTTTTGAGTGTATGGGATGAGTATGGGATTTGGTGATATGACCGTTTACCTGATATTGTATACTCGTTTATCCGATATACACTAGAGATAATTTATGTTATTTATTTCAATTATGTAATATGATATATCCTTAAATTACATAGTTTTCTTTTCTCTTTTACCAGCACCGAATCATTATTTAGTACCCCCAATATCCCTACGTCCTCAAAGACATATCCTTAATACATTTCGTTGTAAGAATTTTGAAATTTCTTACAACTGTCGTTCACGATATACTAAAAACTAAATATTGGTCTTCAAGACTAGCATACACTATATTTGTAATTTTCTGGTAACATCCCTATATTAAATCATTAATGGGTATCTTGTAGGTTAGGGGTTTAGTATAACGTGTCTTTTTGACAAACTAATGGGTATACTTGAAACCTGCGGGTATGGTTACCATTTAAAAACCCAACCGGTTTTGAGCTAGGTATGAGACAAACTTTTGTAATCGAGTATGGGATTGGGATTACCCAAACCCGCCTCATTATCTTCCAATAGTATCCACCACCTCTAAAATGCTTATATGATTATTGTGGGAAGCATAACTTCTATTTGAAAACTCAACGTTAGGAAAATCCTTGTTCTTACAACGAAAATAATTTTTTTTCATGCTCTCTACATTTGCCAGATAACAGGTATTGCCAAAAACAAACAATTATATTATATTATACTAGGTTGGAACCCCGTGTATCACACGGGTTGAATAAATAAATACTATCGTAAGCAAATAACTTTAAGAAATATAATATTGTTAATTTGTTGCTTATAATTATATTTTGTTGGAACGGTTGCTTATAATTATTATGAGATTGATACACAAAGTGGATTAGTACTTTGTTACTAAATATAAGTGAGTGATATGTAACATTCTTTGAAAACCTGTATATTAGGCTATAGGGTGTGGTTATGACCCTCATAACCCTCCACGTCAGTGTCATGTCACGCACCTGTAATCCACCATCCAAAACCACCACTCTAACCTTACAGGAAATAATGCTGAAATTATGCTAAGAATTTTGTTTTCTAGAATTGACAACCGAGAATGCGTGTCGTACTTACCAGGCGTTTTCTTGATAATTCTTTCCCGATTTGTAGACCGAGTTCATGACAACCGATAATTCTTTGTTGCAAATGTAAAGGCTGTTTTCAGCAAGTTTTAAACATTAATGCTGGAACCTGCAAATTTGAGAAAACATAAAGGACGTTTTGTGCAATTTACTCTTTATTTTATTTATCTTTTTCGAAAGAAAAAGGAAATGATTTCTTGAAAAATGGAAATGAGGACCATGGTTGCTATGGCGAATCATGTTCCTAAGTGGCGAATCATGTCCCAATTATTATCCCCACACCCTTTAGCCTTACAAAAGTTGAATATCATTTAATTAATTATTTGAAATCATTTATTAATTAATTTTTTATTATTGATAAAAAAAAGTAAAAAAAAAATAATAATTTCTTTTAGGTTAGAAATTAGATATGCTATGGACAATATATATAAATAATATTTGAATTCATTAGAAGTTACATAAGGATGATATCTATAAATAATATTTGAATTCATGAATAATTAAAGTAAATCACGTTATCAACTATTTTAGAGAAAAAAAAATAGGAAAATAATTATGAGGATGCATAGAAATACGACACGTGTCCTATAAATGGTTTCTTTTATTATATAGTATAGATTATATTATATTATATTATACATATATTAAAAAAGGAAGCTAATGAATAGTGAAAAAAAGTGCCCCGAAATAGTGTTTTCATGTGATTTGTTGAATGGGGCGGCTACCAAACGTTGGGTGCCATATGGCACCCACAAAAGTGTTTTTTGTTTTTATCATTCGACCGTAAGTTGCATTTATATACATATGAAAACAAATTATAACACAAATGAAGGAAGTGATCCGGTGGGAAATACAATGCTATTTTAGTCACTAGACTCGGGTTCAAAACCCATTTGAAGCAATTCCTTTAATTTTTTTTTCCTAAACTAGGAGTAGGCAGCTGGCACATCTCCCCCAGTTAAAAAAAAATCAACAACACACCAATACACAATGGCGGCTCTCAACTCACTGAAAAAGTTTACTAATTAGGGTTTCATGGCGTTTACAAACTGTTCATTACTTGCTCACCTAGAAACATCATCAAAACATTCTATAATAACTTCATCCCTTTCAATTTCTCCACGATTATCATCCTCCTCATTTTCATCTTCTTCGATCAACCGCAAGCTCTCCATTCCCCCAAATCTACTTAAAATTGATCGCACAGGTATGTTTATTTTTGCATATATGTCTCAGTTTTAGTTAACTGTTAACTGTGTGTAAACGAGGGCAAATAAAAGGGTCTCCACCCCTGTTTATCTTCTTCATTTGGCAAAAGAGAAAGAGAGGAACGCCGATGAAATCCACCGCCCCGCCGCCGTCTGTTTCCCGTCGTTAAGCCGTCGATGAACACAGATCCGCCGCCCGCCGCCGCCTTTGTCCTGACGTTCCGGCCGTCGGTCAGTTATATCGATAGATTAGGGATTGTAGGGTGTGATGTTTTGAGTGTTCGTATAGATTAATGTTCTTGATTTAATCGAAATTGTTATATGATATGTTGTATGTAAATAAAACTGTTTGAAATTCTTTGATACTTGATAACATAACTTGCTCAATGTTTTGAATGAAAAAGATGAAGGTTTTACTATTAGTTGTTTTAGTTGATTTTAGTAACATGGATGATAAGAGTTCTGTAATATGCTTATCATGAATTCTGGGCGTATGTGACGGTCATATGAATGCTTGCTGATGGGTTTTTCATGAAAACGTACAACCGATTAAGCATAGGGTACAACACGGTCATGCGCATATACAATGTTTAAACCCACTATTTGTTTAAGTGACGTCGATGATCATGCTCGAACCTGCTGTCTGTCGTATTAGTTTCCATCGATGATGTTTGTTATTTGATAAAGATGGTTCATGTTGAATGATAATAAGTGACGATGATGAATCAATTCCAACATACGAAACTTGTAGGATTAAATGATGAAGTTGTTAGTTGATTTCAATGACAAAATGTATGAACTAGATTGTGTGTATTTATCATACAAATAGCTTGAATATAGAAGCTGGGTTTTAATGGTGGTACAACCCTATATGCATAAGGTACACCACAAGTAAAGATGCATGTTTTGAATCTGTGTATTAAAGGGATTTGTCTTATTCAGATGGATTTTGATGGTAATATGATGATTTGTTATCATGGTCGCACACACATGAATCCTTCTTTATTTGATTCTTGCTGGTATTCTTGGTGAATCGGGGCCCACACGGGTTCTACGCCACCAGCGTCACTGGTCGACCAAACTGTCGACATGGTGGTATGTGTTTGATTTTGATTTGGTTTTTAATAAGTGTGTCTGTGAACCCGTTTGATTTTGTTTGGTGGTTTTTTACTATGATTAAGTGTTTCGCTTGGTTGTCGTTTTTAAGGCGTCAAATGTTTCAGCATAAGGCTAGGTTGAGCATTCTGTAATTTTTCATAACATTTTGACATTTTAAAGAGTTCGATTGATCTGTGTAAGTCACTCAACCCAAAAGGGATGGTTTACGGTTCAATTGAGAAGCGAAACTGGGTAATGGGGATCATAAACACACGGGTTACTTAATATATTTTTTTTCCGGATGCGTAGTACAACTTGATTTTCATGATATTTAATATAGTGATTATTTTATATGTAAAATTTCTTCAACAATTTCGATTTTTTAAAAGTTAATAAAAACTAGCAAAGAGAAAAAAAATAATCATCAAACTTCTGAGTTTAACCATGTCTTCACAGTTTACTTGGTTCGCTTGACTAATCTGACTCAAAAGAGTTTGTTTGCTGTTCAGTCGAGAGGCAAAACTTGGTAACCGAAACGTGAACACCTTCATCGCTTAATATGTTTTCGTGTGCACTGTGCAACGTGATTACATCTTAGGTAGTTTCTGGTTGAATTGTTCTAGCAATTGTTGTTTAGTATGCTTTTATTGTTTGGCTAATTGGTTTGGGGTTGTGGGTTGTGTTTTCTTTGCATCAGTTCATCGAGAATTATGTGGCGTTTTCTATCTTTTTTTTGCATGAAATGTGGGTTTCATGTGTACAGTTCAAACACTTAAGGAAAATGTTTATCATGACTAATTGCAATTTGTGTACTTCAGTGTGGCGTGTCTCATAATGGAACACCCTGGAGTCTCTGAACTTATGCCACTAATTCTGTACACGAGATGGCACACAAGAAAAAGTGAATATCATGTAAGTGACATCGCATTTAAATCTTCAATCCAAACCAATATTGAATACACTACCACATATGTAAACATCACTACCGTGACCGATAACTGAGGAAGAATCCAACCAGTGATTTTCGACCGTGCAGGCAAGCAACTCTACATTCGAAGAACTAGCCGCAGATGAAGACCCCATGAAAACCCTGTACGTAGTTATGGGCAAGGAAGCATACATGAGCATCCAGCTACAACATGACAAGAGGACGCGCACATTGAAACGGGTTGTTAACAAAGTTTCATTTGCAGCCACTGAGAACGTTGAACCAAATTCCTCCAGTCTCGCTGATACAATAAAGACGCCGCATCCAACCACGCCAGCCCAAAAAGCAAACACTAGAAACGCAGCCAAGCAGCAATTGGAATTCCACGGTAAGCCGACTCAAACGAAAGTTAACCTCTTCGTCACAATATTAACTTAAACATCTTTTTACTTGCCTTATATTCAACAAATGATAATAGCAAACAAGTTTTTGGTTGCAGACTCAGATCAAGTGTCCAAAAGGCCTGGCAAAGGCACCCTCACGGACTAAAATCCAGTTAACAACAGTCTTTCATTTAGTCCGCCTAGAACAACAACTACGGGTGGGATGGTAGTCAAGCGGCGTAACACATCATCCTTCTAAAAAGTGTACCTAATGAGTAAATGTTAATGACACTGATATGTATGCTAGACATACCCCTTTTTTGATGGTTGCTTCCATTAAAACAACATGATAACTTAATGATCTTCGGCTACTAATTTAATAACTGAAACTAACATTTAGTGTCGCACTTACAACCAACTGAAACTAACATTTAATGTCGCGCAACGCGCGAACGCTCGAATACCACTAGTTATTATTATTATTTTATTTTATATTAAAAATAGAAGCTAATGAATAGTAATTTTAATACTATAATAATATATAATTTTTTATACTTTTATTATTTTAATATTATAATACAATAATAGTTTATACTTTTATTATTTTAACTTTAACCATTATTTTATTAAATAAAATTCAAAACCTCATCAACTTATTTCACACGTCTTCATACTATCTCCATTGAATAAAATTTGAATGGAAAAAAATGGAAGTCCATAAAAATAAATTCAATGGTCAACCATGAAAATTCACATACAACTTCTAGAAAAAGACAAGTAGATTTCTCATGTTCAGTTAAAGAATGCATCCTCAGGCTTTCTCCAATGTTGGTGCTCATGATGATGTGGATGTTATCCAAAGTTAAGGGCCCATTAATTTTCATCCTTAAATCATGTGAAATCTGCGTATTTAGGTTTTTGTGCCATTATTTCCAATATATATGTTTTTTCATTTATTCTTTTTCATAATCAATTTGAATAAATGAAAAAACATGGCCGGGTCTATTCGCACACGCCCTTAGTCTATTTAAACACTCCAAAGCGCCCCGCTATGGCCAAAGCGGGGCGCTTTGGTGTAAAGTCAACAGACAAGGTCTGAACCGGTCAGACCTTGTCTGTTGCTTTACATCAAAGCGCCCCGCTTTGGCCTAAGCTCGGCGCTTTGGTTTTTTTTTTTTTCAAAGCGCCCCGCTTTGGCCTAAGCTCGGCGCTTTGGTTTTTTTTTTTTTTTTTTTTTCTACATTTTTGGTGTATTTTTGACTGGATAGGAAATGTATATATAGGAAATACTTCAAATTCATGTACACGTAAACATGTTGCGTCACTTATCTTATATTTTTTTATGTAAGTAATTATTATTATCGTATTTATATGTAAGATCTTTTTAATACGTGACTAGCTTTGATTTATAGAAAGCTATACATAGGTCTATAGGTAATTATTATTTTTTTACATAGAGTTGCGGCTTGTCACCTCACTCTGTTTCTATAGCCTTGGAAAAGTAAGTGTCACCGAAAAAGAAAACACTAAAGAAACTAAATAAATTATTATTCAATAGTAATAAAAGAATTACATAAGGTATAGCTTAAAAAAAGGGAGTAGTTGAAACATAATATATTCTCCACTAACCATAAGTCCATACGTTCAACACCCCGGAAAATAAATTATTATGCCATTTTTTTTATTTAAAATGAAAACTCAAAATACAATTTGAGGGGGAAACACTTGGATCCAATCAGAGTGGCACGAAATCCAGTGTGTCGATTTATACAACTAAGTAAAAATCATCATCACTTCACTTTGGCAGTAGACTTCGAAAAAAGGAAGAGGGATTGGCGGTTATTGTTGTTGACTTCTTGGATGGAAACATCACGTGCAATAGAGGGTTTAGTCAAGGGACATCAATTAAAGATCACAAAGGCCTGGTCACATCAGCTCTATATAATCATTACCTATTATTCTAGCTAGCTAGAAGCTTATTATTCAATATTCAAACTATTCACAAACAGGAGCGAAAGTCCTTACGTAGAGTGCTTGTTACCTATCCAAATGTCTATTCACTCATGAGGCTGACAAACGCCGGCCCTTTTGGTGTTATTAATGAGACTTTGAATTTCAAAGTTGGACTGTCTATTCACTCATCTCTATTTTTCAAACTAATAATTATTACCTTTGGAAGTGTGTTGGTAACGATGCCCCTTCGACAAAAAAGAGGACAAGTGATAGGACTTGGTGTGGTTCCCAAACAATATACATCATAATACTACAATTAATGAAAAAACACGTCATGTACATGTACGGTAGGCGGCTGATACACATGACACTACTCATAGGAGTACTTGTGCTTTCAAACCAAAATGATACGATATAATGGAATACGACATCACACGTAACCGATTTGATCCGGAACTTGCAGTATAGTTCATATATATTAAAAAATGATGTATAATGGAAAAAACGTAAAATTTAGACTATTATCAACGCGTTTGTGAATTAAAAACAATTTTAAAAAATTTAAAAAAGGCCCTAAGCGCTGCGCTTTGACCTAAGAGGGGCGTTTTGCCCAAAAAAAAAAAAAAAAAAAACCAAAGCGCCGCTCTATGGCCAAAGCGCGGCGCTTTGATGTAAAGTCAACAGACAAAGCCTGACAGGCTCAGTTCTTGTCGGTTGACTTTACACCAAAGCGCCCCGCTTTGGCCATAGCGCGGCGTTTTGGGGTGTGAAAATAATTTTCTCCGTGTGTAAATAGCATGACCCAAAAACATATATATTGGAAATAATGGCACAAAAACCTAAATACGCAGATTTCACATGATTTAAGGATGAAAATTAATGGGCCCTTAACTTTGGATAACATCCACATCATCATGAGCACCAACATTGGAGAAAGCCTGAGGATGCATTCTTTAACTGAACATGAGAAATCTACTTGTCTTTTTCTAGAAGTTGTATGTGAATTTTCATGGTTGACCATTGAATTTATTTTTATGGACTTCCATTTTTTTCCATTCAAATTTTATTCAATGGAGATAGTATGAAGACGTGTGAAATAAGTTGATGAGGTTTTGAATTTTATTTAATAAAATAATGGTTAAAGTTAAAATAATAAAAGTATAAACTATTATTGTATTATAATATTAAAATAATAAAAGTATAAAAAATTATATATTATTATAGTATTAAAATTACTATTCATTAGCTTCTATTTTTAATATAAAATAAAACTAGTGGTATCAACCTGGCGCGTTGCGCCAGGGATTAGCGGGAGTTCACTTCGTTGAATAATACGGAGCATATAAGATTACTCGTCGACGATGCATCGCAGGTCCATTGCAATTGTCGATGGGATAATTCCAAGCATTACACGTTACGGCTACCAAATGAAAAAGCTCACTTCGATATCTCGAGTTTAAACTATCCGTATTATTATAATGATTAAGTTTCTTATTAACGTTATGACTATTATTATTGACTTATGGTACGGTTGACAACAAAACAGAACGGAAGCGAGCCATTGACAAATGGCTTCTAGTCACCTCATCACGCAATGCCACATGGTGGTGCTCCGCCTTCCACAATGTCACATCCATGGTTGGAGTCGGTGTGCTCAGTCTTCCGTATGCTATGACCAAGCTTGGTTGGTCAGTCAGCGAGTTAGGTTTTTGATCTTCACGCCTGCACATTTTACTATATAAAAAGTTAAAACAGTTGTTTTGAATATTTCAAGGTACCTGGTGTATCAGTGCTAGTAATTTCATGGGTTGTAACTCTATACACATTATGGCAAATGGTTGAAAAGCATGAAATGGTACCTAGTAAATGGTTTGACCAATACCATGATCTCGGCGGTGAAAAGCTCGGTCTTTACATAGTGGTCCCGCAGCAGCTCATTTCCTATAAAATATAAATAACACAAGTATTTTGTACCATCATTTTCCTCTATATAATAAGTGCATAAGTGTGTGTGCATATATCTATTATCTATTTTTGTAACATAAGTCACATAATTGGTACAGACCCTTGGTGCAACCTCTGCAGTAGCATAACATCAGCAACTCTTCCTGTCACTGGCCTTGCTGAAGAACATGCGTGTGCGCCACCATAATTGGTACAAACCCTTAGTACAAACCCCATCGCACTGAAACAAATTAAAAAAAAAGACTTTGCACACATCCATACTAATAGTAACAAACTTAAGCTGAGTCGTTAAATCCAAGTAAACAATCGAGTGAAACATAATTTCAAACAAATGTTAGTAAATGAAAAACCCAAAAATTCCTAATTGAAAATATGAACTCAGTGAGAAGATAGTTAAATTTATTCGACTGTCTTGAAAGTTCCCTAAAATTTATTCAAAATTACTTCATATATACCTGTCATTACAAACTGTAGATATTCTCATATAAACATCTCGTATACAAATGGGACACTAAATGCATACGTCAACTCTATTAAAAAATCAAGTTTCATTCAACACCAAATTCACATGATGACAGCTAATTTATTTATACCAAGATCAAAAACTTAAAGTTGGAAAAGAATAAAAAAAAACTTACCTGGTGTCGTAGCCAGTTCGCGATCGGCTGGTCACAACTGCAGTAGACGGACTTGCAAATGGCATTGGGTAGACCGGCAGTAGCCAGTGGGAATGAGGTGATTGCTTCTTCAATGTTTGCTGCTTCTTTTTGGTCAACCGCGAGTTCACCTTTACCCCAATTCAGCAGATTAGGTTAATAAGCGACGAAAGGTCCTCCACTCCTTCCTCTCCGCCATCGTCTCCTCCGATCAACCCCACCTCACCACCCCCTTTCACACCGACATCAACAACCGTCACCTTCTCTCTCTCACCCATTCTCTGGCGGTGGCAAAAGAAAACATAGTACTGTTTGCAAGAGGCCACGTACACCTTTGCTGGAGACAATCTACTTATTTAATACCCATTCTCTGGGCTGGACTGATTATTCTTTTGCACTGTAAAGATTTTGGATTTCCTGCATAAATACGCGGGAAAACAACTTCGAGTGAAAGAGTAACTAAAGAACAAATAAATGATCAAATAAGTCAGCAAAACCTTAGTCAAGCGAATTCTAAATCAAGCACAATAAAGGGAAAATCCAAATAACAATTCCATTCCAACATACATCATACGAAATAAAAAAATATTGAATAGATGTTAATCAGATTATGCGCCACATATGTTTAAATATACTTTCCATGTTATTATTATCAACAGAACATGATACATATAAGAGGAATATTTTGATAAGTCAAACCAATCAGAATATCAAAAAAGTAAACTAACAGGCATCTTAATACAGCTTAAGAAGTGAACTGCGTTTTGGGCAAAACTGATCATAATAAAAAAACTGTCAATTTGATTCGGGTCAAACGGGGTTGGAGCAAAATGAGTTTGGGTGAAACCGGGTTATTAAAAAAACAATCAACTTAGTTCGGGTCAGAACTCCTTTGGAGTAAGATGAGTTCATGTCTAAACGGTTCATTTTTAAAAAAACTATCGGCTTGGTTAGGATCAAAATGGGTTTGGAACAAAATGAATTCGGGTCAAAATAGTTCATTTAAAAAAAACTGTTTTTAAATAACCTTGTACTATTTAAATCTACTCACAGCCCATTCTGGTAAAATATTACATGTGCTTTGTGTGTTTTTAAGGAGTGGAAAAGTCGAGCCTTGCGCGATGCATATTAAAACTGTGGAACAAAAGATGCATATTAAAATATTACATCTTTTGAAAGCTAAGAAAAATACTTTTGCGATGCATATTAACGATTATGTACTTAGAATATGTTTAAACCCGGCTATCTTTTGTAAAACATATAATAAACCTGGTCTGCAAAAGTGCATTAGCAAAATTGGCAAAAAAAAATATTAACATCGAACAAAACTTCCATAATAATAACACTTCAATCCAAAATAACTCAACTACTATCATTGGATTGGGTGACATGCTAGATCAAAGCGAGCTCGGGTCAAAACGGATCAAACATCCGTAATAAAAACACTTCGGGTCAAAACGGATCGATAAGGAAAAAAGGGTTGTTTTGATTCGGGGAAGAATTTCGTGATAAAAACACTTCAATCCAGAATAACTCAACTACTTTCATAGGATTGGGCAGCATGCTGGGTCAAAGCGAGCCCAGGTCAAAACGGATCAAAACATCCGCAATAAAAACACTTCGGGTCAAAACAGATCGATTAGAAAAAAGGTGGTTTTCGTTCGGGTCAGAAGCAGGCGCACACGTCATCCTTCGGCGGTCTGGCTACTGCGGCGGTGACCAGCCAGCCGTCACTGTCTACTGCACCAGGGTTTTTTTTTTACCTTTTCCAAAATGTTCTTATTTGGCTGGTAGGTGTTTTATATATCGCATCATAGCCCATTCTGGTAAAATATTAGATGTGCTTTGTACTCGAGTGAAATAGATACTCAAATGGTTGAGTATCACTTCAATCCAGAATAATTCAACTACTTTCATTGGATTGGGCGGCATACTGGGTCAAAGCGAGCCCGGGTCAAAACAGATCAAAGCATTCGTAATAAAAACACTTCGGGTCAAAACGGATCGATTACAAAAAAGGTGGTTTTGGTTCGGGTCAGAAGCAGGCGCACACGTTATCCTTTGGTGGTCTGTCTACTGCGGTTGTGACCAGCCAGCCGTCATTCTCCACTGCACCAGCCTTTTGTTTTACCTTTTCCAAAATGTTCTTATCTAGCTGGTAGGTGTTTTATATATTGCATCATATCTCAATGATTATAGGTAGCTTCCTGTAACAGAAGATCAGTTGTAATATCAATATTGAAAAAATAACTGAGCGATCCAGTTATTATAGTGGAACTGGAATGTAGCCCGCGACACCGGTTGGACCGTTGAACGATACCTAGGGGTGCTAAACGGGTCATGTTCGCGGGTTGGCGGGTTCAAACCGACCCGAACCCGGAAATTTTAGACGAACCCGAACCCGAAAATTGTGCCATAGATATGAACTCGAACCCGACCCGGATATTCGCATACTAACCCGAACCCGACCCGGATATTCGCATACTAACCCGGATATATAAAAATTAACACTACTACAAAAAAAAACACAAATTTATATAATAAAATTACATTAAAATCATAAAAATTTATGTCAACTTCCATTTTTAAGTTATATTTATAGCATAAAATACACACCCAATTTAATTTATGACATAAAACATATTTTAAAGAATAAAATAAAATAGAAATGGGTTAAACGGGTTGACCCGAACCTGACATGTTTAGCTAAACGGGTTTGCGGGTTCAACCTGAAACTGACCCGAACCTGTTTAGACTAAACCCAAACCCATGAATTTCGTGTTAGATTCATGTCGTGTTTTTCAGTCGTGCCAGAAATCCACACATGGCATAGTATTTTCCTTCAAATGAAAACTGTTTTCAGTCAACATCTCATGCATTTCGAAGGGCGTCAACATTCGACAAAGCAAGCATCTGATGGACAAATGCCGACGCATTAATAAATAAGTAAGCAAAAAGAAGCAATCAATAGGTTAAACTACCTGTATGATATATACAAACGGATTTTAAAAAATGAAAATGAAACTCATAATAGGAGCTATGGTAAAGCAAGAGAGCATACTATTTTCTCCTGGAGGCAAAAAACATCACCGGTACCAAAATGCAAAGCCTAAGAACTGCATAATTAGAAAATCAACATATCAATTGCCAAGTCAATAGCCAAAAGGATGCAAGGAAAAACCTTGTAGTATAGCAGCCTAACCAAGGGAAAAAATGAATAACATGAGCAGCAAGGGAGAAGCCATGACCTTCAGTGACAGTCCAAAACCCCAAATATCAAAGCCAAGGAACCGAATAATCACAAAATCAACATCACATAAACACCGTTTTTTCGTCAAGGGTCCCCTCCGAAACCCTAGAAACCGCCATGAACAAATAATTAAAGATAAGAACAACCAAATTAACATTTATCAAACGGTATACAAAGGGATTACCAATCAGGGTTTGTTCAATCGATTGCAGAAGCTTACCAGCGTTAGAGTATGGATAAGATGAGCAAAAACTGCCAGCAATTATGACGCGTCTAGATGGCGGTGAAAGAACTGTGATGACGACGGTGATGATGCTTTCCTGCTTTTCGTTCTCCATCTTTCTTTCTCCCTCTCTGTTGCGTATGGCTCCCTGAGAAACCCTAATGAAGATGCATAGACATCAACATGGTTTTTGAGGACACGTGGTTTTTGAGGACGCGTGTAACAACACCGCCCCCATCATCCAATTAGATAAGGGCACCGTAATAACCACTGTTCATTTCAAGACTCTTATTAATAGATATTAATAATAATAAAATAATAATAATAATAATAATAATAATAATAATAATAATAATAATTACCCCACCAACCAATTATTTAATATACTCAACAACTCAATCACAATTTTTCATTTGTTCTTTTTACCCATTTAATATGTACTTCATTTATTAAATAATTTTAGTAGCTTTGTAGTAGTTTTTTTTTATTTAAGTAGTTTCTATTACAATGTTTTTATGTATGCAATTTCTAAGTTTTTTTAATTTCAGTAGTTTTTACACTCGTCAAGACTTTTACTTGATTACTTATATTAATTATCTAATCTTTCAATTATTTCAATACATTTTAATAATTTAAGTAAGTGAACTTAAAGAAAAAATAGGTGATGATGTGGAAAATGTAAGGATATGTAAGGATGTTTGTATAGTTGGAGATGAAATTGGTGGTTTTTAAGGATTTGTAAGGATTTTGTAGGATATGATGTGCCAGCTGATTAGGCAGCTAAGGCCGTCTAATGGCGTCTAAGAGCGTCGTTTGCATTGGAGATAGTCTCATCATCATTGTATATGTACAACACTTGCTGCAAAGTGTACAACCGCTAAAGAATCATATTTTGGCTTTTTGTGCTGGATTTTGACTATTGAGACCGTCTTTACACATATCATCATATCAAATGCACATGCGAGATTTCAAAATTGGAGGCACAAAAGGTCCCAAGAAAGTACAAAGATTCAAGCACCCATGTTCACCTTTCTAGTTTTTATGAAATGAAAAAAAAAAAAAAAATATATATATATATATATATATATATATATATATACCAAGTAGCATTAATGTCATATCACTACCAGTAACCATCAACATCAGAAGAGTTCGTACAAATAAAATAAATAAAAAGGTAAAAAATAAAACCGAATGAAAAATAGACGTAAAATCGTTAAATCACGCATGTTCGTTGCGGCGTGTTAATGCGAATAAATTAGACATAAACGTTAAACGTAGAAAAATAGACGCGTTGCGACTGGCCTGTTAAACGGAAAAAAACAGACGAAAAAAACGTTGAACCCCACATGTACGTTGCGACGAGTGGGAGAAGAATTTGTGAAATGAGCAAGTGAAAATAGTGGAACTCTTGGCTATTTATAGTAAGTTTGAGCTCACAAGATCAAGCCAAGTGTCCCTCCAGGTGTTAACACATGCTAGGACTCATTACATTATTTTTATTTGTGAAATGAAAGATGAATGAAAAAATATTATTTTTCATGCCCTTATGATCACAATGACCCTCCATATCAGCGTCATATCACCTATTTCTAATCCATCATCCAAAACCATTACCCTAAGGGTGAGGAGGATCATTGGATAAATAGTCTTACAAAGAACAATATTTTTATGATTCTTTTTATAAACAGGGTGAGGAGGATCATTATTTTAATTTGCAATAAGTTATTGAAATAAACGTGATATTGCTTTGACGTACCAAAGGAACAATCTTTAAGGGGACAACAATTTTGATTGTGAAGTACAATTGCAAATCAATTTCGTACCTTTGAAAAGATGACAACTACCTGATAACTTTTTTTTGGAAGGTGACTTTCTATGTACAGGACCTATTGGTCACCGGGTTCATGTCGAAAACAATCCCCCGTCAGCCCCGCACTCTCGGACGCGATGTTCGATCGGGCCCCGGCCGCCGCGCAAGCTGACTTCCGCCCGGAAACCATACTGCCCCCACACGAGAGACTCGCTGGGATAACAGCTGGGTAAAACCGGGTTGCCCTCAAGACCGCACCATGCCTCGGTATGATACGATCCATCATTGGGACAACTACCTAATAACTTAGGACGTTTTAAACAAAAGTAATATTTGTAACTTTATTGTGATTCACTACTAGAAAATCTGAAATTTCTTACACCAGTTTTCCTAGTAAATGCGTCATAAAACTGGCTTTTCTACGCATTTATGACAAACACTTGATGTAGGAAAACAGCTCGTAGGAAACCTGTTTTCAACGCATTTTCTACGCAACTTCCTACACATTTTCTACGAAACTAGTACGTCGCAAATTGCTACGAATCTCCTACAATATATTTAATTATTATCTTTTAGGATTTATTTTTTTTGCTACACATTTCCTACCAAAATAAAAAAACAAAAAAAATTAACAAATTTTAATACAACATTATTTGTGACCCACTTCCTACAAAAAGATTAGAAGTGTTGTTACAAATTTCCTAGGAAACTGAATATTTTTTGTGACCCACTTCCTACAAATAAATTAGAAGTGTTGTTACAAATTTCCCAGGAAACTGAGTATTTTTTGTGACCCACTTCCTACAAATAAATTAGAAGTGTTGTTACAAATTTTCGAGGAAACTGAGTTTTTTTTGTGACCCACTTCCTACAAATAAATTAGAAGTGTTGTTACAAATTTCCGAGGAAACTGAGTATTTTTTGTGACCCATTTTCTACAAATAAATTGGAAGTGTTGTTACAAATTTCCGAGGAAACTGAGTAATTTTGTGACCCATTTCCAACAAATAAATAAGAAGTGTTGTTACAAATTTCCGAGGAAACTGAGTATGTTTTGTGACAAATTTCTGACAAAATAAAGAAAAAAGGTCTACTATTTTTGACCGTTTTCCGACAAAAGCTATTTATGTTGTGACACATTTCCAACCACCAAATTTATTAAATTAAAAAAACTGCAAAAAAAATAAATAAAATTTCTGCATATTTCTAGCGAAAAATTTCAGAAATAATCTGCAATACCAAAACCTGTTTTACAAAATTCACCGAAGTTACAATGACATAAATTCAAAAATCATGCGTTACAACGCAAGTTCCAATATGTTTAAACCATAAGCTAATACAGTTCAACGTAATTGCAAAAAGATATAAAAAACTACAACTAATTAGAGGGAGGACGCCAATTCTTCATAAACTCTTGAAGTTGTTTTTGAAGTTCTTCCCTTGCTTTCCTTTCGTTATCAAGACGAGTTGCAAGTAGATTCATTTCTTCTTCAAGACAAGATACAATTAGATTCCTTTCTTCTTCAACCCTAGCTTCAAGATCAACCATTCGGGTTCGCATAACTTGAGCCTAAAAAGTTGTTAAAATATATATAGTTATAATTAGTAAATACATTATATAAAGAAATGTTTTGAAGCAAAAGATAAGGTGTTTATTAGTTTAATTTCCAAAGATAATAATGCATGCATACATTCTATATACATACATACTAGAGTATTCACGGTTTGGTAAAACCGCGAACCAAACTGTTAGATCTTGCAAAACGCAACCATCCCCATGGGTCTGCTTAGTGAGATCTTAGTATGTGAAAGTTGAACTATCAAATGGTTGGGTCGGCTTAGTGACAAGAACCAACATTTTTAACATTTAGTAATGCCAAATGGTAATAAAGATACCTCTTCTTGAGACCGTTGGTACTCTGCTTGCGATGGTGCAGACCCGGCAGAAGAAGATGTCCCGGTCACCAAGTAATTTAGATCCGAAGATCCTATCCCGTATACACGACGCGTGCGACCTTCTCCAATCACACGTGCCCACACCACAGGGTCATCTGGATACTCACTGAAGTTCGGCCCGTAAACATTTTCCATCGCACTCAAATAATCCCCCTACAATTTATCAAAACAACGTGATTGTAACTGCAATAGATACGGAAATTATATAAAAATAATACGATCATTTACATATTTTCCCCTACTAAGATCATTTATTACATAAGGGAATATATGTAAAAATCCCAAAATAATAAGAGTTAACTATAACAGCAAAATAATACTCAAATAATAAAGATAACTTACATATACTTTTTCGGCTCGTTTCGTACAAAACTTCAAGTTATATATGTCAATCTCCCCGTCCCATAATTTTTGTTTGCATTCTTTAGTGAGGTGGGTTTCCAGAAATATTTGTTTAAAATTGGGTTCCTCGTTCATTTTCCTTTTCTACATAAAATAGAGTGCAGTTAATGTTAAATGTTGAAGTAAAACCAATTACTTAAGATTACAAGTATGATTAGCTTACCATTCGGGCACGACGCTCAGCATATCCCATTGATCCACCCGTGTGTCGCGATGACTTCCCACTCGTATCAGCACTCCTGCGGTTTCTTGACCCACTCTTGGACTTGTTAATCCAACCAGTTGTGTTCCAACGCTATAAAGAGTGTGTATGTATATGTGTGTATCATATGTTAAAGGCAATAATGATAAGAAAAAAAAGGTACTAACTCGCTTACCCTACACAATTCACGCCATACTTCAAGAGACATTGAATGAGGCGGATAATCACGAATTATGTCAAATTGTATATAATTTTTTGGATCCATATCTGGTCGAACGACTGATGCCATCCTTGTGGAGGTTATTCTCAAATGCCTCATTATGTCACTATAACTCGCTTACCCTACACATTCATGTAGTTTGCGATATAGGTTTGTTGAATTTTCATCTTGATCAAAACCTTTTCGGTTGATCTAAATCTTTTGGTTTGATCCATAGCTTGTGCAGCCACAACTGGAAATCAAAGGCCATGCTTTATGATCAGAATCTACTTGTTTGTATAGCCGAGATTGAAGATCAAAGCCTCTATGATGTTAACCTTTTAGTTTGTTCTATGACTTTTTTAGCCATAGTTAGACGTCGGAGCCATACAGTTCAATGATTAAACCTTTTGGCTTAATCTGCGACATGTTTAGCCACAAATGAACATCCAAGCTTCACAGATTAATGATCTAAACATTTTGCGTAATTTATATGGAATCAACATACTTAAATAAGTAGCAGGAACCGTTTGTGTGGTTCCGGAAATAATATTAGTGGTATTGAATTCATAATATGAGAAATAATTTTGAACAGATGATAAAAATACCCAAGAATCTAAGACTGAAGAGAGTGGGGGGTCCCCAAGGGCGTCCCCCTACCCAAGCCGCCCCAAACACCGCCCCCATAGGCGTCCCATGGGGCGTCCCCCCTTTGGGCGTCCTCTTCTCGTCGCCACTCCTCTCACACAAATCAATTTTTTGGCACAAAATTTCAAGGATTCCCCCTCCAGGACGCCCCAAGCCGCCCCAAACACCACGCCCCTTTTTTTGCTCAAAATCCTCTGATCTGGCGTGGCGCCACGTGTCGCAAGACGCACTCTAAAAGGACGCCCCACTCCCTTTAGTCTAAAACTATAACATGTGGTTTTGTTGACTTATACACGAAAAATACAAGGATATGAGAATATAAGAATAATGTTTGAGTTTGTCACAAGTTTGTAGGTATATAAAAGTAGGTGGTGTGCAAATATTCATTGGTAGATAATGATGTACTATAAGATATGTGGTAATTGATGCTTTGTTGTCTAGTTCTAATTCGTTGCACAGAAAACCACAATACCCCACGATTCGTTGACCCCATGTTTAGTCAGTCGTTGTCTGTATCATTTTTGGTGATTCAAAGCAATAATTAGAGCATGTGTAGTGGAGCGTTTTTTTTTTAAATTTCAAAAAAAAACGCCCAAAAACGCCCCCTCCATCATTACATAGGGCGTTATTTTCTATTTTTTTTTTTAAAAAAGGTTGTCCGGCGTGTTAATTAAAACGCTCAAAACTTGTTTACTTTATCTGACATGTTTGACTAAGGGGGCATTTACTTGCTTTTTTTTTTTTACAAGTGTATGTATCTGACATTATTTTGACAAGTGTAAAAGTATCTTTTTTTTTTAATCCTATTTAATGATTGAAAGGGGCGTTATTGGAATAATGCCTCACTACACCACTTTATGCTATAATGCCCCATGCTGACTGGGATGACACGTGTCGAATAATGCCCCATGATGGAGGCATTATTTTGATTTACCACTACAGATGGTCTTAATTACTTGAATTGATATATGGCGTGTTAAAGTGTGCTTCCAGGGATAACTTTCCAACTTTTTTTTGAAAAATAAATAAAATATATTATTACAGATTGTGTTATATTCTCGTTTAGTTTTGTGTTATGTAACTACATTACTGTTAGTAATATCAATTATTAAACCCTTTCACACGTACAATCATGACATACGTGATTTTATAATTATGTATATTATTTACTGGCTTATCCATGAAATACACCTTTTCTTTTTACATTTACGTATATCATTACAAATACCAATTATAGATACACCCAATTTTCATGAACTTAAATGGAAGAACAAAAGAATATTTGTGTATGTTCACATTCAACTTTGTTCATATTCATTATAAGCATGCGCGGCCCTGGGTGGGGAGGACTATCGGTCACAGTGGCGGACCCAGGAATTTTTCCATGAGGGTGCGGAATATTTTTAAAAATTTTAGGCCCCTAGGTATATAAGTAAAAAAATCGGTTCGTATCGGGTCGGGTCATGTAAAACAAACGAACATCAAACTAAATTTATACAATCATCAAAAACATGTCAAACCTTGTTACAAACATAATTAAAACGTCGACGCCCTACAGGTTTTCATTTTTTGAAATCTATCCAAAACATCATCTAAAGCTAATTTCTTAAGCAATTCTTTCTCTATATAACATAAGTTCATCGCTCCATAACATAATGCTTCAATTTTAATTTTCAACTATTCAAGCCCTAGAAATCATAACGTAAGTTGTAATCACCCTAAAAATATATAGACAATATAATCACCTTAAAAATAATCTAAACAACCATAAACAACGTCAAAACACACAAAATTTCAAGCTTATTTAACAATTTTATTACCCTTTTTTTCTCCTATAATATCAACCAAAATCATCAAAATAACAAAGAAACTTACCCGTGTTCGGATTCCGGTTAGATTTAGTGTCGAACGACGGTGGTATGGTGGCTGATTACGGTGGTCGCCGGCTGCTGGACTGTTGTCGCTGGGTGATGTTGTTCGTTGGCAGTGCAGGGACGCAAGAGAGAGAGAGCAGGATATAATTTCTTAAGATTTTGGGCTTTAATTATTTTATTATAGTTTGAAATATTGTTGGGTTTGGTTAATGAGCTAAGACTTAGTGGGCTAGCTAGTTAGGAATTATAAGTGGGTAAAGGTATGGGTATTTGGGTTTAGTTGGTTAGGTATTAAAAGTTATATAATTTTGGTAGTATATTTTTTTTTTAAAATAAGAGTTTACTAAGAAAATTTAAAATATAAATTGATAACACTTTTTACCTAAGGGGTGCGGACGAAAAATTTCAAAGGGTGCGGTCGAAAATTCCAAGGGGTGCGGACGAAAAATTCCAAGGGGTTCGGACGGGATTTTCGACGGAATTTAGCCCTAATTTTTTTCCCCAGGGGGTGCGCCCGCCCACCTTGGGGTGGGCTTGGGTCCGCCCCTTACCGGTCAGGGCCCGATATTTCGAGGGGCATATTTTTTATGAAAAAAAAAACCGATATGTATATGTAAAATATTTTTTTAATCGGGTACATCCATACAAACACCAACATAAGCCCCATTACAAAACTATTCTTATGATTTAGATTAGGTATTAACCCCTTTGGCATTAGGTTTAGACCTTTAGTGACCCAAATACCCAATTTTGTAAAGGCCTAAGGGAACAGGGTACACGAATTCTCAGGGTCGGCCCTATTAGGTTTTCATCTGTTATCGAGCATGTAGGTATGTTGAGAGTGCACACCAGATGCTTGACGAAATGCATCTAAGAGACATGGTTGCATGAACCAGTTATTACCGGGTATTTGGTATAACAAAACTAAACAAAATATGCATGGTACCTAATGAGAATTGGGGCAAGTCCACCACGGTTAGGCACCCCAAGGAGAACGTTCAAATGTTTGAATGCAGGGGCGAAGTATAGTTGGTGCCCGGGGGTGCACCCCCCCCCCCCTCAATGTTTCCGTTAGAAGTGTATAAGTTTCGATTTTTCGTCCAGAAATTTTAAAATTATATATGAAGAAACACGGAACTAATTTTAGGGTTAATTAGTTTGGTTTATGTTTCAAACATGAGGGTTAATCTTCTTAAACTTTCCTGAGCTCCGATTTGATCTGTTCTTCCTGCAAAACAGAAGCACCGTTAGCTCGTTAAGAGGGGAATATGGGGGTTTCCTTCTTAACCAAACTCCGGCGTGAGAATAAATATCTGCTTTGAGGAAATAAGTGTGTGTTAAGAGTGAGAGTGAAGAGAGCAGAATGTTTAACCTGTGTATGAAAGTCCCTATTTATAGCCGGAGAGGTGTAAGAAGAGATGGGCTGATGGGCCTTGGGCTGGAAGGCGACAAACAGGGAATATCCTTCTTGTCTCACTGGTATCGACCGTTAATGCCTTCTAGAAGATCTCCGGTGCTGGCGCACCATGATTAGAGCCACGTGTCCCCGTTGTCGGCCTTGCTATCCCCCTGCCATTAGCAGGTAAGTGGAGATCATGGGGCAGGTGTTGCTGCCCCCTGATTGGTGCCACGTAGACGTCCTTGTGTACTAAGGTGGTGTTTGTTTTTTGGCCAGAAGCACTTCTGGCCACTTATGTCTGCGTCGAGCAGACGCGCGCAGACGTTTGATGTCTGCAGCTTGTTTGTTTTCTCGCAGACCTTTCATTAAAAAAAGGTCTGCGAGACCTCTTCTTGGCACAGACATGGACCCAAGTCTTCTTGGAGCAGACGTTAACCTCTTCTTGGCACCACCTCCTCTGCCACCACCTCCCCCTCCACCTCCGACACCACCTCCACCTCCGACACCCCTGCTCCGCCACCACCTCCACTCCGCCACCACCTCCACCTCCGACACCCCTGCTCCGCCACCACCTCCACCTCCGACACCCCTGCTACATCATCTGTTACATCATCATCATCATCATCGATCTGAAACAAAACCCCCAAATCGATCACATCATCATCGATCTGAAACAAACCCCCCAAATCGTTCACATCATCATCGATCTGAAACAAACCCCCCAAATCATTCACATCATCATCGATCTGAAACAAAACCCCCCAAATCGATCTGCAACATCATCATCATCATCATCATCATCGATCTGTGGTGTAGTGGTGACGGTGGTGGCTGTGGTGTAGTGGTGACGGTGGTGGCTGTGGTGACGGTGGTGGCGTTGGTGAAGTGGTGGCGGTGGTGACGGTGGTGAAGTGGTGGCGGTGGTGAAGTGGTGGCGGTGGTGACGGTGGTGGTGATGACGGCGGTGGTGAAGTGGTGGCGGTGGTGAAGTGGTGGCGGAGGTGGTGCAGATTGTAGAGAGAGAGTAGAGAGAGATCAGTGTAGTGTGTGATGTTGTGTGTGTTTTAAACCTAGAAGAGGTTTTATATAAAAAAACAAACCCTCTTCTCCTTGCAGACTGCAGACATTTGGTCCACCTCTTCTCCTGCAGATGCCTACAGATGTGGTCCACAGACTGCAGACCTTTTCCTACAGAAAAAACAAACAGCACCTTATTGTCTCCAGCACGTCAGACGATCGTGGAGCATGATAGAGCACAGCCTGGTGGACGTTGATTGGCTCTTTTTTCTGCCACTTGTACCTTGTGTACTTTCTGAAGTGGCCTTGCGCTCTAACTCCTGCGCGACCCTTGTTGGGCACGTAATTAGCTCGCGCAGGGATGTAGGGACTGAAGGCTCTTATTCAGAACACAAGTGTGAAAATTGGATGTTATCTCTTGTTTCGATCTCGCGCGAGGCCATGTTCTGCTTGAACAGCCCGCGCGGGTCTGGAAATAGATCAGCTTGCTGAGTAAGGAGTATGGTCCAGCGCGCGTCCTGAATGGTCTGCGCGGCTTTTTGGGACCATACCCCTTAGGATCCCCCCGATTATTTTTCCTGAATTGTATATCCTAAATATTTATATACTTTGTATAATCTATGCAAAACTCTTGTGAAAACTAACAAACGAGAGAAGTACACTTTGGTTGATAGAGTGGTTCGGTTAATCTTTACACTTCCAGTTTCAACTGCAACAACAGAGCGGGGATTTTCAGCAATGAAAATATTCAAGAATCGCCTTCGCAATAAAATGGCAGATGAATATCTCACAAATAGCTTGGTGATTTACATAGAAAAAGAAATTGCTGATAAGGTTGATTCGGAAGACATAATTGATGAATTCAAAAATCTTAAAGGCCTCCAGGCTGAGTTTTAATTTCGTTCAGGTTCCATTTATCTCGTATCATTATACATATATTAGGTCTTTTGTTTGTTGTACAATATTTAGTTTTTCTATGTGCAAGAACGAATCCTTCGAATGAATGAATTTTTTTAGTCGACCTGACCCGACCCGAAACATAGCGATAGGAAAAAAAAATTTGGGTCTCATCTGTTTACGCCTCCTCGAAACTTTTGGTCAAGCTCCTCCATTGGTTGAATGGTTTGAGATACATGCATAACCATAATGTAACATTATTATCTATATGTTGTGTTTATTGAATGGTTAGAGATATGTGCATCTAGGTTTCAATTTCATATATATAGTAAAATTTATAGAATGGTTAGAGATAGGTGCATTTCGGTTTTAATATATATCTCTAATGAAGCAAACCATTGGGGGACACATGTCACCCAATGGTTGAAGCCAACTAAGCAGCCACATAGGAAATGATGTGGCATATGTCAAATATTTGGACAAGTGGCATTCCTCATAGGCCAGGATTGGAGAACTTCTTTCATACGCTTTCTTTCTCATTCTCTCTCATCTCTCATCATTCAATTCCTTTACCCTCTCTCTCTCAATCTTCAATCGCCATCTAAATGAAACCCTAGATCAAAATTCATCTGCCTCTTTATCACTCTCAATCCTGTCCGACAACCTTCAATCGATCTTCAAGACGCAATACTCTACCATTGACGGTAATGTTTGATTACGTTCATCATCTTATTGTTCGATTCAGTTTGAATGGTTTGCTATACTTTGTACTTTGATTAACAGGTGCACGATCGATGGACGATGTACTACCGTAACTGATGCTAGGTTTTGTTCATCATTCCTGATTTTGTTTATACAATCTGTTTTAGTATGGATAATCTTACTTAATTTTGTTCGATTCATATGTTAAATGGTTTCTTATATGGTTTGGATCCGTATTAAGATTTGCTCCCTATCACCTTCTTCGTTCTGATTTCAACCCAAATAGCAGGTACCCATCTTTAATTTCGGTAAATTGGTTACAGTTTTTTCTTCAACAATGTTTTCTTTCATTTTGATGTCTGAATGAATGTTTGATTGTTTGGTGTTTTATGTTTGGTGTTTTATGTTGCAGTGATTTAGGGTTTTGTTCGTTCAGAAAGTTGTTCAGGTCTCAAGGTTTGCTCTAATTTCATTAAATTATTCAATTGAATATGATGTGATTTGTTTTTTTAATTGTTTATTTTTTTAGGTTTTGGTTGTGATTGTGACATTTCATGCATGATTCGTGTTCCGTGGTTTTAGCAAGTAACATATTATTATTATAAGTTATAAATGCTGGTTGTTTATGAGTGATTTATGATTTGTGAACTGAGTTGTTGGAATGAATCTGTTTATTAGTTTATTGTATTATGTTTCTTATGGAAGATTTGATTCACACTCACACTCACACGTATATGTGTTTCGTATAAGTAGATGATTTAAGATTTTAATTGTTTATGTGTTACATTGCGATTGTGTCGCCGTATCGGTCCAGGGTTTCGGTGATTGATTGCGTTTGGAGGCTGTAGACTTATGATTTGATTAGTAGGTTTTTGTTGGGATTCTTAGGTGTTTATCACTTATCAGAGCCTAACTGGTGAGTTTAAACTAAAAGTTTTCAGCATTTACACAGTTGCTTTCTGTTCTTTCACTGGTCAATAAAGGTATATCTCGGTTATTTTCTTCGCTTTTTTTCGGGAACAGGGGTTTTTTGCTTCCTTACTTTTGTCAATTTCTATGTGTTTTTTTTTTTGTTTCATCATGATTTTTATTACTGTTAGTTATCAGTTAAGGCTCTATAATTTTGGCCTGAAACTTTCACCATGATATGACCATAACTTAAATTTGCAGAATATTTGTATTTACAAATCTTAGCTGCACAATGCCGTCTGAGACATCCGATCAGGACCGAGAACCATTTGTTGAGGTTGATCCATCAGGACGATTTGGGCGGTACAGCGACCTGTTAGGTGCTGGTGCCGTAAAAAAGGTCTACAGAGGGTTCGATCAAGAAGAAGGCTGAGATGTGGCCTGGAACCAAGTCAAACTATGAAATTTCAATGGTGATCCATCCGTCCTCAAAAGACTGTTATCCGAAGTTGAACTGCTGCAAACTCTAGAGAACGAAAACATCATTGGTCTTTACAGTTTCTGGAGGGATGTTGAAAACAACACCTTGAATTTTATCACTAAGGCGTGCGCTTCGGGTAATTTGAGGGATTACAGGAAGAAACATAGACGTGTGTCGCTTAAGGCTATGAAGAACTGGTCAAGACAGATTTTGAGGGGGTTGGAGTATTTGCATACTCATGAACCATGTATATTCACAGGGATCTTAATTGCAGCAATAGCTTCATCAATGGAAACATTGGAAAGGTAAACATGTTTCTCTAACTCCATTCCATATGATTTAATTTAGGGAGTAGGGGTGTTAAATAGGTCATGTTTATGTGTTGGCGGGTCGAAGATAACAAGAAGACTAACCTTTGACACGGACCTGAATATCGTGTCTGACACATGACATGAGTTTTCACGGGTTGACATAAACACAACCTGTTTAAAACAAAATTTTATTTGTTTATTTACATACAGTTGTCGTCTTTCCAAATTATGCCCTACCGGTATGTATAAGTTAATACTCTCTTTAATGATTTTCTCATCCGGCTTTAGATATATGTATTTTTTTCATATGGTTTGATATCCGATTTGATGTTGTTTTGTTAAATGGTTTTGATTTCCACACTTCTCATCATATTATCATATATTGAGAAATATATTAATCTTATAGGAACTATTGAATCTATAAGAACTCTTCCTTTATCAACAAAACTTGCACTTATTGATTATATTTGCATTTTCTAGACTTTTGGAGATAATATGTAAGCGTTTGATTATAATTTTTTGTTTTTTCTTTTGCAGATGGGATTCACCTCTGGTGCAGAATGGATCAAGGAATGCTCAAAACGGACATCGCCAGGTGAGCGTGGTTGTAAATCGTCTACACCCAGTGATCTTCGTTCCCACTGTTCTCATCGGTATCAGTACTTTGAGAAATCAGTTACAGTCCTATTGATTAAGGTGAAACATTACCAGACATTTTTCAATTGTATTATAGATGCATAGTTATATCCATCAAGCCTATTTCTGTGTTACAGATGAACCGGTACGTTTAGTTGTAGATGCAACACCCTTATCCATATAAAGATGATGGTGTTGGTGGTTATGGTTCAGGATGGCGGTGACTTGTGTTAGGATCGGAGGCTCTCATGATTGTGCTTGTTTGTGTAAATTAAATGATCAATGAATATGAAGACATGTTAAGTGCAGCGGAAATGAAAACAAACTTTGTAAACACAATCAAAGGAGAAAATAGTTTGATAAACATTTGCTTCTCATAGAGTCAAAAGATTACAAATCAAAGCAAAAGATTACAGTGAAAGCTTACAAACTAAACTCCCCCTCAGCCTGATGCCCCAAGGTTGGTTGCACAAGATGAAAGGATTAGACATGAGGAGGAAAACTCGCTCAGTCAAAATCAAATGTAACAGTACAGAGTACTGCTCCATTTATAGGCAAACCAAACCACTGAGGAATCTAAGCTGACGTCACCATGAAAGCGACATCTAACAGCCTAACAACCTAACAACCTGTATCTACTGTCCTTATACAAACTACTGATGTCTAACAACTGATTTTAAATAAAATACAAAACATGAGCAAACTACTGATTCAACGTTCCACTGTTGTAGCCTAAGCACTGATGCTCAACATCCACATCAGTGCTTTCTTTAAAGGTGATCAGTCCTTGAATGGGCAGTGTTTGTGTCTTCAGCAGTACTTAAGAGACAGCAGTAGATATGGCTTCAGTGTTTGTCTTCAGCAGTCTTTTTAGGATTTCATCAGCGTTTGGTTCATCAGTTGTTCTTTTGAGCAGTACTTAAGGTTCATCAGCTGTTAGATAACCACTGTCAAGGGGAAAGCTTAGTGTAAACATCTGCTTATTGTGAATCCACTGTTGTGACCAGGTTTTGGCTTTACATTATCTGTTCCTCTGGTAGGGTTCAATCCCAACAATCTCCCCCTGGAACAGATAATGCCAAAACCTGTCATTATTCTGGATTTTTATTACTCATCAGAAGTTCCTTTGCTTTTCTTTTGAAATCTGCTTCAAAGTCTCTGGAACTTGTATCATCTTCGTCCCTGCACAGTGTAAGTTCAAGGAGATCCTGCAAATCTTCAACACTAAGGCCTAGTGCTTCTTTCCTTGATATATACTTCACTTCGCCATTGGATCTGACAAGAGTCAATACGTGGGTCTTTTGGTCAGACATCCACTTTAGTACTTTTAAACCCAATGGGTTTCTTGGGAGAGATTTATTTACTGATGAGTTGGGAGATGTTGGCCTTGTGAAAACTTGCAGACTTTCAGACATTCTTTTGAAGGCCATTTCAATGACATCATTTGCTGCAGCTATATCTTCTGCAGTTTCTCTTTCAATCAGCTCCTGCCTTTCAATGTCTGTCATGTCTGTTGAAGTGTTTGGTGATGCAGGTTTGGTTAATACCCTTTTAAAAAGGTTTTGAAGTTTTTCTGAGCTTTCTTCTTTTAGACCCATTTTCATGATGGATTCTGTGAAGTACTCAACTTCCTTTTCTTTTACCTCTTCACTGGTCAGCTGTTCTTTTTTTTTTCTTGGTTTGTCACAAAAGTAGACCGGAACAGTGTTTTGAGGTTTCCTATCTTCTGTTCAAGCTTCATCATTTGTTCATGCTTCTTTGAAGTGCCTGAAACAGTTTTCTTCCTTTTCTTCAGCCTTTCATATGCTTCATCAGTCTGCTGTTTTGACCATTTTGATATGGCTTCAGCAGTATCCATTTTTGCATCCACCAGCTCCTTTTTCTTTCTTTTGTACTCAGCAGTGAGGTCAGCAATGAGCTTTTTGAATTTGTTCCAGTTTGGAGCATTTTTCTTCTTTGTAGGATCATTCTTGATTCTATCAATCCTATCAGCCTCATGCTTTAGAGCGATTATTGGCCATTCTTCAAACTGTTTTTCTTCAGCAGGATAGAATTTTTCTTTCATGATGTAGGCTAGATATTGTTTTCTTAACTTTTTGCGTTGTTCAGCCTTTTCTTTGTTTAGTTCTTGTGCGAACTCTTCCATCTGCTTTACCTTTTTGAGGAAGAAATCCAGTCTTTTAGCAATGCCTTCTTCGCTTAGACGTTCACGTTCACTCTCAACTTTAGCTCTTAGTTTAGCTTGCTTTGCCTTGATTTTGAGGTAATCATCCATATCCTCTGGTGGCATGTAGCCTATGAGTGAGGAGAATCTTCTTTTTGAAGGATCCTCTTCTGTATAGAATTGCCTCATCTCATTTTTGATAGCTTCAAGTTCCAGTGGGTATTGTGCAGCATTAGGATCATGTATGCCCTCATCGGCAGTGATTGGCTTTCTTTTTCTGTTGAAGAGCTTTGGTTGTGATGTAGGAGAGATGAGAGCAGTGGTGGATGATTGACTAACAGCTGTTGAAACAACTGGTGTCTCAACTGCTGTTGTCATTACAACAGATGTTATAACATCTGATGTCTTCTTCTTTTTCGCAGGAGGTGATGATGGTGGTGTGATATTAATGAGAGCAGTGGTTTGTGATTGGCAAACAGCTGTTGAAACAACTGGTGTTTCAACCTCTGTTGACCTTACAACTACTGATGTGTAAGTAGATGTCTTCTGCTTTTGAGCAGGGGTTCAAAGTGGTGAGATAGTTTTTGATGGTGGTGATGGAGAATCATCAGGAATGAAAATCCCTCTCCTTTTTATTGTAGGAGGGGCTGATGATATTTTGGGCGGATCAGTGGATGTGATGGTGTGTGGTGAAGTGGTGTGTGTTGAAGAGATGGCAGCTGTTTGGCTACTGACAGCAGTTTTTGTAACTACTGCTGTATCAGCTGATGAGATGACAGCTGTTTGGCTACTGACAGCAGTTTTTGTAACTCCTGCTGTATCAGCTGATTGACCAGAAGTTTGAGGTTTTGTGGGAGGTGGTTTAGATGTTTTCTTTTCTTGCTCAGGTTCAACACACAAGCCATGTTCTATTCCCTTTTTCTTCATTTGCTTCATTATCTCCCCCTTTTTGGCATTATCTGCAGGGAGATTATCAAAGAATAGTAAAGTAGAGGGTGCCTTGCCAGTGGTGCTTTGGATGCTGGCTTTTATAGCCTTGATATCTGCTTGAGTATCTTTGAACCTTGATTCCACCATATTTGTCAGCATTTGTACACGCATTTCATGCTGCTGATCAGCCACTTGTTTTTGTCTCTCAAGCATGGGTTGAAACAGATTCTAGAGCTCATTTGCAGCAAGTGCTTGTGGTGGAGCAGGTGCTTGAGGTGGAACTGCAGTGGATTGTGCTTTCTGAGCTTTTAGAATCTCTTGCACCATATCCTTTATCTCAGCAACTGATTCTTTAAGTTTGTCAACTCTGCCCGTCAATTCCTGATATTTTGAATCATCACCCATTTTACTGGGATCATCTGAATCCCCACCAGTGGTGGTTGTATCAACGTGTGACTTAGGACATGTAGCCCAGAAATCATCCATTGATACCCCTTGTTCTTGGTACTGGGGACTTCTTTCTTCAGCACTTGATAACCTTGTTATTTTACCAGTGGTCAATACAAACTCACTAGTGGTTAATGTTGGTGCTATTGAAGAAATTGCCTTCAAGGGAGTCTGATTTATGAAACAACTGGCCAACTGAAGATCTGTTGATCCAACAGTTGTAGTTGTTGCTCCACTTGAACTACCACCCAGAGTTACTTGTAACTCAGGGGGTGTAACCTCCTCAGTTGTTGCTGGGATAACAGAGGCAGTAGCTTCAGACCCAGTCACTTGTGGGAGTATGCTCTCAGTGATAGGTGATAGAGAGGAACTGGTTTTTGTCTGAGCTATGTCAACTGCATGCAACAAAGGTAGCATGGATTGTGGCATTATGATTGGTGAGGGGATGGGAGTTGAAAGAGACATGTCCTTGGGATCAGGACTGTGGAAGATGTAGCCAAGTGGATCCAGAGCTTCATAATTTGGTGTCCCTGTGATTACAACCTGATCCTTTTGTGAGGATGCAGGAGGAGTTTTAGGCAATGGTTGAGATCTTTCTTCCATCTGCTGTGAGGAAGTAGCAGCAGTGGTTTGTGGTGACATTTGTGTTGTCACAGGCATTTGCTTTGGGATCTCATCTTCCAGAGTTGCCTTTTTCTTGGGTTTAGTGGGCTTTTTGGAAGATTTTCTTTTGATTTTTGGTAATGTCAGGTGTGGGTTTCAAAGCAGTGGTTGTGCTGCTTTGATCACCTGGAGTAGTAGGCTCAGCAGCAGATGTCTGAGGAGCAGTTGTAACCGCTAAATTCTGCTCAGACACCTCTGCTTTTGTTTTTATTGGTGCCATCATTCTTGAAAATGTTTCATTTGTTAAACTTTTTATTTGACAAAAGGCACCTTGTTTGAGCAAATTTTCATTTTCTTTTTCAAATCTTTGTTTAAAATAATAGCTTAGAAATCTTGGAAAAAGTAAAAATGATATGCTATCAACATTCTTTACCAAGTCATTGAAGATCTCCTGGGAACAGTTGTAATCTTTATTATTCAAAATGGCATATCCTAGGCATTGAATCTTCAATGGTATTTCGTTAAATGATGTAGTTTTATTCGAAACACACATCAAAAGTGTGTGAAATAAAAATCTGGGTGCAGACGGGAAATAACCTTTTTCTAAGGTATCTACCTTTGATTGTTCTGCATATCCCCTTTTTACGAAATCAGTTTTCATCTCGGCTTTAGCAAAAGAGAGTTTACCTTCCTGATCGTTGAGATTAAAGACTTCGGAGATTGATTGTGGGGTTATTTGTACTGCTTTACCCTGTAACGAGGAGTTAATGGCTATGACTTTACCGTCTTGTTTTTCAAGCGTCGCCTTTTTCCAAAACTCTCTCTGGGTTTGCAGATATATGGGAGCATTTGCTGTCAACAAAGTTTTGTACTTTGATGCAGACATTGTATCAATGATGGAGTCGAAAGTGTGGTTGTCTTTGAGTTTTGTGAGTAAACCCAAATAGTTGTGAGATTGTTTGTATGGTATATCAATGGATTCTTCGGCCGTTTGAGCGACCTCTTTTGAAGATGATGGTGATTTTGGTTTAGATTTTGATTTTGATTTTGACTTCGTCATTTTGATGAAGAAGAATCGGAGAGTGATTTGGGAAGAAAAGTTGAAAACCGCTTTGAGAAGAGAACTTTGGAATTCAATTCGACAGTGTAAAACCCTGTTTGGGGGTTTTGATCAGGGTTTTATTTAGGAAAAAGTGATCGCTGTTGTGGCAGCGGTTATTATGATCTGAAGGCTAAAAACTGACCACGTGTCAACACCTGATGAGACGATGAATAATGGAGGACAGTTGTTTTAGGAAACCACTGATGAAACAGGTATCAGTGGTTGCAACGGTCAAAATGAGGACAGTGGGTGATTTTTACTATCAGTGGATAGCATATCAGTGGTTATAACACAGATGTTGAATATCAGTGCTTACCATGAGAATGGAAGAACAGTAGTTGACTTTCAGCAGTGGACAGTAGTTAGAAAACAGATATTTGAACAAAGCAGTGTTTAGGGGTAAGACAGTGGTAAGAATTTGATGCAACAGTATCTCAGCAACTTTTAGAGCAATCAGTGGATAGCCTTTTCAGGAATTTACATTCAGAGTTTTGCCACGTGTCAATTTTGAAAATAGATTTCTGACAGTGGTTTAGTACCCCAGATGATCATAACTTTTTACTAAGAATACTCATTTTTGTCATAATATATAAATTAAAACATGAGTACCTAAGTAATTTCAATATCTGTTTATCAATCAATTTTTGGTCATGGTTTAAAACAAACTTGAGTATGACATGACCTTGCCATATATACCATCTCCTTTTGACCCATTTATGAGGACAAAAATACCAACAAAAATAAGGTACTATATCCCGACAGGAAATTGAAACTATTGCGAACAAAACAAGCAAAAGTTCAATATATATGTTATTCTTAAAAAAACAGAATAACATACCCTGATTATTTGAGAAAAATCTTTAAAAAATGATTAAAGGTTTTTCTGAACATAGTATCAAAAGAGTCTGGTATAATTTCAGTAAAATACATAATCATATCATTCTCAAGTTCATGAAAATGGTCAGTGGTTTAACATCAGTGGTAGGAAATTTTAAATACGTTTTGACCACTGTTTGATATCATTTTCTTGTCAGTTGATTGTAAACATGAGGACACATGAACACATAGGTTTTTAAAGCCCAGTAGTAGACCTTGTTACCATGTGTTGACTTTGAAAATTTGTCTAAACCTCTTGAAGCTTAATCACTGGGAGAACTATTTTTACCTGAACTTTTTCTTGACCCAATGACGCATATAGTTGCTTAATGACCATTATTACCCCAAGCTTTGACTCTCAAGTGTTTTAGGTTTATACTCTTTTCTTTTGACTTAAAAGTTTTGAGATAAACACACTATTGAGTTTTTGTGAATTTTCTTCTTCCCTTTTTACCCTTCCCATTTATAAGTAATGGATTACTTACTGGGAGGTTTTTATTGAGAGAAACCTTAATCCAAAATCATTTTGCAGTAATGTTTTGAGAGAATCGATCATGTTTACACAAGTTTTCAACCAATCTCACATTACATATGATACGGACTATGATGACCCCTTATTTTCTGAATGTATTTTAATATAATTGATTTTGTCCTTTTGAAGAAATTCAATATGTTTTTCAATACACCAGATCTAATAACTAAAGTTTTAACTTCCCTCTTTCTGTATTAGCAAAACACTAATGTTTTTAAGAACAAATAGGTTTTGTTAATCTGAGGTTCATACTTTAGTAATAAAATGATGAAACAACACAAATTTCACAACAATAGATGAAATCAATTTAAAAAAAATAATCTCATAGTTTAACAGATATTGTTTTCAGATCTAGAAACCATGAGTGTCTTGTGCATGAATTCACTTGTTGTGTGAAATTTGTGTGTCATATGACATCTTGTTTGTTTAACAGAGTTTTTAAGTAAATTACTCGTTACTCTGTTTTTCAACAAATTACAACCAACCTTAGTATCAATGAATTTATGAGCTGAACTGTTACGTCAAATTGATTGTTAGATCGAATTTGACTGTCCGAGCTCTGATACCAATTGTTAGGATCGGAGGCTCTCATGATTGTGCTTGTTTGTGTAAATTGAATGATCAATGAATATGAAGACATGTTAAGTGCAGCGGAAATGAAAATAAACTTTGTAAACACAATCAAAGGAGAAAATAGTTTGATAAACATTTGCTTCTCATAGAGTCAAAAGATTACAAATCAAAGCAAAAGATTACAGTGAAAGCTTACAAACTAAACTCCCCCTCAGCCTGATGCCCCAAGGTTGGTTGCACAAGATGAAAGGATTAGACATGAGGAGGAAAACTCGCTCAGTCAAAATCAAATGTCACAGTACAGAGTACTGCTCCATTTATAGGCAAACCAAACCACTGAGGAATCTAAGCTGACGTCACCATGAAAGCGACATCTAACAGCCTAACAACCTAACAACCTGTATCTACTGTCCTTATACAAACTACTGATGTCTAACAACTGATTTTAAATAAAATACAAAACATGAGCAAACTACTGATTCAACGTTCCACTGTTGTAGCCTAAGCACTGATGCTCAACATCCACATCAGTGCTTTCTTCAAAGGTGATCAGTCCTTGAATGGGCAGTGTTTGTGTCTTCAGCAGTACTTAAGAGACAGCAGTAGATAGAGCTTTAGTGTTTGTCTTCAGCAGTCTTTTTAGGATTTCATCAGCGTTTGGTTCATCAGTTGTTCTTTTGAGCAGTACTTAAGGTTCATCAGCTGTTAGATAACCACTGTCAAGGGGAAAGCTTAGTGTAAACATCTGCTTATTGTGAATCCACTGTTGTGACCAGGTTTTGGCTTTACATTATCTGTTCCTCTGGTAGGGTTCAATCCCAACAACTTGGTTCATGCTTGGGTTCTGGTGGCTACAAATGAATTCGACAGTGGTGGTCCAACATCAACATCGGTTTAGGCCAAGTTCCGGTCACGCCAAGAAGTCCGGCAGAAGCTGAAATGTATGAGGTAATGCTTTCCAAGAAACCTGAGTGTGCAAAGGTAGCATCTGATAAAGCTTTGTCTGTTGTGAATAATGCAGAGGACACTAGAAGGATTAAAACTTTCACGCCAGCGACAAAAAGAATAAGGTTATGCATTCTAATAGTTTTTATAAAATTCTATTTATTATACATGTACTTAGCATTAATTTAAGTATAAGATTGGTTTATAGCACTCAAGCTGATTTTTCTTCCTGCTATAACTTGAATCTAGAGTTCCGTTAATCGGGTTGCTTAGCATGAAGAGGCTTCAATTTTTGAAAGTATGAGATTGGCTCAAGTGAATTTGCCAGCATTTATGATATTTGAAGATAAGATAAAAAGTTTGTGCAAAATTTTAATTGGTCTTAATTGGATTTCTATTGAGGTTTTGAAACCTTATAGTCCATGTATATACATATTGATTTTCTGGTTTTATTAGAGTGAGTGAGACAGAGAGATGATGAATCTGAAATAAAGTATGCTAAATGTTTTGAATGAATCAATATTATATGTCTAAAGTTGGAAGACACTGAAACAAAGGTACTTTATATAATTTGAAGACTATGACGTATTAGAAAATGTACACATCTGGAGTGAATTTGTTGCAAATGAACACACATGGGAGTGTGATATTGGTCAAAACACAAGTTATGTGAATTATAGTCTAAATTGTTTCGTCTTAAATAAATAGACATGATTCATCAAAATATTAACTTACTTTTTTTTGCCGGTAGAATTTGAAGACCAAATTCTTGGAAAGGAAAATGAATATCTAATGGAAGCATTGTCTACTTGGAAAAAATCGCAGTTTCTATGGACAATACAGAAAAGATGCAAAGTTTAACTACAGAAGTGGAAAACAAGGTAATGATAGTTTTGTATATAATCTATCGTCTCTCCCCATCCCTAGATTTTAATTAATGTAATTAGAGGTGGCAAAATGGGTGGCTGGACTACTTGGAGGTGCATCTGGAACATTTGAAGTTTGTAATGCTCAAATTAATGGTTGTTTTGTGCTTCATCTGGGTAAATTTAGTGGGTAGTCAACCCAATTTCATGTGAGTGAAGAAATAATTTGTAATGTAAAATGCTCACATATGTATATGATCATATATTAGTGGTGACAACTTACGAATGGGTTGATCTGGAAAAGTCAGCTGACCTCACTGATTAGCGGACAAAATTGAAAGCCAAAAGGCCCATTTTATTTGGTAAAGAATGGGTATTAGTCACCAGTTTCATCTTTCTAATGCTAAGTGCAGTTTATGAAATGTGTACCAGTAGATATTCAATAGGAATGTATAATTATTGAATTTGATTTTTTTTTCCAGGTGCTTGATGATGCAAATCAAATACTTTATATGGGATTTGAAATAGAAGTTTGTTTCGTTTCTAGCAAAACAAGCTCTGACACTTCAAATTTTAATTTGAAATGTAAAAAATTGTTGCCAACTTTTTGACAAGTCTTGGTAGTTTAGATGACTGTCATCATTTTTAGTTATGTTGTTGAGGTAATGTTTTTATTTTAGCTTTCATTAAATTATATTGGGTTAGAAAATTCTTACCCACAGTTTGTGTGGCATGTTATAAAAGGCATTTCTGGAATTTTTTATGTTCATCTATTGTCATTAATTTGTATTTTTTATTTGAAGTTGTAACTTTGTAGTTGTTTGTTGTTTAAATGGATAATATACATGCTACTACATTTGAAGGTAATATATATATATATATATATGTATATATATATTTTTAAAATGGCATGGAGAAAATGCATATGAGTAGGCCATTTGTTGAAGACCCTTAATGGGCAAAAGTGTCCTTCACGAAGTATTTGTAAGGCCGGAGGGTATGGGGGCGCCACCAAGGCCACCTCAGCCTCTATGGCGCTGGTGGGGCTCCATCACCCATACCGCCATTTTTAAGAGGGGGCGCTATAGGGGGGTGACAGGATAGTAACGGAAGAAAAGGGGGCTCCATCGATTCTGATTGGCTTTAAAGGGGGGCGCTATAGAGCTCCTAGCCACACCCTCCACACCCTTCAAGTTAAAGGAGGGGGTTTTAAAGCCCTTGTGTGAGGTGGCGGTGACATGGCGGTGAGGTGGCGGTGATAAAGCCCCTACCACACCCTCGAGCCTAATATGGTAGTTGCCACAGTGTAACGTTCACACAAATATTTGGGAGGCAAATTAGACAAAGTCATCACACAACTTGATAGTTGCATAATTTGTACACAAATATTTGTACACAACATTTCATTTCAAAGTAAATAATATGGTTTTCATTAAAGCCCGCGTATTACGCGGGCATTAACCTAGTTTCATATATATAGTAAATGATGTTTATGAGTTTGCTAGAAATCAATTCAAAGAATTAAATGTTGATGCTAAGAGCATCCACAATAAGGATGTTTTTAGATGTTTTTGGTGACATGGATGAGAGAGAGTGTTGAGGTGGAGGAGAGAGGTTGGTATTTTGTTCTTCCACAAAAACATGAAAAAACATACATGTGAGTATGATTAGGAGAGAGAATAGATGAAAAAGAAATTGATGTTTTTATGTATTGTGTGTAGGGTAAGAGAGAGAAACAAATTTATTGGTGAGGCAAGTGACATGTGGCAAATAAAAACATCCACCAAAAACACCTTTATTGTGGATGCTCGTATTGTGTCAGACATTGTCTCTATATATTAATTTCCAACATTTCTATGAATAGTAATAAGTATTTTATCCTTTGAATGTTGTCTTTATTATTTTTTTTCCAAAATAAACTTTAGTGTTTTTTCTTTAATTGTGTAATAAAATCTTGGTTTTTGATAATTTCACCATAAAAGTTAAACAAGTTTAGTTTTTTGTTAATTTTTATTTTACACTTTTTCCATGATTTTGTTGTCATTCAGTTGCTACTTATTATAGTACGGTGTTTGGTGGTCACGATTGTTCTCTCGGGTTTTTTTACCCCCTAAGCTTTCTAATATATGTCGTTATAAATTCGACCCCGTCTACTTTTTATGTCACGTGAGTCATTTGGGGTTAAAAATTCGTTTTTTTTTGTTTTACGATTTTTCCTGGTTTTGATAGTCGTTCGGTTGCTACTTAGCACAATTTTACGCCTCCAACCCCGTAACGCTGGTAGCACAATTTTACGACCCCTACCCCGCAAGAACGAATCCTTCGAATGAACGAATTTTTTTAGTCGACCCGACCCAAAACATAACGATAGGAAAAAAAATTCGGGTCTCATCAGTTTACGCCTCTTCGAAACTTTTAGTCAAGCTCCTCCCCTGGTTGAATGGTTTGAGATACATGCATAACCATAATGTTACATTATTATCTATATGCTGACAATGTTTATTGAATGGTTAGAGATAGGTGCATCTAGGTTTCAATTTCATATATATAGTAAAATTTATAGAATGGTTAGAGATAGGTGCATTTCGGTTTTAATTTCATATATATAGTAAATGATGTTTATGAGTTTACTAGAAATCAATTCAAAGAATTAAATGTTGATGCTAATGTATTCGTATTGTGTCAGACATTGTCTCTATATATTAATTTCCAACATTTCAATAAATAGTAATAAGTATTTTTTCCTTTGAATGTTTTGTCTTTAGTTTTTTTTTTAAATAAACTTTAGTGTTTTTTCTTTAATTGTGTAATAAAATCTTGGTTTTTGATAATTTCACCATAAAAGTGTAGGAATCCGTTCGTGTAAAATAAATAAAATTCTTTATTAACTTGATTACAAGAACAAAACAAAAGAAACAGAAAATACTTTATTGTTATAACTGAAATAAATGAAAACAAGAACAAAAATTTTGAACAGAAACATTGTTCACAGCTGAGGATCGTGTTGAACACGGGTCCCTTAAAACAAATTTCGTGTCTCCCAGGAGAACATGTTTGTTTCCAGGATACAACAGCTAAAACAGTTGCACTGCCGGTCTTGACTCCAACCCGAAGATGTACCTTGCTGCAGGATAGAAGAAAGATAGCTGTAGAGAGAGATTGAAGAGCTGGTGAAAAATCAGTGTCCTTGTTCTGCAATAGGATGCTCCTATTTATAGTTGCAGGTCTTGAAGAAACTGAAAAATGAATTAAATGGGCGAATTAAACTGCATTAAACGACTTTAATGCACTTTAATTCGTCACTTAATTCTCAGTCAAACGCATTAACTTCGTCAGTTTCGAATGCTGAAACGTAACTGCATAGCATTAACTGCTGCTGGAAGCTTCTGAGCGCGTGCGCGCAAGACACACCGGTGCGCGCGCAGGTCTGCACCCTCATGCGCGCTGCGTCCTTTTGGCTCACTACCATGCGCGCGTGCGCCACGTCACCTGTAAGCCTCTACGAGCATGCTACATAGTCGCGCCGTTTTGGCTCACTTTGGTACGCCGCGCACGTCACCTCAGTGCCCATGCTCCATGCGCCAGTGCGCGCCATCACGCCATGTGTACTCGCGCGCGTACCCACCAGGGTCATGCACCTGCATGCCACTTCACCAACCACTTGGTCCTTGCAATCCTTGTGCTCCACCACGCGCACGCGGTCAAAAATACAAAGGCGGCTCGAGGCGATGCGAAGTGCAAAGTGCGCCATCAAAGCGCCACATTGCGCCTCATCGCCCACGCCACGCGCGCGTGTGCGAGTGCGAGTTAGGGTCCGCACCCTTCGCGACTACACTTAGTGAGTGCTTCCATGAAACAATAAGGATGGAGAGTTCCCACTTAAATACCCCTTTAAGTTTCATCTCTCATCCGATGTGGTACAAGATGCCACTTTCCCACTTTTTCCAGCATTCAAGTTTCAAACACCAAACTTTGAGCATCGATATCTCATTCATCTTAGCTCCGTTTTAGACATGGTTTAGTTCGTTGCGAAGCTCTTCCAACATAGAACACAAACCCACAAATAAATATATAAAACCAGCTCATTTTATTATATTTATTCTAGTCCAAAATAGGAAAAAATCATTTTACTATATTTGTGAAAAATACTATTTTCACATTTTTCTAACAAAAAATTAAACAAGTTTAGTTTTTTGTTAGTTTTTATTTTACACTTTTTCCGTGATTTTGTTGTCATTCGGTTGCTACTTATTATAGTACGGTGTTTGGTGATCATGATTGTTCCCTCGGGTTTTTTTACCCCCTAAGCTTTCTAATATATGTCGTTATAAATTCGACTCCGTCTACTTTTTATGTCACGAGAGTCATCTGGGGTTAAAAATTCATTTTTTTTGTTTTACGATTTCTCCTGGTTTTGATCGTCGTTTGGTTGCTACTTAGCACGATTTTACGCCTCCAACCCCGTAACGCTGGTAGCACAATTTTACGACCCCTACCCCGCAACGCGGTGGACTTAAAAGTAATTTATATAATTTATTAGTTTGATCACTTTGTTGTTTGAAAAATCAGAAACAATTTAGAAGTTGTTAAGAGTCTCTAAGGGGACATTCTGACGGTTAAGTAGTCTTTTCCACAACTAAAAGGTTAAAAGAGTTCAAATCCTATAAGGTGTAGGTTGTTGTGAATCTATCTATACTATCAATAATAAGAGGTTTTAACCTGATGTAAATCTGTCTATGTGTCAACTCCTAAGCTATGCCACATGTACATGCTGATGTCATAATTCTGTTTTTCAATTATTATATTATTATTTATTATTATTATTATTAATATTATTATGATAAATCCTTTGTTAGGAGGGAATTTTAAAAATGCATTGGGATATGAAATGGGCATTTAATTCACCTGTGAGAAGTAATCATATCTGAAGTCTCTCTTTCTTCTTCACTCTTTCTTCTCATTTCAAACCTACAGCCGATTCTATGGTTTATTTTCTTCATCTTCTATACGAACCATGTTATCCGCAAAGAATTCTGTCCGTGAATCACCATCTTTGTCTTTCTGATCGATGAAGATGATTTTGTCATCCGAGGCTACGATGGTGAGATCTGGCGGTTCCGATTGGAATTATGACGGTGACTCGGTTTATACTTTAGATTATGACAGTGATCTCTCGATCTAAAACTTCTGATAAGGTACATCGAATTATTTTTTTAAGATTTATATCTTAAATTTTTCTTCTTTGATTTTGATTGGCCATGATGTAAGGTTTTTGTTTCAGTATATCTGTTGATGATGGGGAGCACAGACTCGCCGATGCCGCGTTTGTGTTGTTCCGTGTTCGTCTTGGAACCCTTTAGGGTTTCTGGACGGTGGTTGACGATGGTGGCTCTGGTTTCAATTGGTAGTGGTCTGTGGTTTGGTTATGACGACTTAAAAATTTTTACACACAATTTATGACCATGGCGTGGCAAGAATAGTGGAAGGCAAGTTTAAACCTGCAACCTTTCTTGCAGCCATGGTTTGTGAAAGTTCTGAACCATAGAAAGCACAGACCTCATGAACAACAACATTCGTCCATTCAGGTGATTGATTTACATTATCCCCTTTTGAGTTTCAGTATGATGGAACATTGTTCTTTATTTTTAGGTTTTTGGGGTTTTTGAAATTTTGGGCGTTTTTGATCGGGTGAAAGTTTGATGAAATTTGGGATTGGAATCTTGTAGTGGATCTATGGAACGAGATTTCATGGGTTTGAATTTGAAACATTCGGTGGTGGTGGTGAAAGAAGAAGCTGTTGAAGTTTGTAAGGAATCAGGTGCGATTTTGTTCATTTTTTTCGAATTTGTTCAGTTTTTGTCATCAGGTACAAGATCTTTGTTTTAAAATTGCTGATGAAAATTGTTGATGATTAAATCTGATACATTTATTTATGTATCAGGTGCAGATGTTTACCGTCAAGCTGGTGAAGTTTAGGTATGTTTATTACCAGATTTTGTAATGGATGCATAGGTTTCTTTAATTAGGTTTTGTGTTTATGATCATTAACCTAAATGGATTTTCAATCGTTCTAAAAATTGAAGATGCACCATACGCTCTGTACCGTTGTCGACATCTCGACAGATATATGTTTCGTTTTGATTGTGCATTCACGATTAAGAATAATTAGATGACTTCCTGTCTACTTCAATAAGACTACAACAGTTGCATTGCAATGTCAAATCACAAAAGCAATTATATGTTTGGTATTACATTAACACTTTTATTTTACATATGAGATCTTAAATTATAATTTTTTATTTTGTTCATGACAGCCCAATGCTCATGTGAAGAAGTGTTTCCAATTATGGGAATAAATGATGATTTCTGCAACTCGAACTCTTCTTACTGGATCTTAGGTTATTTAAAACTTCTGATAAGGTATATCGAATTTTGTTTTTTTGTAGATTTATATCTTAAATTTTTCTTCTTTGATTTTGATGTGGCCATGATGGAAGGTTTTTGTTTCAATATCTCTGTTGATGATGTGGAGCACAGACTCGCCGACGTCGCGTTTGTGTTGTTCCGTGTTCGTCTTGGAACCCTTTAGGGTTTCCGGACTGTGGTTGACGATGGTGGCTCTGGTTTCAATTGGTAGTGGTCTGTGGTTTGGTTATGATGACTTAAAATTTTTTACACATAATTCATGACCATGGCGTGGCAAGAATAGTGGAAGGCAAGTTTAAACATGCAACCCTTCTTGCAGCCATGGTTTGTGAAAGTTCTGAACCATAGAAAGCACAGACCTCATGAACAACAACATTCGTCCATCCAGATGATTGAATTACATTATCCCCTTTTGAGTTTCAGTATGATGGTACATTGTGCTTTATTTTTAGGGTTTTGGGTTTTTTGAAATTTTAAGCGTTTTTGATCGGGTAAAAGTTTGATGAAATTGGGATTGGAATCTTGTAGTGGAACTATGGAACGAGATTTCATGGGTTTGAATTTGAAACATTCGGTGGTGGTGGTGAAATAAGAAGATGTTGAAGTTTGTAAGGAATCAGGTGCGATTTTGTTCATTTTTTTCGAATTTGTTCAGTTTTTGTCATCAGGTACAAGATCTTTGTTTTAAAATTGCTGATGAAAATTGTTGATGATTAAATCTGATTCATTTATTTATGTATCAGGTGCAGATGTTTACCGTCAAGCTGGTGAAGTTTAGGTATGTTTATTACCAGATTTTGTAATGGATGCATAGGTTTCTTTAATTAGGTTTTGTGTTTATGATCATTAACCTAAATGGATTTTCAATCGTTCTAAAAATTGAAGATGCACCATACGCTTTGTACCGTTGTTGACATCTCGACAGATATATGTTTCGTTTTGATTGTGCATTCATGATTAAGAATAATTAGATGACTTCCTGTCTACTTCAATAAGACTACAACAGTTGCATTGCAATGTCAAATCACAAAAGCAGTTATATGTTTGGTATTACATTAACACGTTTATTTTTACATATGAGATCTTAAATTATAATTTTTAATTTTGTTCATGACAGCCCAATGCTCATGTGAAGAAGTGTTTCCAATTATGGGAATAAATATTGATTTCTGCAAGTCGAACTCTTCTTACTAGATCTCCGATTATTTAATATCGATATCTATATCTATATCTATATAATCTATAATAAGAGTTTAGAAGATGACCTCACATTGTTCATGGTCATGTCATAAATCTGAATTAATCGATGTTCGGTTGATGATGATGAGATCGATGTCACCTAAGGGATATTCATCAAAACGACATCAGCTTCTCATCTCTTATTATAGATTATTATATAGATTATAGATGTTCGGTTGATGATTTTGAGATCGATGTCAGTTAAGGGATATTCAGTCAATGATGTTGATGAGATGCTTCTCACCTGAGACTAAAACTATGGTGTTTTTCTTGTCCTTTCAACATGAGGCTATGATGATTTTGTAGATCTGATTAAAAATTGAATGAAGATAGCATTATGGTATGGCAAGGTTGTAGGATGGCAGTTGTTCATGTACCTCTCTTGCAGCCATGGTGTTGTCATCTTTATGCATAATCTGAGCCTGTCATTCTGACAATACGAATGTTTTGCAAGTTCACCATGAATGACCTTCGCCGACGCTGTGTTGTTGATTAAGGTTTGAAAAGGGATCGTGTATAATCGTTGTCACATCTATAAAAGAAAAGGGAGTTTGGTTGGTCTGAGATGTCTATTTAGCTGTATCTGAGGACGCTGGTAAGTTTTCCTATTTAGCTGTGTTTTGTTTTCATGTGGTCGTGTGGCTATGGTGGTTTTACCAACAGATCTTGCTGAATTACACCCACTGTATGTGATGTTGCTACCGAGGCACTGTTATTATATACAATATTATATAGATTAAATCGGATTTATGACCTCAGTATGGACAATGTGGCATATCTCAGTGATTGACACGTAAGTAAAGTGACCTCACTTTGCTTACGTGTCAACCTTTGAGATATGCCACATTGTCCATGCTGATGTCATAAATCCAATTTTAGTCTAAATAATCTATTTATATTTATACTATCTATAATAAGAGACTTCAGCATGATGTAAATCTGCATACGTGTCAACTCCTAAGCTATGCCACATGTACATGCTGATATCATAATTCTGTTTTTTAATTGTAATATATAATATATAATATAACATTTTATTATTATTATTATTATGAGAAGAAAGAGTGAAGAAGAAAGAGAGACTTCAGATATGATTACTTCTCACAGGTGAATTAAATGCCCATTTCATCTCCCAATGCATTTTGTAAAGTGCATTTTTCTTGTCCTTTTAAGATGAGGCTATGATGATTTTGTAGATCTGATAAAAGTTGAATGAAGATAGCAATATGGTATGGCACGGTTGTAGGATGGTAGTTTTTCATGCAACCTCTCTTGCAGCCATGGTGTTGTCATCTTTATGCACAATCTGAGCCTGGCATTATGACAATACAAATGTTTTGTAAGTTCACCATGAATGACCTTCGCCGACGCTGTGTTGGTGATTAAGGTTTTGAAAAGGAATCATGTATAATCCTTGTCACATCTATACAAGAAAATGGAGTTTTGTTGGTTTGAGATGCGTATTTAGCTGTATCTGAGGACGCTGGTAAGTTTTCCATTTTTTCATTTGTAGATCGGTCATATAAATTGGCGTTTGGACCTGATTCCTGTGAATTTGTCACATTCTCCTACAGATCAGGGCAGTTAGTCTCAATTCTTTATTGTTGTTCACTCTGAAAGATAAGGTAGTTTTACCATCGCTGAAGATGTTCTTGGTCTGTTTGTTCTTAGTCGTGATTGGTCATATTTAGCTGTATCTTTTTTGGTTGGTTTTGTTTGTGGTGATGATTTTTGGGTTGTTGTAGATGATGTTTATAGATTCAATGAAGGCAATCTGGATGATGTTTATAGATTCAATGTTGTTTGTTTGTTTTTCATTCATTTTACTTTTCTCTTAAATGTGTTTTCATGATAATAGCAATTTGTTGATTACGATGACAGTTAGTTTGATAAGCAACAAACCGGTGTACACATGTGGAGGCTGCGGTGCAACACTTCAAGGTTGGTAGCATATAACTAACTATTTATGTTTTGTTTATTATTTTTTTTTGGAACATTTTTTTTGTTTTTATGTTTTAAGATTTTAATGTGTTAATACAGCGAAGAAGCGGAATAACAGTACAATTGACACCACATTACACAGACTGGACAACAATTCTTTAGGAAAAACCAGTTAGTGCATTCAGAAGTTAATAATCTGAATTATGGATTGCTATTAAGATGTTTGTAAATTGGTTCTTTGTTGTTAGCTGATGTTGAGATTCTTGAATCAGTAAAAATCAGGTGCCATATAATTACGTACAGGTTATACTTCAAGCTTTTTCGATCTCTTTGCAGGCGGATAGGTGGCTTTGGGAGGTATGGAAAACAGAATTGATAAATTTAGGAAAAATGTGATTGAAAGATGATTAGCCAACAGTAGAGGATCTCATTCTATAGCCTCGATAAATTCAGGGATGTTTTCAAATAATGCTTCCTAGATGTTTGAAGACCGATAAATGTCCAAAGAAGCAGCACTGTGGACATTTGTCGTTCTTTGTCGGTTTTCAAACATCTAGGAAACCATTATTTGAGAACACCCTTGCATTTATCGGAGTTGTAGAATGAGATCCTCTACTGTTGGGTTATCATCTTTCAAACCCATTTTCCCTAAATTTATCGATTTTGTTTTTCATGCAGGGACATAATCTATTTTTTAGTATTTGATTTAGCCAATTACCCATGTTCAAAGATAACTTATGTTTCAGACTATACAAAGATTACCTCTTGGTTATCATAAGGATAAATTTTAAATTAATATGGTCTCATTTGTTAATAAGTTTATAATTATACTTAAGCCATCGCATTCTTTTTGTTAGGTCTCAATGCACCTAATGACAGCAACCATCATTGAGCCATCACATTCTTTCCGTTTACATATCAGGTAATGGTTTTCCTTAATACATCTCGAAAATTAGGTTGTTATGTATGATTTTTCAATGTGATTTTGAAAATTATTGGATAGTAATTGTCTCCACAATAACATAGAAATATTTTGGTTTTGTGGCGCAGATTGTTTGCTACATTATCAAGCAAAGAGAAAGAAGAAGACTTTATGGCAATGAAAGGGTGTAAACTCCCTCAAAGACCTAAGAAAAGAGCCAAGATGATTCAAAGAACCTTACTTGCAATGGAGGTAGAAGACAAATGTGTTATTACTCATGTTCAAGATAACTTCTTTCGTGTTCATGTGAGCAAGAAGAGAGGAAGACACAAAGGATGTGTCAAACACAGTTTAGATGATACAGGTTCAGGTAATATGAAGAAACCCTCTGTTGAAGAAGCAACCAGTGATAGTGTTTTGGTGGAAAACATGGAAGGGTCGGTGACATTGTCGAGGGTTGTCAGAAATCAAATAGCATTTCCTGACAACGCTCGACAATGTGACCGACCCCTCCACGTTTTCCACCAAAACACTATCACTGGTTGCTTCTTCAACAGAGGGTTTCTTCTTATTAACTGAACCTGTATCATCTGAACTGTGTTTGACACATCCTTTGTGTCTTCCTCTCTTCTTGCTCATATGAACACGAAAGAGGTTATCTTGAACATGAGTAATAACACACCTGTCTTCTACCTCCATTGCAAGTAAGGTTCTTTGAATCATCCTAGCTCTTTTCTTAGGTCTTTGAGGGAGTTTACACCCTTGGCGATAAAAAGTAACGGAAAGAAGGTGCTCATGTTCCATATTGTGATAGCAAACTTACGCGCCTCTTACATGGAATATTGTGTTTTGATCAAGTGAATGAGGCTCCGTTGAGAGTGTGAGGGTTTCTTATAATAACCTCCCTTTTACCTTCTGATCATATATGAGTTGATGATCTTCTTATATTGTGTTTTGATCAAGTGAATGAGGCTCTGTTTGCTTTACTTTTTTGCTGCTTTTAATTGTTTGAAAGTAGGAGGCTGTGATGATATAATGTAACATCATATTTTACATATAGATGTAGACAAACTTTTATCATTATACTTATAATACTAACACATATTGTTTTTAACATTATTTTATAAAGATATGTAACTAAACACAAACAATTTAAATGATGATTATAATCTATTTTTTAATATTTGATTTCGATGGTTATTAAACCTACCCGTGTGTTCACACGGGTCCTACAACTAGTATATGATAAAAAGCAAAGTGAATGAACAGTATTGGAGGACATTTTTGTAATTTCCTTTTATAATCAGCTTTACCACGCATCCAAAAACCAGCTTAAAACCCACCGCCCCTTCCCCATTCTTCAAAAATCCACCGCACCGGGGAGAGAGAGAGACAGAGCATACCGCACGGGAGAGAGGGAGCGCATGAACAGACAAGATCTGGTGGGCGCTGATGAGGACGATGACGGTGGATTCGAGGTAACAGTGAGGGTTTACAAGCGAGAGGAACACCGGCCACCTGATCTAGGGTTTCTGGAAGGGTTGGTTGTCTGGCAAGGGTTCCAGCAACTCCGACGAAGGTATGCATTTTTCCAAACTGGTCATATCTTGTATATGTTAAGAGGAAAAGTGAATGAACAATTATCAGGTATTTAACACAAAACACATGGGAGTCTCCTCAGCCTCCACTACTTCTCATCTCAATTTTTAGTGTTCATCTATTGCTAAAAAATGTTTTTTGTATGTAAGATTTCCTCTTATTGCTTTTTTTATTTTTACATATAATTCTATATCTGTTATTTTAGAATTGGTTTACTAATGTGTTTTTGTTTGGAAATTTATTACTGCTCTGTGCACTTTATTTGGTATTTGACATCATATCCCTTGCTTTCAACAATGGGCGATGGGGCGATCTACAGTTGCTTGCTTGGTTAAAAATGTAAGATGATGATGGTGAAGGTTCTGGTGCTTAAGGGTTCTGCTGTGACAGAGGAAGGGAAATGAACAGTAGAGGGGTAATTGGGTAAAATCAACAGAAGAGGGTTTGTGTGTTGGTTCCATTTTGGTGTTACTACAACTACAGGCGGTGGCTAGATTTTATAAGTGTGCTAGACGGTGAAGTTTGGTGGTAGGGCTTACAGACCAAATCGGCACATGCATGTTCAATATCCGGTGAAGTTTCCAACAATTCGATATGATCCAAAGTTAGGGTTCGTAATGTTTGATTTGAATGTTTAATATTTGTTGATGTGTGCTGGTTGTTTGATGATTTAGGGTTTATGTTTACCATACGTTGTGGTGTTCTCAATTAGTATTGTTTACCTTTCAGGAGTGGATAGATGTGAGTGTAAATTCTCCTAGGATGTCAAGAGAAACTACATACAAAATGTCACTAAACGATGTCACACTCAGTTGTTCAAGGCAAGTATTTTGATTGTATGTTAAATAACATCATTATTAGTAATCAATTTTGAATGATTTTAGGGGTTTTGGTTGCTGCAAATGAGATTTTGTTTAATAGAGTAATAAGAACAGTAAATTTTGTGTGTCTTTGATAATTTGTGTATGAGAAAACAGACCAAGGAAACTTTGCATTTTTGTGGACGAAGGGAATTTATTGTTGGGTTTAATCTTGATTATGGATCAAGTACGATTTAACGGGTCACGGATTGACAGTCAAATGGTTCGAATGGGTCATCTGTGGGTTGTTCCTTTCTACATGTGCTAATATTAAATAAAGGAATTATACCCATGATTTAAAATGTACACGTTAATGTGAAATGGTCAAGTTTGACCGAGTTTCATGCAAGGGAACGTTGGAGATGAAAGTGAATGTGCAGTTTTATTTTAGCATGTGTTTTGGTTTGTTTTATTATAAATATTGAGTTGTAGTTCATTAAAATGAAGCACCCACTATTCATACGAATAAAGCAAGAGTTAGAAAGCTTGTTATTCTTCTTTTACGTGTGTGATCTTTGTGTTGTGATCTTGGGTCTGAACCAACATTTGGTATCAGAGCAAGGTTGTCAAGCAACGACGGCCGGTTTGAGAGTCGTGTTCGGAGAAGGGGGTGCAGCCCTCTAAACTGCAGGTCACGTGAAAGAATGAACAAAATAGGGTTTTGATAACCCTTAGAAAGAAGGATGAAGAAGAAGAACGATTCGTTGGTAATAGACCGTACCGGCAGTAAAGATCGGCTGCTACAACAGCAAAGACCAAAGAAAGAGATCGACGTCGGAGAAGAACTGGCAAAGGACCGCTACCGGAATGTGAATTCCTGTGGGAGGCAGAGAAGACCGTTACGGAGAAGAAGAACCGGTGAGACCATGAAGACCGAAGCTGTAAAAGACCAAACGGCATGACCGAGACCGTAGGTGTGACAATGACCAGAGGTTCTCACCAAGATAGACCGAGAAAGAAAGAAAGAAAGAAAGAAAGAAAGAAGAGGCGCCACAAGAAAGAAGAAAGTACGAAAGAGGTCGGCGTCCCTTAGCAAGAAAGAAAGGCCTCGAAAGAAAGAAAGAAACCGGTGCATAAAGAAAGAAAGAGAAAGCATCGGCTAGAAAGAAGAAAGTATGAGCGTCGATTTGAAAGAAAGAAAGAATCGACAGCCCGAAGAAAGAAAGAAAACTGGAAGTTAGCAAGATACAGGACCATTGTGGTTCGTAGCAAGATCGACTCTTTATGATTCGAATAGCAAGTTTATAGCAAGAATGAAGTGGTGATAAGGACGTGTAGTAACAACTGTGGGAAGAAGCTTGCATTGCAATGGAAGTGTGGTGAAGAACTGTACGGGAAAAAAAACAAGGGAAACATTATTTGTGTTATTTTGTTTCTTTGTTTTGGCAGGTGTGAGTAAACACAAAGAATATGTTGGAACCGAAGACAAGAGAAGGTGAAGGGATTGTACCCGTGAGTACGTAGCATGGTTCACAAGAAGCAATATTCTGTGTGATTTTAAATGCAAGATAGCAAGTGCGGTTCGTTTAGCATGAAGCAAGTTATCTAGCAAGAGCAAGTCGGATCGGATCTGTGCTAACCAATCAAGCAAGATAAGCAAGAAACCGAACGCAAGCATGAAAGAAGCAAGAAAGAACCGAATCAAGATTAAGGGGGTGAATGTTGGGTTTAATCTTGATTATGGGTCAAGTACGATTTAACGGGTCACGGATTGACAGTCAAATGGTTCGAATGGGTCATCCGGGTTGTTCCTTTCTACATGTGCTAATATTAAATAAATGAATTATACCCATGATTTAAAATGTACACGTTAATGTGAAATGGTCAAGTTTGACCGAGTTTCATGCAAGGGAACGTTGGAGATGAAAGTGAATGTGCAGTTTTATTTTAGCATGTGTTTTGGTTTGTTTTATTATAAATATTGAGTTGTAGTTCATTAAAATGAAGCACCCACTATTCATACGAATAAAGCAAGAGTTAGAAAGCTTGTTATTCTTCTTTTACGTGTGTGATCTTTGTGTTGTGATCTTGGGTCTGAACCAACATTTATGCCCATAAATATATGTCAAATTCACATCATATGACAAAATATTTAATATATGGTACTGTTGACTTATGCATGTTTGGTCTATCGTCATGAGGCTATGGTGTGGAGGGAAGTGCGAGTTTCTCCACTTGCAGCCTCTGTTGCAGCCTTTGCGGTCTAATAGATAAATCTGAGCCAGACGGTTGGTTTAGTGACGGGTCAAAATGACAAATTTTTATACGGGTAAAAGTTACCCCAAACACATTTTGCCCATGTTGGCTTTTTATACGGATACATATGCATCCAGGTGTCAAGAGGCTGTGATGAGTTTAGTCAACATCGTTTCTTTTCTTGGCGCGGTAGAATCGGAGAACGGCAAGTGTGATGTTTTCCACTTGCAACCTCAGTTGCAGCCATGGCGGTCTAATAGACTGATAAGAGCCAAACAGGTTGGTCGAGTAACGAGTCAAAATGTTGGCTTTTTATACTGGTATGTGAATTAAGATCAAACATGATGTGTCATTCTAAAAAAGGAAAAACGATATCAGTTTAATTATTGATGTAATAGTTTTGTTTGATTTTCTATTGCACTACTTGCTGGCTGTACTGCATTCCATAGCACCTTGCTTTGGATTTTAGGAGTTGTTTTCTCTGGTGTTAATAAAAGTCTCATATTGCCATTAAAAAAAAGATAAAGAGAACGTTTCGATGTGATTTGTATTTTTGATGAAGAAGAATGATTTGTATTTTTGATGAAGGATGCTAAGAAAATGACAAATCATGGTGCAGCTCTTCATCTATATTTCTGCATATATGCACTCTGGCTTTTTCTCTTTTTAATTTGTTATATTTCATACATCTACGTCATTGGGACCTTCTATTTAAGTTAATTTGCAGCAAAAAAAAACAATGTTCATTTGATAAAAAAAACATGTTTCACTAAACAGGACTTAAACACCCGACTCATGTGTATTCGTTTTGTACCACACAATTACTTTTCTCATACTTTCCGCAATTGAACCGTATGCGTCATCGAACATACATAAGTATGGGTGAACGAATTACAACGACCTATGATTCTAGCCATAAAACGGATACAAGGCGTATTGCGCGCACGCGCGCATGGTGTATAACACTAGTTTATCCTAAAAAATTAGAGGAATTGTTGTTAAAAAAATGTTGTTAAGATAGTACATTAACTACCCATGCATTTTTTTTATAACTTTTACTGTAGATTCGTTAAGATCATTAATTAACATGTATAAATTAAGTATGTATCTTCTAGTGGAAATTAACTATCTACTACAACATTCATTACGGGTTTATTATCACTGAGAGGGATTTAGAGAATTTCATACATACTAAATTTTCATTATATGAACAGTAACGATTTCCTTATTATATATTAAAATTAATCAAGGGTATATTTTAGGTACCGAATCGGTACCGACTTTGACATTTTTGGTATCGGTTCGGCACCGGTATTCACCGGTTTTTACCCTCAAATACCGGTACCGTACCAGTACCTACCGGTACGAACCGTACCAGTACCTACCGGTACGAACCGTACCGTACCAGGTATATTCGGTACCGGTAGCCACTTTTGGGGATTTTCAGTAACGGTATTTTCGGTACCGGTTGGTACCGAGCTCATCAAATCTTGTAGCAACGCAAGTAATTGCACCGTTTAGATTACTTTTCATACACATTGTAAGTAAACTCTATTTCGTTTGAATGAGGTTTTATATACACAACAACTTATTTTGTTTTCTTTTTTGTCTTTTTCTATAATAAATGAATTGTAACATGTAAAATTAAATTGGATATTTAGATTATTGATGAGCAAATCATATGAAATCCTGTAATCAAACTGGTATCGTATCAGTACCAAATTTACTATACCAATTATTTTCGGCACCAATTTGCTACCTACCTTTTGGCGTTTTCAGGTCGTTACTTTCGGTTCGACACCGGTCTAGCACCATACCTGTATTTACTGAGTTTTACCTTCAAATACCATATTGTATGGTACCGAGCATTTTCGGTGCCGGTACCTAATTTCGATGATTTTCCGGATCGGTACTTTCGGTGCCATTACTAGTACCGAGCTCATCCATATTTTAACGTGTTAGCACCATAATAGATAAACTGAAAACAACCGAATTTCCAACGTGTAGAACGTGTGGGTCCTATTATTATATATTAGATTATTTAAAATCGCTTTTTTTGGACGAAGTGACTATCGTTACCACTTTCATTTTTATTTATGTTTTGATATTCGGTATCTGTTTGCCGTTACCGACACGCGTTTTGCAGGCATTAGGTCCCCGCCGCAACATGCGGGCGGAAAATCAACTAGTTAATATTAAAAATATCGATGATATACGGTAAATGACGGGTACAACCGTATATATACCTAACCAAAGGGTGTGTCCTCCCAGGAGGCACAGATTTAGTGGTGTACACCGAAAACACCAATACCTTGGATATTTGTAATATAATACTAAACTAAATTAACTTAGGATAATAGTGCTAGTGCTAACTTAAATTAAATAAAAATTACTTCTAACGGTAGAAATAGAGATGCAAGAAAGCAACTATTGGTATCATCAATGTTTTTAAACCCGGATCGAGCCGGCCGGGACCCGGAGAGTGTAGCGGGCCGGATCCTAGTTTTGGGCCATTTCAACAAAGGGTCGGTGGTCGGGCCGGAATCCGAGCGGACGGGCCTGCGGTTCACAGCGAGTGGGTCGGGCCGGTGTTGGTGCATATTTTTTATGTCCGCCACTGTGCGAATAGGTTAGACCGTGTGCTGAATATTGCATAGATTAGTATGAAAAAGGGGCCGGATTTGTATGTATTGAAGCCCTTGCGCACGAATGGCCCTTTCGTGCGAAAGGAGCCAATAGCCCTTTCGTACGAGAGAGCCCTCTCGTCACAGGAGCTGTCGCACGATAGGCTCTGCCTATAAATTGGAGATGAGGGCTCCTCATTTGACAAGTTTTTGGAGTTCCCAGAGGGGAAACGCTGGCGAAATTTCTCCAAAATTTCGTCAGCTTGTAAAAGATGTAAACTCTTTCGGTATGAATGAAGCAAACATTCAACCTATGTTTATTCTGCTTCTACTCCATTCTTAATAATAATATTCTACCGAATCGGTTCTATCGGGGCCAAAACTCCGTCTAATCCCATCAGATCCTGGACTCTCAATTGGTATCAGAGCTACGGTACCAATTCAATCGATATAACAATTGATTGAATCACCTACGCTCATGAATTTTGGATTTTTAGGGGGTTTAGACGTAAAACATCAAATAAACATTAAATTGAAGATCAATTCACAGATGGATTTTGAAATTGAAGACACCATTAGTTTCGGAATTGATTTCGCACATATCTGTGAAGTTTCATCATGAAATTCAAAGAAATAAATATTTTGGACCGAAAGATGTGATCGGAATGTTCGTGAGAATGGATCAGCTCCCTGTCGAACAAAAGGATCTTCTGGAGCATTTCTTGTCAACAGCTACGCCAGAATCACAGAAGAAGATATCCTCGACCAACTCAGGTTACTGTCATCAGAAAGAATGGAGGCCCTACAAAGAATTGCAGATCAACAAAGGGATAACACCCTTGCAGAATTGGACCTCTACAGAACAATGGTGGAATACAACACCCTTTCGCACGAAAGGACCTCCCATTCGTTCATAATGTCACTCGTTCCAAAATCAGCTCATTCGCACGAAAGGACCTACTCTTTTCGCATGAAAGAGTCAAATGCCTAAAAAAGGCATTTTTTGATCGCAATGACGAGACAAGTGTCTAGAAAAAAATTGGTGATTGAAATTTTTTTCGAGTTTTTAACGACCAACATGGTTTGTTCGTGGACACCGTTCAGAGCTTCAGAGAACAGATTTGATGATGCGATCACAGATTGTGGAAAATAATGGGGTAGTCATGATACCCATGCAGAATGATTATCATCTGGGTTATCTGACTATTAATAGGCCTTAACAAAAAATCCGCATTGATGAAAAACTGACTTTTGTAGGCCAAAATAACACATTATCGGTAGAGTCGAGTTTTTCAGATATAAGCAAAGACTGAATTGCCTAGTTTGAGGGGGAATTCAGTGATAATGTGAAACGTCCATCTTTGTTAAACGATCAAAACGACACAACATGATAACGTTCTTTACTAACATTGGCATTTTTACAAAAATACCCTTACCAAAAATCGAACCGAATTTAAAGACTTTTAAAACATTCATCTAACGGTTCGATAGTCATAAACTTCACAACTAACTTACATCAATTTATCATACTAACAAAATACCATAAAAGCTAAATTTACAAGGTTTCAAAAGTTAACATTAAGCTTCGACCCGTTTGACAAATCTTGCATTCGGAAGCGCGTATAGGCCTTGTAGAGTGTTCGTTTCGAGCCGCCGAGTTCAAGCATGCGATTTACTTACATCTATAACAACAACTTACATGTTAGTTCATTTAAATTACATTACTAATGCAACTTTTCTTACTTCTTTATTTGACCCGTTACCAAGTTAAATTACCATTTCATTCATCCTTCACAAATGACAACTCCAAATAAATGGATATTGCACATTTCCATCTCTAGCATCATGAATACTTAACGTTTCGTCCAACCCGCTCATACGGGTCATTTGCTTAGACTCACATCCATCTTTTACATACTTTGCTAGTTTAACTTTTTAAAAGTCAACACATAGCCATTACAATCGCCTTGCGTTTCCATCTTATTCGACCCGTTTATCTACGGGTCCTTACATCATCAACATAATTTAGTTTTCATACTTTTGACCCGTTCATACGGGTCATCGAATATACCTTCCATTTAATCCAATACTTCACCAATTTCCTCGTTATAACATTAACCATAAATCTCAACATGGAGTTTAATCAAATTTACATTATAAGAACTAACATAAAAATCTACATTCTAACAAAATGAAGTTCATAAGAACTTACCTTGGCCTTGCTTTTCATTTGCTTGTGATCGACTTGAACTTTCTTCCTTTCTTGTTCCTAAACATGGCATCATACGTTTAGAATTTACATAAACTTTCATTTCACATTTTACCCCTTTTGAGCCATTATAACAACAACTTAACATAATCACGTTCTTTTTGATTATCATTACATATTGACAACAAGTGTCTAAATTAAACTTATCAAATTCAGCCCAAGGCATTTCATCGAGCACCTAGTGTGCGTACAACTTAACAAGCATAATGTACAAGCATTATAAGCATATTCCTACCAAGTGTTTTCCAAATCATGGCAATCATCATTAACACATAATTTCTTCAAATTCTCAGTTTTATTTAACATCAATAAGCATAATTCAATTTCATATATCATACTACAACTAACATTACTCAAGATTTTCATCATTTTCATAGAGTTTTCATATATAAATGGGTCTACATAAAAATCATCAATCTAATCCGAATTTCATATTTTAGTCAAGTCTTATGGACTAATTATAACTCCCTATCATCAAATTTTCACATGCACATACGAATTATCAAAAGACCCAATTGCATCATACATCAAATTTTCCAAAATTACTACATACCTTAGATCAAGAGTACTGAATTAAGCTTAGATAAAGCTTCATGCATAAAATTCCAGCTTCTAACATCAACAATTGGGGTAGATTTGTGTTGGATTGATTTTTTAGGGAAGAACCCCTTTGCCCTCTCTCAAACCCATGACCAAACCCACACATTCTTCTCAAGTTTCTGCATTTTTCTTTGTTTATCCAAACATTCATCTCATTTAACAAGTTTGGTCCCTCTTTCTTTATAACATTTCATGTACTACCCCAAATGACTAACTTGGTTAGTCATTTTTACTTATTTACTAGCTCATAATTTAGCTTTCCTTTAACAAAAATTTACATTTGCATTATTCTTTTTTAAACACATCAAGATTAAAATATCATATTATGACTTCTAAAATTTTAGGGTGTTACAAGTCTACCCCCCTTAAAGAAGGTTTCGTCCCCGAAACCTGAATACATACCTTCTGACAGGTCTACCTGTATCCCTTCGTAATTACATACCTCAAACTTCGACAACATGCTTTCATTCGATCATCCATCATGATGAATCGGTCATTACTACTTTAAAACTTGTCTAATACATTTGGTAAATAAATCTTGCATGATTCAATGCTATCCTATTACATTATTCCATGATCATCGTTCATTTATTCAAGCTGATTTCTTAAAACTTATCTGTCAAGTTAATCATTCCCGCATACCCCTAACATCTACTTAGGGAAATGATTATCATAATATTCATACTTGTTCATTCATATTCATTCATATAAAATCACAAGTCATACATCATTCAATAGTTGCTAACTATTTAGCTTCTACATACATCCCATCCTTCCTGGGCCAATATCAAGCAAAACTTTCTTTCATGGCGCTTGCTTGATAATTCCTTTCATACTTTTCTTGCGATACCTACGTGTGATCTCTACCCGAGACCAATATTTCTTTCATTGATGATCTATCATATCTCCATGGTTAACCACAATTTAATGTATACATTTATACAAGTCGGGTGTATACCATCATGCTCTAACTTCTTTACTGTCTATCCGTTGGTTACAAGGGCCAACATAAGGCTTTAATCACACTATCAATATGATCGAGTAATCAATACTTACATTTGTGTAACTCATATTACACTCGAGGTGTCATACGCAACTGTACTTGTCATCACATTCCATAGTTGTCATACATACGTCATTCCTTCTAGCAATTGTAATGCTAAGGCAATTACCTAACATTGTACCACAATGGATTTATTCTTACCTATATGCTTACTAAGGTTTCGTTATATACGAGATTATAAGCTTATTACACATGTCATTCCATTCCACGTATGAGTTACCTAAAACTTGTTACAACCATTCATTCGATAATTTAGATTACACTCTACTTCGTAAACATTTCTTTAGAGGTTTACCTTTTAATAAGTCCTCATATACGCTAGGGAGCCCGACTAGGGGCTGGATCCATTAAATTTTTCATTCATTTACTCAATTAGTCTAAAATTTCATGTCTTAGCGAAATCCCATTTTATATTCTTTGCAAGGTTTACTTGTGGCAAAATACATTTTATGCCAAGTTCCATTCAAATATTCTTTATTTTATATTCCACGCAATCCTTCTTTATGTAACATTCTACTTCTCTAGTAGTTAAGCATTCTAGTATTTTCATTCTAACTTCCTTCAACGTTAACATTTCACATTTTCCATACAATTCTTTCTATACATTCTAAATTTGGCATACTAAGCATGTACTCCGCATTCTTACTAGTCCTTACTTTCCTTTCCTTTCCTTTCCACTACCCATTTTTCCCGATATGCGGGTCGACTCTTACCATCTTTCGACAACAACATTTAGTAACTCCATCACTATTAGTTATTTGCTAATTCATTCCATACCTTTCTCATATTGCACTTCGATTTGCACATTAGCTTATGTTTTTCAATCATTTACAAAATTCCTTTCGTACGCAATATCTAGTTATCCACCTTACTTCGACTAGTTTAATGATTTACTTCCAAGCCATATTACATATTCAACTTCATCAATTGAAGTTCATAACCTTTGGTCATTACCCTTTCCATTCCTACGGTATGGACTAACTCGCACATGTGTACTCTCTCGTTGATTTTGGACATACTTATGCAAACGTTGTTCTTGCCATCCCATTTCTTTTATATCCTTTATTAATAAGTCCAACATGTAATTATGTTTACACGTTTGGCCACCTCCATCATTCTTGAAATTAGTTCATATCATTTTAACATTCAAATTCAAATATACTTACTATCGTTTTAGCATTTCTTACATAATCCATATCCTTGTAAGTGCTTAAATCATCCATCTAGGTCTTAGCCCATTATTCATTTTAAATCCTCATGAGTTGATCACTACATGCTTAATACGTAACACATTCAGCGCATAATTCTTCCATCATAATCTTTTATTACCTCAACATATTTCTATGTATATATTTTTACTTACACTATCACATGGTACCACATTTATCATATGTTTTACTCTTACTCGTATATCCTGTTTGGGTCTACCACGGTTAACTATCAACATATCCTTATTCATATTCCCACAACCAGCTACCACACATTTATTTACAGTCAAACTACCACCTCTCTGTCTGCTTCTTCGTCATCATTAACAGAAAATCTTGCCAATGATGTTGTAGCCCAGTGGTTGCAATGGAGGTGGGAAGGTTTACCACCTTGTGGGTTCCTGCCCGGGAGTGCTCAGGTTCGAATCCTACTTCGATCGAGCTTTGGTTATGTATAGCCCTGACCGAGATGCTGTTAAAAAAAAATCTTGATATCTCTAAGTATATAGTAAATTTAAAGATGATATTATATTGGATAAATAGTCTTACAAAGAACAATATTTTTATGATTCTTTTTATAAACAGGGTGAGGAGGATCATTATTTTAATTTGCAATAAGTTATTGAAATAAACGTGATATTGCTTTGACGTACCAAAGCAACAATCTTTAAGGGGACAACAATTTTGATTGTGAAGTACAATTGCAAATCAATTTCGTACCTTTGAAAAGATGACAACTACCTAATAACTTAGGACGTTTTAAACAAAAGTAATATTTGTAACTTTATTGTGATTATTCATGTAGTTTGCGATATAGGTTTGTTGAATTTTCATCTTGATCAAAACCTTTTCGGTTGATCTAAATCTTTTGGTTTGATCCATAGCTTGTGCAGCCACAACTGGAAATCAAAGGCCATGCTTTATGATCAGAATCTACTTGTTTGTATAGCCGAGATTGAAGATCAAAGCCTCTATGATGTTAACCTTTTAGTTTGTTCTATGACTTTTTTAACCATAATTAGACGTCGGAGCCATACAGTTCAATGATTAAACCTTTTGGCTTAATCTGCGACATGTTTAGCCACAAATGAACATCCAAGCTTCACAGATTAATGATCTAAACATTTTGCGTAATTTATATGGAATCAACATACTTAAATAAGTAGCAGGAACCGTTTGTGTGGTTCCGGAAATGGTGTTGTTACACCATGATAGACCCAAGGTCAATGATGTAAAATTAATATTAGTGGTATTAATTCATAATATGAGAAATAATTTTGAACAAATGATAAAAATACCCAAGAATCTAAAACTATAACCATGGTCGGCCCTGGGGTGGGCGGGGAGGACCACCGGCCAGGGCCCGATATTTCGAGGGGCATATTTTTTATGAAAAAACCCGATATGTATATGTAAAATATTTTTTAATCAGGTATATCCATACAAACACCAACATAGACCCCATTACAAAACTATTCTTATGGTTTAGATTAGGTATTAACCCATTTGGCATTAGTTTTAGACCTTTAGTGAGCCAAATACCCAATTTCATTAAGGCCTAAGGGCACATTTTTTCGAGCTCGAACAGAGTACACGAATTCTCAGAGCCGGCTCTAATTAGTGCTCGCCCCCGCCGTAACGCGAGTATGCTTAATACTAGTTAATATTCACATTCCAAGTAAATTAATAGAAAATGCGAAGAGAAGAGTGGATGTAAATTTTAAGAAGTTTCCATATTTAATAAGCATTTGACTAAAATGGGTCCACCACAACTTTCAATTAGTTGACAATGGAAGCCTCGACTTTCACGTATCCACGTGTTTTTGTCGGAAATTAACAGAAAATGTGAAGAGAAAAGTGGATGTAAATTTCAAGAAGTTTTCATAGGGTTATGCTATTCACACACGGCCATAATTATTTTGACACCTCAAAGCACCGCGCTTTGGCCATAGCGCGGCGCTATGCTTTACAAAAGGTGGTTTGATTGACGTTTGAGACATGCGCTACTGTTTGAGAGACATAAAGCTGGTTATGATGTTTGTCGTTAACCCTAAGCGCCGCGCTTTGGCCATAGCGCGGCGCTTCGACCCCAATTTTTCACTTTTAAAAGCAAGCTACTGAGAGTCTGAGAGTACATTTATCGTTCGAGACAAGGTCGCACTCAATATGTTGTTTACAAACATACGGGGGTTTTGTTGTTTGTCGATTTCCAAATTACTTGTGTTTCTTCAAAATAACGTGCGGTTTTGCTGTATTAGTTACGTGTCTTGAAAAAACGATGTCGTGGTTAAGCAACTATCTTTTCGGTCCATATTCTGATGAGTCAGTTGTTCCTGATTCTTACGAGGGGACCGCTATTTCTGACTCGTATGAGAAACCGGTCTCGTCCAACTTGAGGGAGGCAGAGGTTGTATCTGGCATTCGTTATCGTGATAACACGGTGACGCTGGATTTGAATACCCCTGTGGAGGACCCTTACGCACAACAAGGTTATTCGAATTTCGGTTACGGTGGCGAGCACAACTTTGTACAGCAGGAGTGTTATCCAAATCACAGTTACGGTTGTCAACAGAGCTTTGAACATCAAGTCTATTCGGACCTCGGTGACGATGGTGAGCCGGAGAATGTGTCTGTTGACGAGGAAGGGTGTTACCCGGTTACATTTTCGTTTGATACAACGCAGACCTTTTCGTCACGTAAAGAGTTGGTGCGTTGGGTACAAGACACGGCAAAAGACAATGGTTACCTCATTGTGATTAAGAGGTCGAATAAAAGAGGAGAGAATTACAAGATTTGGTTTCGATGTACTTTTGGTGGGGAGCATAAGAGTATAGCTACACAGAGGAAAACGGGTAGCAAGAAAATAGGCTGCCCGTTCGAAATGATCGGGTTTTCGGAATCATCCGGAAGTGTTTGGAAGATCGAGGTGACGAAGGCGAAGCATAACCACACTCCTATTGAAAACTTAGAGGGTCACGCGTATGCGAGAAGGCTTTCTTCGGAGGATAAAAAACTGGTTAAGGAGCTGGCAGAGCAAGATATTCCCAACCAAAGTATCTGGCGAACGCTGACAAAAAACAATCCGGCTAGAAAGCTTATTCCGAAAGATATACACAACGCTGTTCAGAAGATCAACGCCGAAAAAAATGTCGGTAAGTCTCCGATGCAAAAACTTGAAAACATTCTTCTCGAAAAAGATTACACTTATTACATGCGCACGAATGAGATATCGAACGAAGTTGAAGATGTCTTCTTTGTTCACGAAAAATCATTCACTATGTGGTGTGCCTTCCCGCATGTGCTAATGATTGACGCCACCTACAAAACGAACATGTACAACCTGCCATTTGTTCAGGTCGTAGGCATGACGTCGACAAACAAATCGTTTACGGCTGCTTGTGCGGTAATTTCCGCTGAGAAGTCAGAGAACTACCTATGGGTGTTGCAGAGGATCAAGTCTATGTTGGTAGGATGTATGGAACCGCGCGTGATTTTAACAGACAGGGATTTTGCGCTAATGAACGCGTGTGAACAAGTTTTTCCAAAAGCGCATAAGTATCTTTGTCGGTTCCATATTCAACAAAATATTAATAAAAACAGCAAGAAGAAATTCTCTGACAAGGAGTGGAAAGAATTCGTACGTACATTTTGGACATTGTGCGAGTCTACGACCGAGGAAATATACAGGTATAACTTGGAAAACCTTGAAGCACAGCTGAAAGAAGATGGCCGTGAACGTGGGTATTTCTTACATAATTATGTTCAAATTTTATATAATAACAAAAACTGACTATTTACGTTTTTTAATTTCAGAGGTTTTTGATTATTTGATGAAATTCTGGTTGGATCCGTACCGTGAAAAGTTTGTATCTTGCTGGATTAACAAAACTATTAACTTTCACCAAACTACGACCAACAGGGTTGAGGGCATGCATGCAACACTAAAAAGTCACTTTCCAAGTCATCGCAACACACTGGATAAACTTGTACTGTATGTTGATCATGTTGTTGATAGACAATACGCCGAGATTAGTACTAGCTTTGAAACAAGCCTCTGAAAAGTGATGACGCCCCACAAGAATCAGCCCATGCTTGCATATATTCTCAGAAAGGTTTCAATATATGCGATTGAGCTTTTGAGTATGGAACTAAAACGTAAGGAAGACGGGTTGAGAGCCTACGGTGCAAGCTGTGGTTGCCAACTTTTTACCAGCTGTGGTTTGCCATGTGCCTGTCGTTTGGAAAAGTTGGAAAATAACGGTAATTAATATCTTTGACCTTTCTCGTTATGATTTTGCCACCTAGTTTGTTTTCGTCCACAGGTCAGCAACTCCGGATCACACACATAGACGTGTTCTGGAAGAAGCTTGACTTCAACCCTGCAAAGACTAAGATAGAGGATATCGATGTAGACGCGGAATTTGAAAAATTGAAACAACAGATCGATCTAACACCCCCTCAAGTGAAAAGGAGCTTCTTTGAAAAGTTTCAGCAACTCCTAAATCCAGGGAACAATAACAAAAAACCTCCTGCTGTTCTGAAGAAAACGCGTGGTCGCCCAACATTGAAAACGCAGGAAGAAAGAAAGGTTGAAGCCGCTAGAAAAAGCTCGTACATTCCGTCAGAAGAAACTTGGGTCGAGGCCTCAGACGATCTTCCCCGTCACAGCTCGTACATATCACCCGAAGATTCTAGAAGACAAAAGAATATCAAACCGCTCAACCTACACCCTGATTTCCCGATGATCAAGCTCGGTCCTAAGACGGATATAGCGATCCGCAACTACGCATCTCAGATTCCCGAAGTGATCCATCCATACATCGTTAGAATAAAGGACGTGAAACCAGATGGTCATTGTGGGTTTCGATCGGTGGCTGTTGGGTTAGGAGTGAAACAAAATTCATATTTGATGATTCGAAAACAACTTATAAAGGAGTTGCGTACGAACGAATCGCTTTGGATGCAGGTTTTCAATCCGGAAAACATAGGACATTATGATACGCTGCTTAGACGGATCGATTTCAAGGGGGTGGGACGAGCAGATATCGAAAATTACATGACGATGCCTGAGACGGGGTTTCTTATTGCCCAACGATACGGTGTGATTGTTCACACCTTCGACATGCGTGGGAGCGATACAATTTTCCCTCTGCTGGGCGGGCCAAACGAAGCTGAGGAACCTCACCTGGTGGTTGCGGTTGTGTTCGTCGACCATGGGCATTTCATACATGTAGAGCTTGGAGGTTGTTATCCAATGCCTCCCCCAAACCTACTCTGGACATCGAACAGAACAGAGCGCGCAGCAGCCTGGCATACATTATACAGGGATCAGATCAACGCGTACGAAATGCTTACGTATCGTGCCCCTGACCTTAATGTAACCCCATATGTTCACGATGTATGCTAAATGTGTTTAATAATAATCACGTTTGTGTTTGTTCAATATATGCGTTACATCACGTTAAAAACCGAATGTCACCGACACGACCCAATCAGATTCAATACGCACTTGTACGACCCAAAATGACAATATACATCATAATACTACAGTTAATGAAAAAATACGTCATGTTCATGTACAGTAGGCGGCTGATACACATAACACCTCTCACAGGAGTACTTGTGCTTTCAAACCAAAATGATACGATATAACGGAATAAGACATCACACGTAACCGATTTGATCCGGAACTTGCAGTATAGTCCATATATAATAAAAAATGATGTATAATGGACAAACGTAAAATTTAGACTATTATCGACGCGTTTGTGAATTAAATACAATTTTAAAAAATTTAAAAAAGGGCCAAAGCGCCCCGCTTAGGCCATAACGCAGCGCTTTGGGCCCGAAGCGCCCCGCTTTGGCCATAGCGCAGCGCTTTGTCCCCTCGTTATACCTGAAGCGGGGTGGCTTGTCCCTCATTTCAACCACAAACACACACACACACTAAAAGGTGCGATTTACACACACTTGAGCTGGAGATCAACGTTTTCAAGCTTTCAACCGCTAAAAGGTAAGATCGAACACCCTTAATCGTTTTCGTTTAATGTACATGTTGAAACTTGTGTTGATTGGGGCGGGTTTGATGATTTGGCTGGGACTGTTCTTTAGAATGAAGAACCAAAGCGCCGCGCCGAGGCCAAAGCGGGGCGCTTTGGTTCATATTTTTTTTTTATTTATTATTTGTTTAAATAATATTATTTGTTTATTATTTTATATTTAATATTATTTGTTTATTATTTTATATTTAATATTATTTGTTTATTATTTAAATTGTTTAAATAATATTATTTGTTTGTTATTTTATATTTAATATTATTTGTTTATTATTTAAATTGTTTAAATAATATTATTTATTTATTATTTTATATTTAATATTATTTGTTTATTATTTAAATTGTTTAAATAATATTATTTATTTATTATTTTATATTTAATATTATTTGTTTATTATTTAAATTGTTTAAATAATATTATTTATTTATTATCTTTTCAACGTGCAGGGATGGATTCCTCCGATGACGAGATTGAGCATATGGAGGCTGAGGTAGATGTGGGAGATGTGGGAGAGGAGGGAGAGCCGGCATGTCCGTACCTGCAGTTTCTGCAGGGGTCACGGGCGAGGGGGAGATGCGCTAGGTTGCGCACCATAGAGATTGGCGGGCACGTAGGGATAGACTGGGACCTGCTGGAGACCGTGGGAGAGGCCGCGCGGGCGCGTGATATAGTTGGACTAGATACTCCTTGGTCGCGCCTATTTCAGATAACGATGGAGGACTCGTACCCTGAGCTTACGGTCGAGTTTCTTTCCACGTTTACATACGCGCCGCATCCGGCGGATTACGTGGAGGACCCGGATTTTCCAGTCCACGAGGTTACATTCCGTCTCGCCGGTCAGCACTTTCAGATGAGTGTGCGGCAGTTTGCTGTCCATACAGGTTTGTACACAGAGCCCGAGCTTGATACTGATTTATATACGCAGGCGGTTACGGCGATGGACAGGCAGGCGCTTATCAGTTTCTGAAGGGCCATTTCCAGGGTTCCCTTTGGGAAATCCTGGCAAAAGGCCACCACCATTAGAGACCCCTTGTACCGATACCTGAACCATGTTATCGCGGCAACTATCGTGCCGCGGGGTGCCAGCAGGGAGAAGGTCAACCTCAGTGACCTTTTCTTTCTATACTGCCTACTGCGCCGCCAGCCCTGCGATCTAGCAGCCTGCCTGGCAGATTACTTTGCCACAGCATACCACCGGCAGCTCCGCGGGTACGTGCACACTGGCTCATATATCACCGCCATTGCACGCTCGCTAGGCCTCGTGCCCGAGCATGATCCGGAGCTGTCCGATCCGGTCCCGTCTACCAGGTTGGGCCGCGCGTCAGTATCTGCCATGCAGATCACCCGTACCTTTGATGTTGGTCTGAGGTTTAAGGGACGTGACGGGCTGATTTGGCATCCGGAGGTGATGCCGGAGGTCATCCCGGTTGTTATTGAGTTGAGGGCTGGAGTGTTAGCCCATCCTGATGTTCAGGAGGCCGCTCGGCAGGCTCAGCTACAGGCTCTGGGCCTCGATGAGTACCCGGGCCAGCCTCAGGCTCAACCTCAGGCTCAGGCTCAACCTGTATTCGAGGATCCGGCTCAGGAGGAGCAGGTCGAGGAGATCCCGGTACCACCAGTTCAGCCAGCTCCTGAGCCGCCACAGTACCCGCAGCACGTTTACGCTGACCTGCCTCCGGTAGCGCGTGAGGTGGCTCGGGACTTCGACCGGCGCCTCAGACGCCAGGGCGCACGCATTGACTGGATCGTCGAGACGCTCGTTGCTCTACGAGAGCTCGCTGGGTTGCCTCCACTTCCCCTCCCACCGTCCCCACCGCACGAGGATTAGTACCTTAGTTTGTTTGTATAGTGTTTTGTTATGTATTATGTACTCAGTTGTACCTTTTTGTTTTGTATGTACAAACTGATATATATATAAATATATATTGCAGTTAATCTTTTATTTACATCACGTTGGTTTTGGATTGTTTACGTTTAATTCTTATGGCTTTCTGTACATTTTATTTAACGTTTTCGTTTAATTTAACAAAATAAACTAGGTTAACAGTTTATAAAGACGCACTTATATTATATACGTTCTATAAAAATAATGATGTAAAAAAACGTAATTATAAAACAACTATGAATTATATGTAACTAATATTTTATAATAATAATAAAACTCAAATACAATTTTTTCCTCCAAAAAACACTACCAAACTAACCCACATCCCACCTATTTCAAAAAAAAAAACAACACAAACTCTGCCCACGCTCTTTGTCTTTTTGCACACTCAAAGCGCCCCGCTATGGCCAAAGCGGGGCGCTTTGAGTGTGCAAAAAGACAAAGAGCGTGTGCGAATAGACCCACCCTTTCCATATTTAATAAACATTTGACTAAAATGGGTCCACCACAACTTTCAATTAGTTGACAGTGGAAACCTCGACTTTCACGTATCCAACATGTTTTTGTCGGCAGATATTTCAATTAAAACCTTGGATGTAAACTAAATCCTTTAGAGGCACGTCTAATTAAACTTATTCGCTTTTTGAAAAAGTTAGCATAGACTTATTGATTTTTTCCCTCACATACACTCTTATTGACAAATATTATTTTGGAACTTATGACTTTTTTAAAACCTAATAAATCAATAAGTTGTTTCAAAAAGCTTAGCCAAACATGCGATAGGGCTAACAAAGAAAATTTGGACTAATATGAATGTATTCGAAAAATGATGTTGATCCGTAGAATCTAAATATTTTAATTGCAAATCATATTCATTAAATAAGAAATAGAAAGATAATCATGGTAGTGTCAAGATATTTCAAATCTACAATTGTATACTAATAATTGTATACTAATAATAGATAAACAGAATGAACAGTATATTGTATACTAATAATAGATTTTATGGTTTTTTTATGTGTTATTTAATGGTTTTTACATGTGTTATGTGGTTCTTTTGTATATCTTAGACCGTGGGGTATGGTGAGGCGTGAGTTGGGGGCATGGTGCGACACGTGGAGTATGGGGCACCCAAGACCAAAAGCCAATTCCAAAGGGTATGGTGGGGCGTGGAAAAAAAAACCAATTTCAAAGGGCTACTGCTCTTGCCTCTTGGCCAACGAGGTTCTGCCATGTCATGTCCGTAGCCTCGCCCAACGCCCGGGTTGAAACCCCCGCCCAACGCCCGGGTTGAAACCCCGCCCAAGGGGCCACGCCGAAACCCAAGCCCACCCGGGGTGGTGACGTGGGCGTTTGTACCCAACCCACGCCCCAACCCCCTCCCCATACCCCATAGTCTTATGTAACTTGCGTTTGTTTTTTATCGATGTAATTCACGTGTCAGTATTTTTTGATCATATCAAGATTTTTTTCTCTATGGGTTGCTGTAATGAGTGTAGGTGACGTAACAAAATAAACCGATACCGATCAAATTCCAGCTGTGTTGGTATATTTTTGGTCATATCATGATTTTTTTTTCTCTATCGGTTGCTATAACGAGTGTTAGTACCGCAATTAAATGAATTGATACCCACCCACCGCGCAACGCGCGGATTTAATAACACTAGTTATTTATGTGATTATATGGTCATGAATAGGGCAGGTTAGGATGTTACAATCTAAGAAATTCTTTTACCAAGTTGGGTTGGATCCTTAAAATTAATCAAAATTTCAGTTTCAATACTAATCGATAGGTTGCGGTCATGACCCTTATGGTAATCATGACCCTCCAAATCAACATCATGTTACCAACTTCTAATCCATCATCCAAAACCACTACCCTAAGGGTGTGGTCATGACCCAAAACACTATTATCTTATTTTAATTAATTTTTGTGAAAAGAAAAAAGAAATATTGAAAAAGAAAATGAGGCGCATGGTTGTTATGGTTTAATCCATACCAACAATGGTGGATGAGGCAAGGGGTGGTGTAGCAATCCATTAATGGTCATACTTGACGATTGATGGCCCAACTCATGCCCCACACACCCTCCAGCCTATAACTTTTAGAATACTGATAATGGTAATTACATAAACAATTTCCTGATTTTCGCCATTTTAAAAACCTAAAACAACTTCAAAATTCGACTCCTCTCTCTTTAGGGTTTACTATGTCCAGGGGCGGACCTGTAGTGTAAACGGGCGTAGCCCGGGCTAAGGCTCAAGTTTTTACGAGTAGTGTAAATTTTTTTTTTCCGATTTTTATACACAGGACACCCCTGAACAAGTATGAGGACACCCCTAAAAAATTTTGGGATACCCCTGAGTTGAAGGTCTAGTTCCGCCACTGACTATGTCATTATATGAAAATATACAGTGTCAGTGTTCAAAGTTATTCGATGTAACTCGTTGGTCGGTATAACACGTAAAAAGAACTTTAGCGTTTTCACGTGATTTTTGTAATCCGAGCCTAAATTAATCCCTTGTAGTGTATCATCAATTACATCTAATAATTATATAGAAAAACACAAATTAAATAAATGGTACGCTACTAATATTGTTGTATTTGATTTATGGCCATGGTATCATCAAGAACATATGTTATACCCCACGTCATTTTGTGTGACTCATAGTCACATAAATTATATCGATGCATGGACACACAAATTTCTTTTGAGTGCCACACATGTATTAACATTATAAGAGTTTTACAAATATCGTGTTACATTTTTTAACCCATTTATGAGTTATTGCGGTTTTTTTACTACTACAAAGAGTTTCCACTTACTGGTAGAAAGGTAGCCATGAATTCTTTGACACACTCGATCCTTATTAATTAAACCAATAAAGAAAGCACGAATTGCACCACCACGAAAGTCCACTAGTTTATTATTAACTTGATACCAATCACAACTTTGTGTTGGTACAAGTTAAATTGTTTATGTGGTTTGGGTCATTTTGCTAAGTTAGTCCAAATGTTTCATTTTTTTGCTTGTGGGACCAAAAAGGTTTCATCATTTTCATTTTAGTCCACTGTGTTAACTTCATCCATTTTTCCTGTTAACGAGAATGACAATTCGGTCATTTTATATGTAATTCTGTTAACTAGAAGGGAAATTCGGTCATATAAAATGACCGAATTGCCCTTTTCATTAACAAAAAAATGAATGAAGTTAACCCAGTGGACTAAAATGACAACGGTGAAACTTTTTTGGACCCACAGGTGAAAAATGAAATCTTTGAACTAAACTTGCAAAATGACCCAAACCATAGGGACTAAAATGACATTTAACTCTTTTTTAAATTTATATATGGTCTACTGGATTTCATATAACTAGGTTTAAAGAAGTTCGCCGCGTTGTGGTGAATTTCTTTTGTTATTTAGTCTGTGTTTACATGTGTTTTGAAATCACTACGAGCACGTTGCGAACGGAACTACTGACAAGAATAAAAAAGAAAATGTATAAAAAACACTAAAAGATAATCGAAAGAAAATCAACCAAAAAAGTTGTATGGTAACGATGTTGTTCGTATGAAGCCCGTGGTCAGAGATGAACAAATAGTTCTAGATACCGGTACCAAATTTGCCAGACCGAAAGATCTTAAGTACCAATTCGGTATCGACTTTTGGCATTCCTGGTACCGGTTCACTACCGTTTTTGACCTTCATATACCGGTACCGTAACCGGTATTTTCGGTATGAGTACTGATTCTGTATCGGTTGGCACCGAGCTCATCCCTACCACTGGACTAAAAAAAGAAAAAACTTAAAAGTTGAAGAAAATCAACAAAAAAAAGTTGTACGATACCGTTGTTGTTCGTACGGTACTCGTGATCAGAGATGAGCAAATGGTACCGGGTGGCAGCACTGAATTTCCCGAACCAAAAGATTTCCAATATCAATTCGGCACCAACTTTTGGTGTTTTTTGTATTAGTGTCGGTTTTTACCTTTATGTACCGATACCGAGCATGACCGTATAGGTATTTTCGATACCAGTACTGGCTCGATACCTGTTGACACCAAACTTATAATATTATTATAATATTATAATAATAGAAAAACTTAAAAATTGAAGAAAATCCACAAAAAAAGTTGTACGATACCGTTGTTGTTTGTACGGTACCCGTGATATTAAAAAAATGATTAAAGTTAAAAAGTAAAGAAAATAACTATTATTATAATATTAAAATAATAAAAGTATTAAAAAACTATATATTATTATAATATTAAAATTACTATTCATTAGTTTAATATATAAATATAATTATAATTATAATATAATTATAATATAATATAATTATAATTAAACTACTGAAATATATAATTTTTTTAATTTATATATGGTCTACTAGAATTAGAGGTGCACAAACCGGTTAATATTAATAACCGGTTCGGTTAACCAGTTATACCGGTTAATTTGACTTTTTGACTTTAACCGGTTAATGCTTTAACCGGTTATTACTTTAACCGGTTATTTTTTTAACTGGTTCGGTTAATTACTTTAACCGGTTCGGTTAATTAACCGGTTATTTTCGGTTATTAACCGGTTTTTTTTTCCTTTTTTTTGAAATTTTCGGTTATTTTTTTGGTTAACCAGTCTATCGGTTAAAAAACCGGTTTAAAAAAACCGGTTAATAACCGGTTATTATACTAAAACTTGTAACCGGTTACTAACCTACGGTTAAATAACCGGCTGGACCGGTTATTCCTAAATCGGTTATTAACCGTTTACGGTTTTGGTTAATAACCGGTTACGGTTAATTAACCGGTTATTTTGTGCACCTCTAACTAGAATCGTGAAATTAACCACGCAAGTAAATTGACTAAAGACTCAACGAAATTTTTTTAACCTTCCCAGTTCTACCAAAATATCTAGGCAAAATCGAGAATCTGATATTAACTCATATTTAGAACTTTTCACCATATTTTTATTATTTGATGTTTTTTACTGAAGATTTTTAGTATTTATTGGTTTTTTATATCATTTTATGGTTTTGGTTGAATGTTTATTTGAATTTATGAAATGTATTATATCACTTTATTTGAATATTCGATAATAATTGGTATTAACATTATAGATTATATATATATATTTTTAATACTATGTAATATACTAATATAGGGTAGGGATAGTGTACATTAATTCAAAAGTGTGAGAAGTGTTTTAAACCATTAGATCTTTGATCTAAGGGTGAGAGGGGCACTCCCCTAAGAGGGGAGTCCCCTCTCTTACGCACCACCAACCAGCTAGTGCCACGTTAACTCCCCTCTTAAACTCCCCTAACACCCCATTTTGATGGCGCCACTTCCCTATTAGGGGACTTGGGTTTTTTTTTTTTTTTTAATTATGCATGTTTATAAAAAAATATTAATAAAAATTAAATATAATTTAACAAAAGACATTTCAAAGTAGAAAATAAAAATAAAAATAAAAATAAAAATTAAATTCAAACTAGAAAATAAAAATTACATTAAAACTAGAAAATAAAAATTACATAAATTTTTTTTGAAGTGGGTGTGGTTTGAGAGTATAAAAATTAAGTAAAGTTGTGGTGTGGTTTGATGAGAGTGTAAATAAGTGGGTGTGGTTATTTATATTTGTATAAAAAATGAATTTTTTTTTTGTTTATGACCGTTCAAAGAGCCGTTCATCGATTATTGTGCCAAATTCAAACCGGTGGACATGTGCCGAAACCACCCCCCGAATCGGGTCCCCGCACCGATGGCGGCGTTGTTCCCGATCGGGGAAAGTGGTCACCGATGAGGTCCCCGCTTGGTGCCCCGGACACCCTAATGGTTGAGATCAATAGGGACCAAATTATAAATTGTGTTTTAATTATTTGGACTGATTTGAAAATTGTAAGGGTAATAGTGTCTTTGTATATGTTTCAAATTAGGTAACATCTCCTAAATTCTAGCGATTCACTCCTAAATTCTAGCGATTCAATTTTAAACTTATTTTAAAATTCGGACATTCTAAAAAATCCAAAAATATGTAACTGCTACAAGAAATATATAACACTATACATCCATCATATAACACTATATAACATCGTATAACACTATGTAACACCATATAACACCATATAACACTATGTAACACTATATAACACTATATAACAATATATAACACACTATACATCTATCATAGACATGCTATTAGACAAATATAACACTATATAACTCTAAATAACACCATATAATACCATATAACATCATATAACACTATATAACACCAAAAAACACTATATAACATCATATAACACTATGTAACACTATATACCACTATATAAAAATATATAACACTATACAGTTCTGAACGAGATGACACAAATTCGTAGATTAATTCTTAATTTGTATTCCTATAATTAAAGGTGACGGTTATGGAAGGTTATCAATTAATTAAATCAATAAGAAAATTACTTGTTTACCTTTTTGAATTAATTTAGATTGAGAACACATGTCATCACCACAATCTTTCTCACCCTTCTCACACTTTTAGATTAATGTAAAGGATCCTCTACTTACTAATATATATATATATATACAAATATGCAATAACAATTTATTTCATGTTAAAAAAATTAAACTATTTTTAGCTAAGCTAATTACACGGTTAACCACCCATAACCGACCCGCTATAACCATCAAAACCGAATAACTATAGCCACCATAACCGATCGATTATGGTTATGGTTATCCAATAACCGACGTCGCGGTTATGGTTATGGTTTTTGGTCAAAACCAACCCATACACACCCCTACCCATCATTACAAATAAGATTACAAAATGACAATTAAGAATGTTACGTCCGGAACAAAAGATGATTTTTTACTTATGTACTGAAAAAAAAAAAGATGAATTTTAACAAAAAAGAAATACAAGATGACTTTTAATAGGGAGTCGAGTTGATTTAAATATCTATCTATTTAATAATACAGAACTATCATATTTTTGTAATAAAGAAATATATAGATATACTAATAGATAAAAAAGAGTATTGGTTGTGAATTATTAGTGTAATAAGTGTGATGAATGGATTTTAAAGGGGGTGGAATTTGAAAAGTTTTAAATTTTCCACATTAACATTCTCTCTATATATTAGATTCCAAACCTAACCTCTCACTCCTACATTTTCTCAAACCCTCACTCAAATCTCAGCGGCAACCGGAGGAGTTCCGCAAATCACGGTCTCCTTTGAAATTGACACGAATTGTAGTCTACATGTCTCCTTTGAAAACCTTTTTGATGGTTGCATATCACATTGCTGCTACATTGTGATGTTTGCAATGTGAAACGCAACCATCTAAAAGGTTTTAAGCAGCATATGCATATCGCTAGCAAAAAGCATGCTGCGAAGGTAACTTCAATAATGTTACATGCTTTTGATTTAAAAAAAAAATATGAGTTTCTATAAGTTTTGATGATCTAATTTTTTATGATTCCATGTTGGTGTCACTTTTTAATGCTTTTTTTGGATTACTGTCTCTCTGCTAAAAATATTTCATTATGATTTAGTGAAAAGTTGAAATACAAAAGGCTCTTAACGTGCGATGGTACACGGCCACCAGTATAACATGCGTAATTATGCGAATAACATGCGGAATTAGTGAAAAGTTGAGATGCTCGCGTATGTATCGCACGATAAGGTGGCCTCTGATTTATAAATCTGAATTTCCAAAAGTTTAGGTAATTGTTTTTGTATGTTACCATGCAGTGAGTCAGTCATCCCGCTGGCAAGCACGAATGCAGTCTTTGATGCCACATCAGATTCCAGTGGTGGTGGTTCACAAAAGAAACCCGTCGGCTTTCCATGTGAAATCGGTTGCACGAGTGATGAACTGTTGAACGCGCATATAATTGGACCGAACCCTGCGCTTACTATGGAGCCTGCAGAAACACCAAAGGCGACTGGATGACAGTGATTCGTTGTTTGGTGTTGTCCCCATCTTCACGCCCGCTATTGGAATGACAGTGACTTGGATGGTGCCCCAAAATAGCTGCTCGGCATGGTGTTTGATGGGTTACTAATCGACAACAGATTGTAAGATTAAATATATTATGTATTAATATTTAATCTAGTAGCCATATAATCATTTACATTATATAGATCAAAATATATAACAATCCTATTATATAATTAGTTGGTAATTGTTGATGGACCATATTACCCTTATTAACTAATTAGGGTTTCCTCCTGGGTGCTTATATAAGGAGAATTATGTGGAGGTTAGAGGGTTACTCAGTTTCACAATCAGACAAACCCCATAAGCCTAACATCAATTCGACCTCCTCTCCTATACCGATCCCCTTATCGGTTTCTCTTAGCCACCATCATCAGTCAGCACCCTAAGGAGGAACCAGACCAAGATGACAATCATGTCAACCTTAATGGCTGCGTCTCCACTGCTGGATTCTCTACTAACCTGTGCTGATGCAACCAAAGGTATGTTTTCATGTTTTCCTTTATGTTCAAACAGAACTGAACCACCATGTGGTATCAGAGCATATGTTGATTAGTCGGTTCTGTTTTCGTATCCATAATTCTGGGATTGAAACTTGGAAAACGGAATTTTTTTTTTCTTTGAAAATCTTATGAACAGCCGAACCGAGATCACTATTTTCGAAATCTGGATTAATTATATGTTTTATGTTTTAACCGAAATATGGGTTAAAAATTAACTGGATTACGTTTATGACCGAAATCTGTTTTAGAAAAGCTTAAAAATTCGGGTTTCGAGTTCCAGAATCATGTTTTATGTTTTAGGGTTCATAATGTTCTTAGTTAAAATTCGAAATTTCCCTTATGTTTTGGAATGTGTTTTGAATTGTATAATGTTTTTCCTAATTTGATCCTATTTTATCTAATAAGTTATTTTCGAAATATGTTAATGAGATAAACAATTATGATTTTGAAATTTACTGATAAAATTAGATCAATAATAAAATAGGAAACTATATCACAATTCATAATTTTCGAATTTTAGTTATGTTATCACAATTAACAGCTGTTAATGAGGTTGCTACTCGCAACCATAACGTCATCACTCGCAACCATGAGGTTGCTACTCGCAACCATAACGTCATCACTCGCAACCATGAGGTTGCTACTCGCAACCATTACGTCATCACTCGAGACCATGAGGTTGCTACTCGCAACCATAACGTGATTAGTCGAGACCGTAGTTGCGACTCGCAACCATAACGTCATTAGTCGAGATCGTGGTTGCGACTCGCAATCTCATTATTTTAAGCTATTTAAATGTGAACTAAAGAACCGCGCTAACGGGTGGTTTGCTATTAAATAATTGGTTTTGTAATTACTTAGCTAATTAATAAGGATCAAATAATGTTTTACAAAACCAAAATAGCTTAACTTGAATGAGCTTCTGATATATCATTTCTGGCCAAAGCTGACTTGATACATCTACTTATCATTCAAGTATTACGAAAGCTATGTTGTGTATGCATCATAAGCATGAATGTCTTAATTTCTGGCCAAAGCTGATTTAATTCATTCATAGATGGCATACTCAACAAGTGCATAACTAAAGTGATTGTTTCAATTCTGGCAAAAGCTGATTTGTTACAACCACTTTGCACATATGCTTAAATGATTACACTTCTGGCCAAAGCTGTTTTGTCTTCGTTTAAGTAGAATTTTTTAGCTTAGTCTATTATTTTGATGTTAGTAATAGACATATCACAATCTCTTCACATAATGATCCTTAGATTAATGATCCTTAATTAAGTTTTTATGATCATTTTGTCTGCCTTATTCTTAGTACCCATAATTTTACTCACTGTAATTTTCTTCTATTAATCTATATCTGATCCACTCTAATTCTTAAACCCTTAAATGTTTGCTTTATTTACAGTTTCTATAAGAATTAGCTCTTAAATTAAATCCTTGATTATTTCCTAAGACACGACAATCCTATTGCTCTCTTCTGATAAAGCTTATAAAGAAGAAAGTTAGAGCATGATGAATAGGACAAATCGAACATGATGTCTATTATAATAAATCAAGAACTCTCTAACGTAAATGCTATCACTAAAGTTATTCCAGATTAAGTCTTTCATAAGACTAATCTATAATTATGGAATAATCACTAGAACTCCTAAGATGCATGCCTTAATTTGAAACTCTAAACTATAAAGTTAAGTGGTATATGTGAATACATTATAATGTACAAAACCATGACCCATAAAGTTAAGGGCTTACGCATGGAAATAAGTACATTTTTTCCAGTACATTACATACTAAGATTTTCACTTGTACAATCTGATGCATTATAAATCAACTACAACACTCAAGAAATACCAAAGTATAACGAGTGTGTTGATAAGCAACATATGTACAAAGAAATAAATGTTTAAAGCTGGAAAATAAGTTGTTATTCACCTTACAACCACTAAAACGTTTAAAAGAGTATTGTTCTAAGGTCCATAGACAAATTACAAGTGCTAATTCCAACTTTAAGGTTCTTCAAGGGAAAATCTCACTGCATAATTATGTCATTAGGCTAGGCATAAGCAATGAGACTATCCATTATTCTAAAGAACAGTTGGGTAAATTGATTAGGTAGTCACTTACTAATGATATTTAAGTCTGATAATTTTAATATTCCAATTAACACATGATTAGTTGACTCTAGTTCCATACGTTTCCTTACCAGAACTCGACGAATAACTAAACATGAGAGTTAGTGACAAAATTAAATGTTAAGGCTATAAGAACCATAATAAGCAGTCTTCTAACAAAGCTTTTCGATACATTACATATTCTGATTATTAATCAGAGTACAATATCATTACTTAGGCTATGTCATGAAGGTTGTGAGGTTTGCATAGTCAACATAAAGTCACACTTATCTTCAACTCTCATCTTATTTGTTATAACTATCTGGATTGAAACATTATTAAAATGAAACTAGATGATACCTTACATTTTCACAACTTTTGTTATCATGCAAATGAGAACTTGACAAAGGAAAATGAGACTTATAAATTTCATCCATTATAACCGAAATTCGTGAGACATCATGACTTTCTTAATGAGGATGATTATTCAACTAATCTCATTCTAAGTGATTTTAAATCATGACGTTAAAGCCCTAAATATGACTTGGCTTAAGGAATAAGTATGGGTCCATCATAAGTCATTCATTGACATTCGTGGAACTTATTCAAAATGGAATATTCAGACATAATTCATTTATCATTCAAAAGACTATCAACTTGTATCTAAATTTTGTCGCATATGAACCACGTTCTTAGAAGAAATCTATTCATATATATATACTTAATTAGATTTCTATTAGATATGTCCCTAAAGTTTCTTATGATATTTGGACATTAAAGAAATCAAATAAAGTCTAACGTATATGTGTTAGGTTCCCACGTCACGTAGCTCATTGAAACTTCTCTTGTAGCATTCTAGAGATATTAAAGATCAGTGGGAGCATTAAGTGTCTTACTAATAACTTGCAAGAGTTGGGGGAGTGCAAAATTTTACATTACCTCAAATTGCACCTCTTGTACAAGACACCGCTCCATCACGACACTGTTTCATCAGTACTTGTCTCCTTAAAATCTAATGCTACTCTTACAAAAGTTTCATAGTTGCTTAATTGTGGGCATACTTAGATTTCTTACCTAAACTAACATAATCCTCAACAAGAGAAACTACAACGACTAACGTCATTAACTTGTTTCTCTATTAGAATTTGTTGGTCGTTACATATTGACCCTAAGCATGCTGAGTTCCTAAAGATTCCTAAGGTTAGTGGGAGCAGTCAACGTCCTTGTTATGACTTGCAAGGAATACAAGAGGCGGGGGGAAGAATGTCATTAAATTTCACTCCAAATTTAACTCCGATTACACCTCTTGTACACCATACTGCACCAACTCTTACGAACTTAGATTGAAAATGATAGCAACCTAACCAAGAGCTAATCCATAAAGCTGAAACTTCTAATGAACCCAATAATCAACTCAGGAGGTCATCTAGGTTTAAAAGCCTACTAACTTTGATGATTATATAACCTCCCTAACTGAAGTTGAAATGGATTTTGGAAATGATTACTGATCCTATCTCTTCAAATTAAGCTATTAGTGTCAATCAATATTCTTAATGAAATAAAACAGTTTTCTAGTAAAACTGATTTTATGTGTTCGTATAACGTTTGAGATTTGATTGAATTACCTAAGAGTGTTCATAACTAAATCAAATCCTAATATAAGCGTTAAGACACGAAGAAGCTTGATTGATTGTCAAAGGTTATACTCAGGAAGAGATAAATTATGAAAGAGTCTTTCTTACCTATCTTACAAAAGATTTCTTTAAGGATCATCACTGTTCTAGTAGCTTATAATAATTTTGAGCTACATTAGATGAACATTATAAACAATTTTCCTTAACAAATGGCTGACACATTTACATGTTCATAAGACAACCTGAAAGTTCTAAACTTATGGTTAAAGAACAGTTTGTTTATAAGTCAATAAAATCCATGTATGGGTTAATGCAGACATCATAATGTGATGAAATCTTAACGTAATTATTTTCATCAAGAATCAAGTGGATTAATGTACCTACCTCAAGATGAGTGGGAGCAACTAAGATAAACTTGTCTATATAGATGACATTCTTTTGACAAGTATGTGTTACATAAGTCAAAGCATTGTTAACACAAACTTTGATATAACAAATCTCAGAGATATCTCTTACGTAATTAATATCATAACATACTGAGATAGACCCAATGGGATATTAGTTCTGTTCCATAAGTTTAACCTTAAATGGGTCCTAACATATGTAACAAACAATACTGCTCTCCTTTAGAGGATAATAGGATAAATGAGATTATTTATTTACGCTTCATTAATTAGAAGCCTTATGTAAGTTTAAGTCTATACTCGTTTAGATATTACTCACATTGCAACACACTAGATATGTCTAGATTATTGTGAAGCATCTAATGGAGTATTACAATATCTTTAAAGAAACGAGAGGCTATAATTTGAAGAATAAGTGAGAATTAAAACCGGTTTATTACTATAACTTTGTGATATTAAAAGATGATAAAATGTTATTTCGGGTATATCTTTATGTCAGCAGACAAAACATATCTCATGGAGGAGTCAAAATGTACTGATATTAACAACCTAAGTTATAACGACATAATATAGTCACTAAATGTTGTTGGAAATTTATCAGTGGACTCATAAGCTTATTAACTCCATATAATTAATGTTTTGAAGACTTAGTGTGATAAAGTCAGCTACCATGACTCCTTGAACAGTAACAGTTCAAGAGGTGCTGCATTAAATTTCGATACGCAATTAATTATTCGTTTATGAACGAATTGAGGAAACTAAGTTTGTATCGAATACATTCATGATATGCTTAAGGATCCTATATTTGAAGGGCCACTACCCATAAGTCTTATTAAGAGAGCTCAGAGACGGGTATTAGTTAATGGCCATGCACAACTGCATATTGTACTATGAATGACTAAGTATTAGTTAATTTTTCCTCATCAGTTTGATTTTGTACGTCTCTAAGAATATGTCAAGTCGACATAATGGCATATAAGACAAATAAAGTTACAAATCAAACAAAGGGCTTACGCGTATTTTGATCATGACGATTAGGTTTTAAATTAAGGATATAGTATGATTAATGGGGGTCCTGAGTCGCATAATGATTCAACGGCTGTATTTTTCTGCTATAGTACTTGTTTAAGGCTAAAATGAGTGTTAACTCCTGATCAGGCTTATCTAATACTCATAGTAAATGATTACTCGGCTAAGTGGGAGAATGTAAGATTAAATATATTATGTATTAATATTTAATCTAGTAGCCATATAATCATTTACATTATATAGATCAAAATATATAACAATCCTATTATATAATTAGTTGGTAATTGTTGATGGACCATATTACCCTTATTAACTAATTAGGGTTTCCTCCTGGGTGCTTATATAAGGAGAATTATGTGGAGGTTAGAGGGTTACTCAGTTTCACAATCAGACAAACCCCATAAGCCTAACATCAATTCGACCTCCTCTCCTATACCGATCCCCTTATCGGTTTCTCTTAGCCACCATCATCAGTCAGCACCCTAAGGAGGAACCAGACCAAGATGACAATCATGTCAACCTTAATGGCTGCGTCTCCACTGCTGGATTCTCTACTAACCTGTGCTGATGCAACCAAAGGTATGTTTTCATGTTTTCCTTTATGTTCAAACAGAACTGAACCAACACAGATAACCTTGTACGGTTGTACCAGATAGGCGTTGTATGTTTGATGATAACTATGTATCAGCGAGGCATGAAAGGATATCCCATTGCTAGTTATATTTTACTTGAGCAATATCTCTTTATTATTATTGTTATTGTTATTGTTATTGTTTGGGAGCTAATATTGAACCAATTAGGCAATAATCATATTCAACAGTTCGAATAACTTTCATCGGTAAGCAATTGATTGTTGTTGTTAACCGGTCCCATTTCACCGTCGTAGATCAGACGTTTATCGTTTATGACAATATTACCACAATTTTGGTTCGTAAGACCATGCGTAGTGGGCGATATTTTTTCAAAATTTGCCACCAAACACGCCCCCTCCCCACCCCCCGGGCATTATTGGGCGTTATTTTTCAAAAAAGCCCCCGAGGCGTTTTTTAAATCACGCTTTGTGCAAAAGTGAAGGGCCAATCACATTTAATCTTCCTTTTTCTTGGCCAATAGCTTTTTTGTTGGGTTTTTTATTTTTATTTAATTGTCTACACCCTTTTAACATAATGCCCACACCCCCACTACACCCATTTTAGAAAAACGCCCAATAATGCCCCTTGCTGACTGTACTGCCACATGACATTATTCACCCTTACCACTACGCATGGTCTAATATACTAGTAATTACATTAAATGTATGACATGGGGGATGATATATATATAGATATGAAAGTAAAAGAAAAGAAGAGAGGTAGGCAATATCTATGGTGACTGTTACTTGAAATTTGACGTAGGTTCTATAGAATGGTTGTGTTTCATGTACTGCAGATAAAGTGTTTCTTAATTAGACCTAGTGGTCAATGAAATGCATATTAAACGATTTTACTTATATTCAATTCAAGAAACCACTTGCATCCATATTTGCTAGATTAAAACCTTTATTTGCTGATGAATTCGTCGAAACTCAACAGTATGATGTACGATTAACCTTACGGTTTACCATTTTTTTTACCATTTTTTCACGTAGAATGCAAAAAAAAAAAAAAAAAAACGAATTTGCAGAGCTTATATCATCGGATTTATCGTCTGGCAGGTGCATTGAGATCCTTTCAACTTAAAATTTTTCATTTCAGGGGAATTAGAACTATCATAATCATGTGATTCCGATTGGTGTTTTGATTTTAATCGTAATCGTTCATGAAGGTGCAAGCGTCGGTGGCTCCTGCTAGCTAAGTTACCAGTGTCGTTGACGTTGGGCTTTAAGGTACAACCGATGGATCACTACTACTAGAGAGAATGATGGTGAAAATTATTGAGGTAATCAAGTGTTATCTGTTGATTTTTTCTTTTTCTTGTGTTTGTTAAGATAGTGATAATGCTGATGACTTGAAGTGTTTACAGTGGGTAATGGTTAGTGTATAGATACCCTTTTTTGTCAATTGGTTGAAAATTGTCTTAGATTTGTATGCATTATGATTTCTCAATTGACCCGTTAAGTCGTTTATTACCCAACGCAACCTGTTAGTTTATATTGTCTTAGATTTGGGCAAGATTGGTTCAGAAGGGAAGGCAAGAAAGGTTATGGGTTGCTCATGACTCAGGTAATCGATGCAGTTTCTGTTTGGAAATGTAAGCTGCATCTAATGCTGCTTTAATTCATAAAAGCTAGTTTAATTTGAGTTTATTTTAATTTATTTTGTTCTTTAGTCGTGACTAAAAGGGTGAGGATAGAACAACCTTAAATAAGGGGTAAATGTCATTAAATATTAATAAACTAATATTACACTAAAGCTCAATAAGGCTCGACGAGCTTTACACGCCAGGCTCGAGCTCGGTCTTGATAAATAAACGAACTTTGTTTTAGGTTCGAGCTCGATAAGGCTCGAGGCTCGTTTCGAGCTTTTTCTCGAGCTGATCTCGAGTAGCTCGTGAGCCGCTTGGCTCATCTGCACCCCTAGGTGGGACCAGTGTTCGTGAGGACCAACATATTCTCTCAGCCGAAGTACCCGTTGTTGGCACACCTGGACGTCTTTTTGACCTGTTGCACAGACAGTCCCTTTGTTCTTGATGAGGCTGATGAAATGCTTTCAACGGGGTTCAAGGATTAGGTATATATGGTCAAATTACATTTTACTAGAAGTAATTAGCGTCTAACAAGTGGTTTTTTTGGTTCCGGATCTATGATATCTTCCGGTTGTTGCCATCAAAAGTTCATGTTGGCGTGTTATCCGCAACAAACTGGTTAGGATTCTTATGGAGTGTGATGAACTCACTTTGGAAGGTATCAAACAATTCTATTTGAATGTGGAGAAAGAAGACTGGAAGCTTGAAACACTCTGTAACCTTTACGAGACGTTGGCAATCACAAGTTTCAATTGTTTATCATTTATTTGTCTTTTTAGACGTATACGCATGTTAGTTTTATGGTTTAAAAACACTAGAACTTGCGTTATGTATTATTTTCGAAGTACAGTGAATTTAAAGCAGGTTTTTTTAATCTTTTCTATATATTTTTTGGTGATTTTTCATGCAATTTAAAAAAAAATATTATACAGAAAATTAAAACATTTTTTTTAAGTATTTCGTTACAAATGTGTTGCAAATTCTTTAAGAAATAGTGTAGGAAATGCGTTACAAATAAATTTCCAATGCCATATTTCCGTTGCAAATGCGTCACAAATATTATACAAGAGTAATTAAGGAATCGTAGGAAATGCGTTACAAATCTCCAACACAATATTTCCATTGCAAATAAGTTGAAATTTGTGTAGTAAATGCGTTGCAAAAAGTTTTCTACGGGGCTTTTTCCAACGTTAGATTTTTGTGACAAATGCGTCGCAAATTCAGATTTGCAACTGAAAAACATATTGAAAAGTTCCATTTTTCTAGTAGTGTATAACATGGGTTGGGATATTTTGAAAATTCCCTTGAATTTAAATCTCATCCATTGATCAAAACTAATATATGGTCCTTGTTTTTCAAAGCTCTATCTCGATATGTATGTAAAACCCAGAGTTTTATATTATGAGTGTCATGATCTGCCATTCCACTTGCACTGCCTCAATCATCTTTCTCTTAGTAAAATTTTTTGAATAGATTATGTGAGTAGAAAAGTATATGTTTTATCCAAATGTGTTCACTCTTTCAAATGTTGAACTCATTGTGTCCAAGAGATTTCAACACTTCAAAACTTTGATATGTCACCTAAATTTGATATTAGATCATTTAGTGGTTTAATCAATCTTAAAACAAACGTTAAAATACCCTAATGGTACATCAAGAAATTCCTCAAGTTCTTTCCCTGCTATCTTTACTTGCTTCAAGTCCACTTCTTCGGGGGTGGCCTTGGAGGTGGGCGGAGAGGACCACCGGCCAGGGTCCAAGATTCCGAAGGGCACGTTTTAAAAAAAAAAATCTTATATATGTTATAATTCTTTTTTAAGAGTATACCAATATAATTAGATGAATCGCTTAGTGGTTAAGTTCCCCGTTTCTAAACTTGAAAGCCCGGGTTCGAGTCATATACTTGCTGTTATATTTTTTGAAGGGTTCCATTTTATTTTTTGAAGGGTTTTTTTTTTAAATCTAAAATAGATGATATTAGTTTTGATCTGTGAATTGATTTTGGTGTGGATTGTGCTGACAAAAGTAAACCACATTTAGAGAAATAGGAAATGTGTTTGCTACTTTCATTTTTTCTTATTGTATCGTGTTTTTTATTATGTGATAAATCTTATTTGGCCCAAATCGTTGAACCGACCCGAAACACATGGCCGTAGTATCTCTGTTTATGTGAGTTGAAAAGTATATGTTTTATCCAAATGTGTTCACTCTTTCAAATGTTGAACTCATTGTGTCCAAGAGATTTCAACACTTCAAAATTTTGAAATGCCACCTAAAATTGATATTAGATCATTTAGGATCAATCTTAAAACAAACGTTAAAATACCCTAATGGTACATCAAGAAATTACCCAAGTTCTTTCCCTGCTATCTTTACTTGCTTCAAGTCCACTTCTTCCTCTTCAAGCTGACAAATTAACATGTGCAATTAACGGTAAGACAAGTTGAACCTAAACACGTTGTTATAGATAGAAAAAGGTTTTTTTGCAAGTGATATATGGTCCAAAAAGGCAATAAAATCGGGGGATCCCCCCCCCCCCCCCCCCCCCCATGTGCAATTAACGTTAAGACAACTTGAACCTAAACACGTTGTTATAGATAGAAAAAGATTTTTTGCAAGTGATATATGGTCCAAAAAGGCAATAAAATCGGGGGACCCCCCTCCCCCTCTTAAGTTTATCCGAATTGCAAAATCAATCTCTTCTCTTTAAATTCACTAGGATTGAAAAGTCAACCTCTTAACTTATTTTTGTTTAATTTTTCCTTTTATATTTTTTTCTTCAAAGTTTAATAATTAAATTAATTTTTTTAATTTTGTCAAATCTGAGCATTACAAATTTTAACATCCTCACAGTATCTATGTTTCAAACCCGTCATTGAGCGCTTAATTTTAGCGCTAGTTTTATAACAATAATAAAAAAAAGTTTACTTTCTTAACGGAAGAGCCGCCCTATTATTGCACTAGACTACTAGTTGAATATAAACAAGTTTTGGATTAACATGTCTTACACTCTTACTCGTTTAACTAAATCGAACTCGTTTCACCAATTAGCCAACAACACTCCCAACTTTCAATTTGTACACCAGCACTCCTAACTTTAAACTTATTGGCCGATAATACTCCCTAACTAACCGAACCATAACAGCGGCCATATCATCAAAAATGCCACATCAGCGGCCATATCATCAAAATTTGGTAGTGGAGAATAAGATTCAGTGTCTATGCATGCAGGAGAAACAAATGGGCAACTTAAGTGTAGAAACAGTTAGGAATTTTTGGCCAAATGATGATTTGGAGATAGAGATAGTAGATGCACAGGGAAGATCTGGGGTCTAGTAACTGTGTGGAACCCGTCGATTTTCAATCGAACATATACAATTAAGCAGGATTTTTTTTGTGGTAATTTCAGGGGAGATTGAAGGTTTGGATGAAAAAATAAACATGGTTAATATATATGCTCCAAACAACACGATAAAAAAAAGAAACTTATGGGTGGATCTGTAACGGATTAAGCATATTTTTGGAGGGGATGTGGATTATGGTCAGAGATTATAACGAAGTTAGAGAGGAAGAGGATACGGTGTTCTCAAAATTTGATGTCAATAGTGCCATGTTTTTTAATGGATTCATAGCTGAAGCAGGGCTTTTAGAATATCAGATGACAGGATCGAGGTTCACTTTTATGCCAGAAAATGGCTCTTGTATGAGCAACATTGACCGAGTTTTGGTGTGCGACTCGTTTATGAATAAATGGCAAGGGGCAAAACTGGAAGCAATACCTAGTTACTTATCGGATCATAATCCATTGGTATTGACGTGCCTAACGGTGGATTATGGGTCGATACCATTCAGATTGTACATTTCTTGGATGTGGAAAGCAGGTTTTGATGAAATAATCAAAGGGTACTTTGATACACATGTGACGAGTGGGGATTGTTTCAAAAACTTTGGAGCAATTCTTAAAAATCTAATGACTAAAATAAAAGAGTGGAGAAAAGAGGAGAAGAAGAAAGAAGAAAAAGAAATTTTGGCAGCTACAAAATTGGTGGAGATGATAGAAAAGGAAGCGGAAAAGAAAATATTAAAAGATGAAGAAAAGGAAGTTAGGAAGTACGGGAAACAAAAGCTCGCAGATTTAAAACAGAAGGCAAAGTTGAATAGGGTAAAACTAGGAGATGAAAACTCTGGCTTTTTCCATAAATGATAAACTTCAGGAAAGCTAGGAACCGTATAAACAGAATTGTAATTGGGGGGAGGGGATGGGAGGGGGAGGCGACTTGTGAGCCAAAAGAAGTAAAAAAAGGCATTATGGAGGAGTTTATGAAAATGTTTGAGGAACCATTGGGAAAGCATCCATCAATGGATAGAAGAGACTTTCGAAAAATTTTGGATGAACAGGCGAAGCAATTAGTTGGGGAATTCTCTAAACAAGAAGTGATCGATGCGGTTTGGGCCTGTAGGGGATATAAGGCACCCGAGCCTGATGGGCTAACGTTTAAACTCATTAAGAAGTATTGGGCCTTCTTTGAGGATCCGGTTATGAAGATGATGCAACAGTTACACAGACAACCAAATATTCCGGCGGGATGCAATGCGTCGTTCATCGCACTAATGCCAAAGGTACGTGATCCAACTATAATTAAACATTTATATCCCATATCATTAATTGGTACCATGTACAAGATAATTGCAAAGGTCCTTGCTAGGAGAATAAAACCAGTAATACCTAACCTTGTAAGTAACACGTAGACGGGATTTATCGAAGGGAGATATATTTTGGAGGAGCCTTTAATCGTTAACGAAATAATATCTTGGGCAAAAAATGAAAATAAAATCGATTTTTATTTTTAAAGTGGATTTTGAGAAAGCATATGACTCTATAAATTGGAAATTTTTGCTTTCCAATTTGAAAGACATGAATTTTGCACTATTGTGGAGAAAATGAGTAGGGGCAAGTCTTAATTCGAGTAGAGCTTCCGTGTTGGCAATGGATCGTCTACGGAGGAATTTAAATTGTCTCGTGGGTTAAGACAAGGGGACCCTTTATTGCCTTTTCTTTTTATCCTAGCATTAGAAGCTTTGGACGTTATAATAAAAAGGGCCATAAAGATTGGGTTATTTAAAGGCATCTCGGTGACAAATGGGGGACCAATGATCTCACGTCTTTGTTACGTGGACGATGCAATATTTCTAGGTGAATGGTCTGATAGAAACATTAAAAATGTAAACCAGATTTTAAGATGTTTTATTTAAGTTCGGGCTTGAAGGTAAATTTGGGTAAATGTAATTTATTTGGGGTGGGATTCGTAAAGAAATAGCGGAGAAAATGGCGAAAGAAATAAGTTGTAAGGCTGAAAAATTACCATTCGTTTTCTTGGGGATTCCGGTTGGGGCAAACATGAAAAGAGTAAAATATTGGAAACCTATAGTTGATAAATTTAATTCCAAGTTGTCGTCTTGGAAGGCTAAATGCTTATCGATGGCGGGTAGAATTGTTTTAACAAAAGCGGTCCTTGGAGCACTACCAAACTATTATTTATCATTGTGTCTTGTTCCTAAAATGTGATTAAGGACCTTGAAGCTATGAGACGGGGCTTTGTTTGGGGTAAAAAGAACAGGAAATGCAAAATGAGGTGCGTTGCATGGGATAAAATGGTAAAAGCAAAAGGGTGTGGGGGATTATGGATAGGGGATATTAGAAGTGCAAACCTCCACCGTTGGATCTCGCCAATACACCCCCTATAGTTTTTGTTACCAAGATATCTTTTTTGTTCCCAGGTATTTTTTGGGTAATCTGCTCCCATGCTGCAAACAGTCAAATCTGAACTTACATTTTTAGAGAAGTGGTGGTGGAAGTATAAAGAAAATCCGGAGGCTTTTTGGGTTAAAGTAGCCGAAGCTATTCATACGAAGAAAAGGTCAGTTATGTTTATCCGTTCAAAAAATAAATTAAGCAGTACGTGGAAATATATTATTAGGGTGGATAAAGAATTAACAAAGGTAAATTTATTATTATGCAAAAACTTGGTTGTAAAGTTGGGGAATGGAAAAAAAACGAAATTTTGGGTTGATATATGGGCTGGTGAAACAAACCAGAGAGATAGATTCCCTGCTATATATAGCTTGGCAAAAGAAAAAAAAACATAAAGGTACACAGTTGTGCTACAAAAAATTGTGAAAGGCACGTTTGGGCTTGGGAATGGGTTTGTGGGCCAAAGAACACTCAAGAATGGGCCCAATACATTGAATTATTGGGAGTATTAAATGGATACAACACTTGTGGGAATGAAGACGTTTGGAGATGGAAATCAAAAGAAAATGAGACACTTTCTGTTGCGATGCTAAGGGGAGAAATAAATAAGAAATAAGAAAATATTGATGATGTGGAATGGGGTTACTGGAACAAATGGGTTCCGCCGAAGGTCAACCTATTCGTTTGGAGGGCTGCAAAAAAATAGCATCCCAGTCAAAGTAGAATTGAATCGTAGAGGTATTGGTCTAGAAAGCCAACTTTGTTCAAGGTGTGGGGGTAGATGAGGAATCGGTAGAACACTTACTATTTAATTGCTTAATGGCTCGTGTGACATGCTGGAATGTGTGGTTATGGCTAAAGCTCTCAGTTGTGGGTGAAATCAACAACTTTGGAGAGATATTGCAGCGTGTGGAAAAGCTCATAGGATCGAAGGATTGGAAGACATTTGGAAGTCAAGGAATTCGCTGGAATTTGATAAATGCATACTTTCTGTAACAAATTTGGAAGGATTATAATGACAACCATGTGGCAAATTTGGAAGTCAAGGAATTCGCTGGAATTTGATAAATGCATACTTTCTGTAACAAATACGGTGGAAGAGATAAAGGAAAACTCGTTCTTATGGATTAAAAAAGGTCAAAGGTGAAAGATTTAGATTGGGAGAGATGGAAGGATTTTAATGTGAGAGATGTCATAAAATAAATATTTTGTTTTGTCTTGTCTAATTTCTTTTACTTGTACTTGTAATGTGGGTTTTATAGCTTGATGGCCTTTTTCTATAATCATAGACTTTTTGCCGTTCAAAAAAAATTTCAAAAAAAAGTTAGCTGATGTCAGCTGCCATGTCATCAAAAATGCCATGTCAGCTGCCACATCAGAAAAATGCTACGTTAGCTGCCACATCAGCGGCCATATCATCAAAAATGCCACATCAGCCGCCACGTCACATGCCACATTAGCAAAAAAGGCCACATCAGATGCCACATCAGCAAAAACTAACTAGGTTATGGTTCAGTTAGTTAGGGAGTGTTATCGGCCAATAAGTTGAAAGTTGGGAGTGCTGGTGTACAAATCGAAAGTTGGGAGTGTTATCGGCCAATTGGCGAAAGTTGAGTTTATTTAAATCCAATACCCCTTAAATTTATAATAGTGTTATTACACAACACAACGGTGTTGTTATAATGGTTTAATACATTGCATGTTATATATATATATATATATATTACGAGGAAGGTTCTGTGCAGAACACTAAATATTATGAGAACACGCAGAACAAAATGAATCACCCATTTTTACAATCCTAAAAACCTAAAAAGTATATGAAAATGTTACAAATGTAAGATTTATTGTTTCTCACACTAGAATTCGAAACAAAATATGAAAAATGTTCAATTTGTTGTGAAACTAGCATAATAGCAAAAGGAATATAAAGAACAGTATAGAGAAAAAGATTGAACTTATTGATTGAGGTGTATATTACAAGACATACAAGAGACTATATATAATAGAGGAAAACTTATGGAACAAGTCTAATCTATTTTAGGTGTTGATAACCACATTAATAATAAATATATTCATAACACTCCCCCTTGGTTATCAACATAATACGCTTGATGCTGCCTCGTTAAAAATCTTACTAGGAAAACCCGGTGGGACAAAACCATAGCTAAGGTAAAAAGAGTGTAGCGTGTAATGCGCATTATCTCCCGCTGATAATGTTGCCTCATTAAAAACCTTACTAAGTAAACCCAATGGGACAAAACTTAGTCAAGGGAATAAGAGTACAACTTGAATAAGTCTCCCCCTCATTTTGACATGTATCCTTTAAGTGACGTGTGTCCATCGTCCTTGAAAGTCGAACAAAGCTTTTGTAGCCAATGATTTGTCGCTCGATCCCTTAATATGCAATCCTTTATGTTGAGCAATATTGTATAATCTTCTAACGAGACTTTTGGTGTCTCCTTTCAAAAAAAATACCATATGTCCACGACTATGTTTTGTTACATTCCTGCATCTACAAGACTAACCAAACTTGTTTTGATGGGTTAGTAAAATATAATCAAATATCGTTTATACCTAAAAAATTTCTTTGAGCTCATTCTAATATCTCTTCGCTTGACAAAGGTTATATCATGACAATAAACTCAAGTGAAAGATATTATAACCATACATATCTAGCATAACATATTAATGCACATATGCATAACTATGGTACTTCTAGACTGAAAATATCTACTTTGGTATGAGATGATAATAGTCATTCTTATAACAAGTGACTGAACAATCTTTAACATACTTTAAGGTTGAGCTTTGTCCATACTAAAATGTCCCAACAACTTCTAGATGTAGTTTGATCGATGGATAAAAATACGATCACAAATATACTCGAACTGCAGGTTGAGTAGTAACTAGACTGTGTCAGGGTCATTCAAAATTTTCCCCTCTAAAAGCTTGACTGTCACACCCCGACCCGCAGCGGAATGGTACGGGGCATGATGATTGCCCATAGCTCACGACACTATTAAAAGTTTAATATTTAAAGACACAAAATTAAATTTTGTCACACATAACATAGAATTCAAATATTAATGTCAAGTTTCAAAATCAAATAAATAAAAGCAACATATCATAGCCGGTTTATTACTAAGGCAATCCTACATGTCTTCAACTCAAAATCCGCCCACCATTGTGTACCTGTATCACGCGTAAAAGAGTTTTGGGTCAACAAACATGTTGGTGAATAGATTCGGTTTTTTATTTAAAAGCGTTTTTGCTTTATTAATTTTAGAAAACTTTACTTTTTAACATGCATTATCAAATGTGAAACTAGGTCCCTCAATATAACAAGAATTCAACAAATATCTCATAAGCAACACAAACACAACAACATTAGTAACCATAGACACATAGAGATTCAAGCCCCGAAAGGCGAATCTACGAAACAATGATGGCGATACCGAGTTCAACCCATGGCCGTGGGGAACCGGTCAGCCAGGTGGATCCACGCAAAACCAGTGACACAAAGCGAGTAACACATAGATGCACGTATAGAGAAACAATAGAAATTAGCAACAAGTGACACATAGAAACACATCGAAAAGCATGTTATCAATTTAATTAATAAATTTGAAATCGAGCACGAGATACACCCAAAAAGAGTTAATGGCAAAACGGGGAAAAGAGTTGAATCTACTCACAGGTTGCGTTTTGCTTAGTCTTGTGAAATACCGCACGACAAGAACCGGGTTATATCTAAAATGATAATCACCCTAAAATGAATAACCGAAATCCTAAACGAACGAACAATATATAAATTTTAGGAAATTGGGTTCTCCTATTTGGGGACTTATATGAGTTTTCAAAATAATATACAAATCGATATTTTGTACAAATTGTCATGATTAATTTATATAGTAATACAATTTAGTTTGTTATCATAATTGTTAAATGCTACCAATTTCAATTAATTAATAGAATTTATCTAACAAAATCATACCTTAGATTTCATGGTTATCACATTTTTTAATTTAAAATAATAAATTTTATAAAGAAATTTTATTTACTTAAAAGAAAATCCATTGATAAGGTAATTATCTAAACTTATAGAAAATTTATATAAGAGTCTGAAAACAATCATAGACCCTATAACAAAATCCGTAAAAATATTTATAGAATTTATTTGTGATAAACTTGTATTTTTATTTGATTTATCTAGTGATTAAAATATAAATAATTCACCAAAATTCCAATTGATATCTAAAAATTCCCAAAATTTACACACAATATACTAGTATGATATATAACAATAGCATACTTTCAATTTCATCAAAACACAAGTCTAAATCTAAAAGCCCCAAATTCTATCAATTAGAGTATGGCAGGTCCATCTTTGACCTTTGACCGTTTCGGGTTCGGGACTCGTTCTATGACCGTACTCCTATGTTTTGGGAGTCTGAAAAAGCTCTTCGTCCGCATTCCTTCTATCAGGCCAAGCCTAACAAGCCTTGGAAGTCGGCTAAGGCGCAATGCTCCCTATTTTTCGTGCTAACTTTTGGGTCTGCTAGCGCTTCGATGCTTTCGATTCTTCTTTCCTAGGCTATTTCGTACGTGTAAGCTTTCGAAGTCGTATATCGAATGAGTGGATATCAGGAATGGTCCCACATCCTCCCTTTCTCCCATCTTGCTAAGACCACTTTGTGTACCGCGTCTTCTATCGCTATCTACAGTGATTCTCCCATCTAACCAGAGTGAGGACTCAGCAGGAATAGCCGGACGTGAGAGAAAGACAAAAACAAGGGTTCTCGCGGCCCTATCGAATCCGTTCCCGAGTTAAGGTCACTTCATAAGTTGCCTTCTCTGGTCTTGCGGCGCACTCATTCCCTTTCCTTCCGCTCACTTCTGGACCCTTCGCTCCCGGTTAGTGCTCTTTAGCCCGGTCTATTCTGTCTGATATGATATCATATAGCCAGGAAAAGGGGATCTACTCGTCATCGCCTTTGAGCTGGGAAAAGCATTTACCTGGAGTCGGCTATGCCTGATTCAGCAAAGGAAAGAAGCCTTGATCCCAAGACTAGCTGTGTCTTTTTCGACTAGTGAGTTGTTGCCTAGCCTTGGTCACTGAACTCGGTCACTGAAAGACCTTTCGAGTCGAACTCAAGTGGAAATAATCAGACTGCTTCTATACCTTATCTCAGGTTATCCTTTAATGCCATCCTCGCAGTAAGGGAGAGGGGGATACTTGTTTTCTAACTCTGATAGCAGTCAAGTACTAGCTCCAACCGCTTACTGGAAGAGCAGAGAGCGCTTTTATCTTTAGTAGAGTTAGTCGACTTAAGGGGGGGCACTTCCAGGGAATATAATATCATCACCATTAAGAGAAAAAAGCTCAAGTGATTGTCTCTTTGCTAGAGCAGAGCCACTGGACACTGGGTGGGAAGGGAGGAAGTCTACTGCTCCCTTTCCTTAAAGACGAGTAAGTGCCGATACTACACTTTACTTAGCCGAGTCAGTCCCATTCATTTAAGAAGAGAAGCTTGTATTGGATTGCACTGGTTCAATGACTAGAGGAGCAGCAAGAGCATCCAGTGTTTCAATAGTAGGGACAGAACAACACTACAAGCAGAAAACAACATAAGAAAGAGAATCAGTATACTAGAAAGCAGGAAAGAAGCTTGCTATAAAATCACTTTTCCGTGAAAAGGCATCAAAGAAGTCGACTTAAGAGAGTACGGGCAGATCAAGTGAGGAAGATAGAAACAGGGATCGGTCTACAGCTTTAGGGAGAGATCCTTTTGAGTAGGGCATCTAACTCAACAATCATGAATAAGAAGAGAGTAGAATCTAGTTACAGTCCAGCTATTACTTGGCATACAAAGCAGAGCAAAAGTGATTAAGTGTCTCAATAGAACCGAAGTGTTGGAAGGGAAGCACCAGGAAGAAAAGCCAATCCATAACTAAGAACAGCAGTAAAGCTGGAAAGAACAAGAGAGCATCAAGTTCGAAAGAAGAAGACTGCAGTGCCTTATAACCTAAGCAGATGTCTACAACTTATCCCTTTCCTAAAAGAAAGTTTGTTTAAGTGCAGGTATGGGGCACTTCGTCAGTAGTGGTTCGTTTAGAAAAGTCTTATTGCTTGAAAGCACACAGCACATAGTAGGAAAGTTCGAGTGTGAAAGCAGTGTACTCATGCCCCTGAGATAAGGTATGCTTTTAGTGCGTTCTCTAATTAGAAGAGCAGGAGCATCAAGCACAGCTTATGCGGAAGCAGAAGTTGATGCTTGCCTTGCTGACTCTTCCATTGACTCTTCCAATATTGTAGGATCGAGATTCGACCTAAAGAGTCGACCAGAAGAGTTCTTGGATCAAATCAGAGGCGGAATACAGAGATTTGATCTTTGTTCAGCTTGATTCACACTAGAAATCACTTTGACTGTCTTGTATATTGATTTGAAAGCTTTTACAGATCACTTGACACTTCGGCAGCACCTCAGCTCCAGAATCACAAAGTTACAAATGAAAGACATGAGCTCACTATATATAGGCAGGCCAGTCCACATGAACTGGACATTGCCACTCCATGTGAAGTGGCCACTTCATATGAACTGGCATTTCGCCACTTCACATGAACTGGATCTGCCAGTTCGTGTGAACTGGTCCAACAACCCTAAAAACCTATTTTCTAGGCTACTGAGCTCCGTTCTATCCTATCTCTATACATGACTTGATACAAGACGAAGTCAACAGACATATGAACCAACAAACTCCCCCTTGGATGTTGACGAGTCTTTGGCATGCTGGTCTTCAGTCTCGATCAGTCTTCTCTCTCTTTTCCAAAGTATCTGACACTGTAAGCTTCCATCCATCTTTCTCTTTTTCTCTTTCTTTTTCATGACCGCAACCTGGTTTTCCAAACTTTACTCCAGGATTTGAATCTGTCTCTACACAGATTCAAAACGTCTCCTGGCTCTCCGTAGCTACATGATCCGAAACCTGCCTTTTTTCATATTCAGACTCCCCCTTTCAATTAGCTGGAATCGCAGTCTGGAATTTTCCTGCACATGCTCTACCCAAAAATAAATTCACAATTTTTAAGAATTTAACAATTTTAGAATCCACTTGGTAGAGATCGCTTGTAAGATCATATCACAACCACAATTAGTTATGATCTCTGTTAAACCACTTGTCTTTATAACCATAAAAAAATTTGGTATCAAATTAATGAACCATTTAAACATTCAAAATCATTTCACACAAACTCTCCCAAACCTGCTGTTCATCATGTTTAGCGCTTGAATTTTGAAAATCAGCTTTTCAAACATCAGTTGTAGAAAATCTTTTTGACTTTTTCAAAATTTTATGCTAAAACACACTTAAAATCTTTTTGAATTTTGTTCTAAAATGGAAAGCAGTAAAGAAATATTTACAGACAATATTTTTGTGAGTTTGTGTAAGAGGATCATATCAGTTTTTGAGACAAATCACTAGCACCATTGAGCTTTAAACACTTTAAGTTTTAAAGGATTCACTTAGATTGTCAGTATACTGATCCACTTAAATTTTCACACAAAGTTCAACTGTTTCGAGATATGAGATTAGTGTTTTAAGCACTTAAACTTATTCGCGTGTACCACCTCAGAATATACTCCCGTATCCAGATCCCAATATTCAGTCTTACAGGTGAGTATACCTAGATGATATCTGTAAGGGGTTAAATGCGAGACCATGAGAGCTCAGGCTATTGCTTCCGCAAAATCAGAGAGATGATGGTTCGAATTTTAGGTGTGTTCCCTTTAAAGAATCTTTTCTTCAACAGCACATGATTAGCATTTTGCAATGTTTCATCATTTTTTATGCTGAGGGTGATGCTTTTATTTCAAGCAAGCGAAAAGTATTATACGGGAACTAGGCCATTGCTTCCGCAAAATCAGAAGTCCCGGGATTATACCCCAGATATCACTAAGCATAAAGACCTAGTATCTCAGAAAGAGGGGTCTTTCAAACAAGATTTCGGGGGTTACCCATATATCCGAGAGATGTTCCCCACGAAATAAGTAAGCAATGATATTTAGGTTTATATCTCGAAAACAATCTACTAAGCGTGTAAAAACCTACTGGCATATCATCAGTGAGACCGTTTATCACATTTTATCTTTCCAATTCTTTAGCGTACTGTGATTGTCTACTGATGTACTATCATTTCCTCTTTTTCACAACAAAACTCATTTTTTTATCATGTTTTTGGCTTTTTCAAATTTTCTAGTGTTTTTGGATTTTCTGAAATTTCTTACTCCCCCTAAAATTCAAAACCATTTAAAGAAAATTTGACAAACCGATGTGAATTGCTTCAATTCGCCATCCACTTGGCGTAAACAATCAGAACTCCCCCTGTCAACAAACTATTTTCCCATTATGATTTCAAAACACTTAAGTTAGTTTTAATCAAAATGGTTTTTCCGGAAAATTAGTTTTGTTGGGGTTTCATCACATTGTTCTTTCAACCACTTGTAAAATTTAACACTTGAAGATTTTTCACAAAAACATTTTCCACTTGTAAGAAAGATGCCGATTCATGCTCCACGATTACCAACTTGGGAGCTCCGCCAAGTCAGAATTTTAAGTAGAGAATGTTGTCACCCAAGCCTGACCAGCCTTGGGTGATTTTGATTCAACTCTATCCCACCATCTTTTCGATTTATAAAACTCTTTTGCGCCCTTTACCTTCCCGTCAACCATCTTCCCAAAGATATGTTTTACATTTCCATTGAAAACCTTTTCAGCATCAAATTCTTCCTTACCAGCAAAGAATTGATCTGAAATCTCAACCTTTCCAACTTTTAGCTTTAAATTTTCTTTTGACAATTTCGGAAAGTTTTCATCGTTCAATTCTGGAACAGAATTCTCAACATTTTTTACAACAAATGACTCCTCTGACTTTGACGAGTCAGATTCATTGTCAGAACTACTCTCTGAACTTTTAATAACCCATCTTTGTTTGTTTAAATCGACTCTTCTTTGTAAAAACATTTCGAACTTTCACCAACTTCGAAAGTCGAATTTTTGAACACTTTTAATTTTTCTGCTGGTTGTTCTGTTTTATCAAGACATTTCTTTTTCAAATCTGAGTTAGAAAAAACTTTCTGTTTTGTATTGTTGGACTTGGGGCAATTCCAAGCAATGTGTCCAACTTCTTGACACTTGAAACAGGTTCTTCTGTCAATTCTGCGTTCAGATCTCATCATCATATTCTTCTTTCTTTCAGCGAGAAACTCTTGATTTGACTGTTTCCTGAATAATTTCTCCTTCTCTTCTTCTGAACTTGTACCTGCAACAAATTTAGTTTTTGATTTATAATTTTTCTTATTTTTATAATTTTCTGGAAGAATAAAACCCAAACCATTCTTTTTGAAATTACCATTATGGTTTGGTTTCTTTTGAAAACCATAACCAGAACTGTAACCCTTTTTCTTGTTCAATCTTTGTTGAACTATTGAAGTGTACTTTTTAGGTTTTTTAGTAAGATTTATATCTTTTATTTCAGAAATATTAATTTCTGTTAATTTGAAAACCTGTTTGATATGTTCAGTTTTGACACTTCTTATTGGAAATTCTTCATCAGAAAATAATTTGTTAGAATCATTCAAAGTATATGCCACTTTGATTGGTTCGTCATTCAAATTATTTTTCGACATCAGAAATTCTTTATTGTAAACCCGTTTGACCGGTGAACTCGGACTCTTGTCTGATGAACTCGAACTTTCAGATTTAGACTCTGACTTTGACTCTTCATCCATATCCAACACTTGATCGACCACTTTCTTTAATTACTCAGACTCATGATCAGTGTCAGACGCTGTGAATGTGACGTCAATATTGTTTGGTAACTCATCAATGGTTTCAGACTTTAACTTTATGTTTACTGCCTTTTTTAATCGTTCCTCATTTGGCTTTCTGGGAGAATAACTTTCCCAGATCGGAGGCGGACACTTGTTATACTTGACACTTTGTTTCTTACCAGTATCCTCTTCCGTCTTCTTATCTTGAAAAGCTTCAAGACCTGCAACAGTAGGATAAACTCTGTCAATCAAATAATCACAAGTTGTATAACTCAACAGCAATCGTTTGATTCTTTCATTTTCAATCTTTTCGAGTTCCAAATCCTGCTTCAGCTTTGCACAGTCTTCAATATACTCATTGATGACCCTCTGCTTAGTCATTAATGTTGAACTCATCATTGTTTGAGCAGCTCCCATTTCTAGGTTTGTCTTGTTCAAATTGTCAACTGTTCTGTTCAACACATCATATGATTCTTTCACATACTTCACATCAAACAACAATTTTTCTTTCAACTCTTCTAGCTCACTATTCTTCTTGTCTTTTTCTTCACACTGTTTGCAAGGTTCCAAACATTTCAGACAACGTTTTGTGACCTCAACAATCTTTTCAACTTCAACGATTTTTTCAACTATTTTCTCCACTTCAACAATTTTCTCCACCACCTTCCCAATCATTGGTTCTTCATCAAATTCTACTTTTACCTCACACTCTTCATCTTCAACCTTTTCTGTCGAATTTTCTTCAACTTTTGCTTTTTCAGCTTCCTTTTTTGCCTTTTCTTCAGGAATTCTTCTTGCTTCCAACTCTTTCTTCATTCTAGCAGCCTTCTTCTCATTCAACATCTCGATCTTATCTGCAAAAAACAAATTAAAACTGAATGAGTCTAAATTTTTTCTAGCATTATTAATGTATTCTTCCTCATCATCAGTGTCTTCATCACTTTCAGATGATCTGAAAATCTTCCTTCTTTTTGGTTTAGATTTGACTACTTCTTCTTCCAAGATTTGAGCAACAAAGGCTTTATTCTTTAAGTACTCTTTATCTGGAATGTATTTATCCCAGCTAAATCCCTCTGGTAACCTTTCATCATCTTGATCTACCAAACAAGCTTTCTTCTGTCCATCTACAATGGCACGGGATGATGAAGGTTGTTGAGCAATCTGATGATAAATTGATTTTCGATGATAATCGTTGTTTCCAAATGGATCTTGTCTTCCGGTAGCTTCTTTGTTTTTACACTCTCGTTTAAAATGCCCCTTTTCTCGGCAACGAAAACAAGTAACCTTTGATTTATCAAACCCTAACGGAGATGTAGCAACATCACGAAGATCATCTCTACCGGTGATTTGTGTAAATTTTTCTGCTCTTCTGACAGCACTGGCTAAACACCACTTGATATCCATCAACTCAAGTTCTTCAGCATCAATCTGGTCATAATCTTCTTTAGTAAGCATCTGATTGCCGATTCTTCCAGCAACTAAACTTTCATAAGACTCTAGCATAGTAACAAGTGATGCCATATGTTGCTTTGCCATTTCTGGAGAGAGATTTTGACCATTTTGAATATTCAATGTAACATTGCATTGCAAATTTGTTGAATTCTGTCTTTGAGGACTTGGTGTTGTGAAATTTGGATCAAAACTTGAATACGATGATGAATATCCACCACTCTGAGTTGTAGTGCTAACATTTGTTCCAGAAGAACCATCAGCACTGAAAGCAGTCTTAATCTTCGGACTCGAAGTAGTCTCAAATTTGCTTCCTCTGTAGTATAGACTAACATCTTGTTGAGCATTTGGATTATTAATGATAACAGTTTTCTGAATATCCAATTCATGTTCTTCAATCCTCTGAATGAACTTAGCCAAATTCATACTTTCAGATTTTCTCATATGTTTTAAGATTAACAAGTATGTTCCCCATTTATTCTGTGGTAGCGCATCAGCTAGTTTATCAACCCATTCATCGTCTTCTTTCTTAATCTCTAATCTTCTCATTTCATGAACAAGATGACAATATCTATCGATAGTCTTCTTAGTCGTCTCATCTTCAAAAGCTACAAACATATCAAATGATTTCTTTAGTAAAGCACGTTTATTTTTTTATCATATCAGCACTTCCCTTAAACTTTTGAATCAATGCCAACCAAATTGATCTAGCAGTGTCTTCATGTTGAAGCAAAACAAAGATATCTTCTTTTACCACTTGTTGAAGAATGCTAATCATCATTTTCTCACTGGTGTATTTTAACTTTTCACCATCTGAATAGTCACTAAAAGCTTTTTCATTCCCACGTTCATCTTTTGGTTTAACATAATCTACATCTAACGAGCACCATGCATCAAACTTATAGGCTTGCACCCTGTTTTCAAAACGATTTTGCCATCCTTTAAAATCTTCAATGTACATAAGCTTTGGCGGTTTTCGATAAGTTCCTGTCTCATTCTCACTATAAACAGTTTCAGCAACTGTAGTTGGAGTAACCGGAGTAGCAAACGTATTGTAAAATTCTTCTTCCATGTCTCAGTGTTGAAAGTTCACAAAATCACAAGATTCAAACAAACTGGGTCTAAATCCACACCGTGTGAACTGATGAAATAATGTCACTTCATGTGAAGTAATCAAACTCAAACAAACTGACTTGATGCGAACTGATATGAACCACCTCGTGCGAACTGGAAACATCTCGTGCGAACTGGATGTCTTATGCGAACTGAAAGGTCAACTCGTGTGAAGTGGCATATGGCCAGTTCATGTGAAGTGGACAAAGGTCAGTTCATGTGAAGTGAACAAAGGTCAGTTCATGTGGAGTGAACAATGGTCAGTTCATGTGGAGTGAACAATGGTCAGTTCATGTGGAGTGGAATCTTCAGTTCGTGTGGACTGGAATCTTCAGTTCATGTGGACTGGAAGGTTCACTCCATGTGGACTGGAGATATGACGATATATGTGAAAATCAAGACATTTTGACCGTTAGAACTATGTTAATTTTGAAAATATGTGAAGAATGTGAGTAGAAAACAGAAATTTTGGTGAAATTAAGCTGAAATCGGTAAGAACTCTTCCTCCTGAGCTCTGATACCACTTGTAGGATCGAGATTCGACCTAAAGAGTCGATTAGAAGAGTTCTTGGATCAAATCAAAGGCGGAATACAGAGATTTGATCTTTGTTCAGCTTGATTCACACTAGAAATCACTTTAACTGTCTTGTATATTGATTTGAAAGCTTTTACAGATCACTCGACACTTCGGCAGCACCTCAGCTCCGGAATCACAAAGTTACAAATGAAAGACATGAGCTCACTATATATAGGCAGGCCAGTCCACATGAACTGGACATTGCCACTCCATGTGAAGTGGCCACTTCACATGAACTGGTCCAACAACCCTAAAAACCTATTTTCTAGGCTAATGAGCTCCGTTCTATCCTATCTCTATACATGACTTGATACAAGACGAAGTCAACAGACATATGCACCAACAAATATAGTTGTGAACATCAAGAATGGTCAAGATTTTACAGAATCAGCAGCAAAACAGCATATATCACTACTTGCTTCAGTACTTGAGTCCTATGAAAGTCTTTTTGCCGGAAGAATTGGTAATCCTGACATGACGAAAGAAGACTACGATCAGATTGATCCAGAGGAGCTGGAACTCATAGATATCAAATGGGGCATGGCAAGCTTAGTGAGGAGAGCACAAAGGTTTATGGAAATAACCGGACGAAACAGTCTCTCAGGACCTGATCAAAAGCTTTTGTTGGGATTGAACCCTATCAGAGGAACAGATAATGTAAAGCCAAAACCGGATCACATCAGTGGACTATCAATAAGCAGCAGTTTACACTTTGCTCTCCCCTTGACAGTGGTTATCTATCTGCTGATACACTCTAAGTACTGCTCTGAAGAACAACTGATGAACCAAACACTGATGAAACAGCTAAAGACTGCTAAAAGGCAAAACACTGAGCTCTATCTACTGCTGACACTTAAGTACTGTTGAAGATTCAAGCACTGCTCATTCAAAGACTGATCACCTTTTGAAGAAAGCACTGATGATCATGTAATCAGTGCTTAGGCCACAACAGTGGAACGTGAACAGTGTTAGACTTGTTTTGTATTTTATTATCAATCAGTTGTTAGACATCAGTAGTTTGTGAACAGTGTTTATAGGTTGTTAGGCTGTTAGATGTCACTATCATGGTGACGTCAGCTGAGGTACATCAGTAGTTTGGTGTGCCTATAAATATGACAGTACTCTGTACTGTTATATTTGATTCGTTTTGAGTGAGTTCTTCTCCTCAATTCAATCCTTTCATCTTGTGCAACCAACTCTGGAGTATCAGGCTGAGGGGGAGTTTAGTTTGTAAGCATATCTGTAATCTTTTGCTTTGATTTGTAAATCTTTTGACTCTATGAGAAGCAATTGTTTATCAAACTATCTTCTCCTTTGATTGTGTTTGCAAAGTTTATTATCATTTCCGCTGCACTTAATCTCTGTTCATATCTATTGATTATACAATTTACACAAACTAACACAATCATGTGAGCCTCTGATCCTAACAATCGGTATCAGAGCCTGGACAGTCAATTTCGATTTAACAGTCAAATTGACATAACAGTTCGGCTCAAAATTCGTTGATACTAAGGTTGGTTGTAGTTAGTTGAAAAACAGAGTATCGAGTAAATCATGTTCAAAATGGTTATTCAAAAACTCTGTAAATCAACCAAGATGTCATATGACACACAAAACACTCATGGTTTCTAGATCTGAAAACATATCTGTTAAACTGTGAGATCATTTCATATTCTTAAAATTGATTTCAACTGTTGTTTTAATATTTGTGATGTTTTTATTAAAATGCTAAAGTATGAACCTCAGATTAACAAAAACCTATGTTCATAAAACATTAGTGTTTTTGTTAACTTAGAAGGAGGGGAATTATCACTTTAGTCATTCATATCTTATGTGTTGAAAACAGGTTGAGTTCCTCAAAAGGACAAAAACAACTATGTTAAAATACACTAAGTAAATTCACAAAAACTCAGAAGTGTGTCTATCTCAAAACTTTTGAAGACAAAAGAAAAGAGTATAAATATAAAACACTTATGAGTCAAAGTTTAGGGTAATAATGGTCATTAAGCAACTATGTGCATTCATCTGTTCAGGAAAAGGTTTTGATCCCAGTGAATGAACTCCAAAGAGGACTAGACAAATGTTCAAAAATTTATCCATGTGTCCTCATGTTTGCAATCAACTGACAAAGAAAATGGTACCAAACAGTGGTCAAAATGTATCCAAAAGTTTCGTACCACTGTTGTCAAACCACTGACCATTTTCAAAAACTTGTGAATGATGTGATTATATACTCTATTGAAATCATACCAGATCCTTTTTGATACTATTCTCAGAAAATCCTTTAACCATTTTTTGTTGCGTTCAAAGGATTTTCTCGAATAAACAGGATATATTACTCATATTTTTTTTGAATAATATTCTTGGAACTTTTGCTTGTTTTTGTTGGCAATAGTCTCAGCTCCTGTCAGGATGTAATACCTTATTTTTGGTGGTATTATTGTCCTCATAAATAGGTCAAAAGAAAATGGTACATATGCCAAGATCATGTCATACTCAGTTTTGCCCCAAAATTTTTATCAAAAGTTGATTGCAAACTGTGCTTGAATTACTAGGGTACTCATGTTTTAATTGAATATTAAAAGAAAATGAGTTGCCTTAGCAAAAAGTTTTCATCATCTGGGGTACTAAACCACTGTCTTTCAAAATTGACATGTGGCAAAACCTTGATTGAAAATTTTCAAAACTGTTGCTGAAACACTTGTCCTTCAGATCTGTACCATTTACCCTAACCACTGTTTTGTTCCAACGTCTGATCTCTAAACACTTTCCACTGCTGAAAGTTAACCACTGATCTCTCATTTTCTTGAAAAGCACTGATGTTCAAAATCAGTGTCTTATTCACTAATATGCTATCCACTGATAGTAAAAATCATCCACTGCCCACAATTTTTACCGTTGTAACCACTGATGCTTGATACGTCAGTGGCTCTTAAAACAACTGTTCTCCATACTTCATCCGTTTCATCAGTGTTTGACACGTGGTCAGTTTTTTTAGCCCTCAGATAGTAATAACCGCTGCCACATCAGCGATCATTTTTTTTCCCCTGAATAAAACCATGCCCTAAACCCCAAACAGGGTTTTACACTGTCGAATTGAATTCCAAAATTCTCTTCTCAAAGCAGTTTCCAACCCTTCTTCTCAAAATCTTCAAAAACGTTCTTCGTTCTTCTCTGCAAAAATGACAAAATCAAAGTCAAAATCAAAATCAAAACCTAAATCACCACCACCTTCAAAAGAGGTCGCTCAAACGACCAAAGAATCCAACGAGATACCATACAAATCTCCTCATAATTATCTGGGTTTACTCACAAAACCTACTGATAATCACACCTTTGACACCATCATTGATACATTATCTGCATCAAAGTACAAAAATTTGTTAACGGCAGATGCTCCCATTTATCTACAAACCCAGAACGAGTTTTGGAAAAAGGCGACTCTTGAAAAACAAGACAACAAAGTCATAGCCATTAACTCATCGATACAGGGTAAGGTGATCAAAATCACACCGCAATCAATATCAGAAGTTTTCAAACTGAATGACCAAGACGGTAAAATATCTTTTGATAAAGCCGTGATGAAAACTGATTTCATGAATAGGGGATATGCAGAACAATCAAAGGTAGATACCTTACAAAAAGGTTATTTTCCATCTGCACCCAGATTTTTATTTCACACACTCTTGATGTGTGTTTCAAATAAAACAACATCCTTTAACGAAATACCATTGAAGATTCAATGCCTGGGCTATGCTATTTTAAACAATAAAGATTACAACTATTCCCAGGAGATCTTCAATGACATGGTAAAGAATGTTGAAAGCAAATCATTTCTTCTTTTTCCAAGATTTCTAAGCTATTATTTTAAACAAAAATTTGAAAAAGAGGATGAAAATTTGCCCAAACAAGGTGTCCATTTTCAAATAAAAAGTCTAACAATTGAAACATTTTCAAGAATGATGGCACCAATAAAATTAAAAGCAAAGGTGCCTGAGCAAACTTTAGAAACTGCCACTGATCCTCAGGCAACCTCTGCTGAGCCCACTGCTCCAGGTGATCAAAGTAGCACAACCACTGCTTTGAAACCCACACCTGACATAACCAAAAAGACCAAAAGAAAAACATCCAGAAAACCCACCAAACCCAAAACAAAGGCAACTCTGGAAGATGAGATCCCAGAGCAACTGCCTGTGACAACACAAAAGTCACCACAAACCACTGCTGCTACTTCCTCACAGCAGTTGGAAGAAAGATCTCAACCCATGCCTAAAACTCCTCCTGCATCCTCACAAAAGGATCAGGTTGTAAGCACAGGGACACCACAATATGAAGCTCTGAATCCACTCGGATCCATCTTCCTCAGTCCTGATCCCAAGGACATGTCTCTTTCAACTCCCATACCCTCACCAATCATAATGCCACAATCCATGCTACCCTTGTTGCATGCAGCTGCTATAGCTCAGACACAAACCAGTTCCTCTCTATCACCTGTCACTGAGAGTATACCCCCACAGGTGACTGGGTCTGATGCTACTACTCCTGCTATCCCAGCAACAATTGAGGAGGTTACACCCCCTGAGTTACAAGTAACTCTCGGTGGTAGTTCAAGTGGAGCAGCAACTACAACTGGTGGATCAACAGATCCTCAGTTGGACAGTTGTTTCATAAGTAAGACTCCCTTGAAGGCAATATCTTCCATGGCAACTTCGGTAACCACCAGTGAGTTGGATCTAACCACTGGTACCATCAAAGGTTTATCGAGTGCTGAAGAAAGAAGTCCCCAGTACCAAGAACAAGGGGCATCAATGGGTGATTTTTGGGACTCTGTCCCTAAGACACACATTGATATAACCACTGCTGGTGGGGATTCAGATGATCCCAGTAAAATGGGTGATGATTCAAGATATCAGGAATTGACAGGCAGAGTTGAAAAACTTGAAGAATCAGTTTCTGAAATAAAGGAGATGGTGCAAGATATTTTAAAAGCTCAGAAAGCACAATCCACTGCTGTTCTACCTCAAGCACCTGCTCCACAACAAGCACTTGCTGCAAATGAGCTCTGGAATCTTTTTCAACCTATGCTTGAAAGACAAAAACAAGTGGCTGATCAGCAGCATGAAATGCATATACAAATGTTGACCAATATGGTGGAATCAAGGTTCAAGGATACTCAAGCAGATATCAAGGCTATTAAGGCCAGCATTCAAACTACCACTAGCAAAGCTCCTTCAACTTTGCTGTTCTTTGATGACCCCCTTGCAGATAATGCCAAAAAGGGGGAGATAATGAAGCAAATGAAGAAGAAGGGAATAGAACATGGCCTGTGTGTTGAACCTGAGCAAGCAAAGCAAACATCTAAACCACCTCCCACAAAATATGATACAGCTGATACAGCAGTAGTTACAAAAACTGCTGTCCGTAGTCAAACAGCTGCCATTTCATTAACACACACACTTTCAACACACACTACTCTATCACACACCATTACAACCACTGTTCCACCACCATCATCATCTATAATCATATCACCACCACTGCCTCCTGCCATAAAGCAGAAGACAGCAGATGTTACAACATCTGCTGTAATGACAACAGTGATTGAAACACCAGTTGTTTCAACCACTGTCAGTCAATCACTGTCACAAACCACTGCTATCCAATCTCAAACCACTGATCCTCCCAAAACATCATCTGCCCCTTCTTCATTAAAAAGGAGAAGAAATCTCATATCTGATGATGATTCACCACCACCATCATCACCATCAAAAACTACCTCACCACTTCCATCCCCTGCTCAAAAGCAGAAGACAACTGCTGACATATCAGCAGTTGTAATGACATCAGATGTTGAGACACCAGTTGTTTCAACAGCTGTTAGTCAGTCATCCACCACTGTTCTCACCTTTCCTACATCACAACCAAAGCTCTTCAATAGAAAAAGAAAGCCAATCCCTGCCGATGAAGGTATACATGATCCTAATGCTGCACAACATCCACTGGAACTTGAAGCCATCAAAAATGAGATGAGGCAATTCTATACAGAAGAAGACCCTTCAAAAAGAAGATTCTCCTCACTCATAGGCTACATGCCACCAGATGATATGGATGACTACCTCAAAATCAAGGCAAGGCAAGCTAAACTAAGGGCTAAAGTTGAGAGTGAACGTGAACGTTTAAGCGAAGATGGCATTGCTAAAAGACTGGAGTTCTACTTCACAAAAGTAAAGCAGATAGAAGAATTTGGACAAGACCTAAACAAAGAAAAGGCTGAACAAAGGAAAAAGTTAAGAAAACAATATCTAGCCTACATCATGAAAGAGAAATTCTATCCTGCTGAAGAACAACAGTTCGAAGAATGGCCAATAGTCGCTCTAAAGCATGAAGCAGAAAGGATTGAGAAAATCAAGAATGATCCTACAAAGAAGAAGAATGCTCCAAACTGGAGAAAATACAAAAAGCTCATTGCTGACCTAACTGCTGAGTATAAAAGAAAGAAAAAGGAGCTGGTGGATGCGAAAATGGATACTGCTGAAGCCATATCAAAATGGTCAAAACAGCAGACCGATGAAGCCTATGAAAGGCTAAAGAAAAGAAAGATAACTGTTTCAAGCACCTCAAAGAAGCGAGAACATATGATGAAGCTTGAACAGAAAATTGAAAACCTCATGACAATGTTAAAATCAGCAGACAGTTCTACTCTTGTGTCAAACCAAGTTAAAGGCAAACAGCTGACTGAAGAAGAGGTAATAGAAAAAGAAGCAGAGTATCTCAAGGGCGCCATCTTAAAAATGGGTCTGAATGAAGACAGCTCATCAAAGCTTCAAAACCTTTTTAAGAAGGTATTAAACAAACCTGCGTCTCCAAACACTGCAAAAGACAAGACAGAAGTTGAAAGACAAGAACTTATTGAACAAGAAACTGCAGAAGATATAGCTGCAGCAGACAAAGTCATTGAAGAAGCTTTCAAAAGAATGTCTGAAAGTCTGCAGGTGTTTTCAAGGCCATCATCCCTCAACTCATCAGCAAATAAGTCTCTCCCAAGAAACCCACTTGGCTTAAAAATACTAAAGTGGATGTCTGATCAAAAGACTCACGTATTGACCCTGGTTAGAGCCAATGGCGAAGTGAAGTACATATCAAGGAAAGAAGCACTAGGCCTTAGTGTTGAAGATTTGAAGGATCTCCTTGAACTTTCACTGTGTAGGGATGAGGATGACCAGAGTGCAAAGGAATTTAAAGCTGAATTCAAAGAACAAGCTAAGGCACTCTTGATGAGTAATAAAGGTCCTGAATAATGAAGGGTTTTGGCATTATCTGTTCCCGGGGGAGATTGTTGGGATTGAACCCTACCAGAGGAACAGATAATGTAAAGCCAAAACCGGATCACATCAGTGGACTATCAATAAGCAGCAGTTTACACTTTGCTCTCCCCTTGACAGTGGTTATCTATCTGCTGATACACTCTAAGTACTGCTCTGAAGAACAACTGATGAACCAAACACTGATGAAACAGCTAAAGACTGCTAAAAGGCAAAACACTGAGCTCTATCTACTGCTGACACTTAAGTACTGCTGAAGATTCAAGCACTGCTCATTCAAAGACTGATCACCTTTTGAAGAAAGCACTGATGATCATGTAATCAGTGCTTAGGCCACAACAGTGGAACGTGAACAGTGTTAGACTTGTTTTGTATTTTATTATCAATCAGTTGTTAGACATCAGTAGTTTGTATAGAACAGTGTTTATAGGTTGTTAGGCTGTTAGATGTCACTATCATGGTGACGTCAGCTGAGGTACATCAGTAGTTTGGTTTGCCTATAAATATGACAGTACTCTGTACTGTTATATTTGATTCGTTTTGAGTGAGTTCTTCTCCTCAATTCAATCCTTTCATCTTGTGCAACCAACTCTGGAGTATCAGGCTGAGGGGGAGTTTAGTTTGTAAGCATATCTGTAATCTTTTGCTTTGATTTGTAAATCTTTTGACTCTATGAGAAGCAATTGTTTATCAAACTATCTTCTCCTTTGATTGTGTTTGCAAAGTTTATTATCATTTCCGCTGCACTTAATCTCTGTTCATATCTATTGATTATACAATTTACACAAACTAACACAATCATGTGAGCCTCCGATCCTAACAGCTTTGATTTGATAAATCGAAAGTAACTTGCTTCAAATGCACAGAAAAAAGGGCATTTCAAACGTGAGTGTCCAAACAGGGAAGTGAACAATCATCAGAATCCGTTCACAAATGACTACTACCGACAAGCAATCTATCACAAGAATAGTCAACAACCATTGAATCAAAGACCTCAAATTGAAAACAAACCAGAAAAGGCTCTTTTGGTAAATCAGGATGATGAGAAGATGCCGGAAGGGTTTAGTTGGGATAAATATGTTCCTGGTGATGGTCTTGCTATGATGGCAGAGATTATTGAAGAGCCAGAATGTGTTGTTAAAACTGAGGAAGTCGGTGAAGTATTGAGTGAAGAGAGTCTGGCAGAGCTTGAAGAGGCACTAGCAGAAGTTTATTATTATCAATCAGAACAGGAGATTATTGCTAATTCTTTTAAATCCATAATGCCTCCAAACATGTTTGATTCTTTTGCAGGATTCTTCAGCGAGCCAACTACAGGTTTTTGCCCACAATATGACGAAGAAAAAGCTCCGATTGAAGAAATCATAGATGTTACTAAAGAGATGAATGAAGAAACTCTGAAGGAGATAGCTGACAAGGCGCTGATGGTCAAGCTGAAAGAGGTAGACAAAACTCAAGAGTCAGTATCTGTTGAAACGGAGTCTGTCGAAACGGAGTCTGTCAAAGCGGAATCTGTCGAAACAGAGCCAATAAAAAAGGAGTTAGTCGAAAAGCAGTCCGAGTTCAAATCAGAAAATCTGGATATCAAATCAGAAGAAAAATCAGAGTCTGAGTCTGACGGGTTTGGTAAACCAGAAATTAAAATTGATAAAGATGAAAAGGTTTTTGAAAAGATTGATTCAATTCCTGAAACACCATGCGAAAACTGTTTAAAACCGTGCATGGATTGTCTTGACAAACACAAACAGTTTCAAGAATTGAAGAAATATACTAACGAAGTAAAATTTGATCTTAACGATGTAAAAGAAGCATATGACACTTTAACACGTTCAATCAAAATGATTCAAAAAGAAATTATAGAAAATGATAAAGCTACTAAGTTGTTCAAAGAAACTGTCATGGAAAAGCAAATGGAGATAACTATTCATCTGGACACAATCGCATCTTTGAAAAAGGAACTTGAATTGATGCGTATTGAAAAAGAAAGAGTTGATAAGAAATTGATCAGTTATATTGCTTCATCTTATGTGATTAATCAAATTGTTCCTAAACTACTTGAAGCTAAATCTGCTTTCAACAATGTTCCACCCACAATATGGAATCATTATACACATAAATATCTAGATGGGGTGGAAGCAGCTTTGAATCTCAAATTGAGAACTGTGGAGAATGAGTTACCTGAAAGCATTGATGTTACATTCTCTCCATCTGACACTGAAAACGAGTCACAAGTGATTAAAACTGTTGTTGATCAAGTGTTGGATGAAGACAGTGATAACTCTGATTTCGGAACGGTTAAAACTCATTTGGAGAATTCCAATTCTGAGTCTGAAGATATGGAAATTTTCTAGACAAATTCATCCCAAAATCAGATACAGTTGTGGATGACGATTCGATCATTGTGGTTTACACAATGACCGGAACTGACAAACTCTATACTGATTTTGAGTATCCAATTCAGAATGCAAAATTGGAAAATGTTGAAAAAGTGTTCAAACTTGTGGAAATTGACATTTCAGAGATCAACAACAATGTGTTTCTACCAAAACCAAGAAAATATTTTGTGAAACAACAACCAAACAACCCGAGAAAGAAAGAAAGGGTGGGTAACAATGGTCACAACAAACGACATGGTAACAATTTCAAAAAGAAAGGTGTCGGTTTTGAGAAGAGAATGGCTAAAAAAAAGATTAAGCCAAAAGAAAAGTTGAGCGATGTATTTGTTGCGGGAAAGAACACAGTTGATGAAAAAGATTATATCTTTAGTCAGAAAGCAATTGATGATTTCAATGCAGCGAAAAAGTTGAAAGAAGAGACCAACATATCTACTTTTGTTGAATATGAAAAAAGAGTCTGTTACCGCTGCAATGAAATTGGTCACATGGCCAAACAGTGCGTTAAGAGGATTGAAAAACCAGTTTTCCAGAAACCCAAACCTAAAACTTCAAATGATGTGAAAGGAAAAACACCGATGGTTTCCCTCGTGCGTATTCAGAAACTCGGTGAATCGTTGAAGTCTGAGGACAAGCCAAAATCAACTTTTGAGATGGGTGAATCTTCAAAATCTCCAAAGACTTCAAAGGTTTATCCTAAAACAAATATTTTTCAAAATCAATCATGGGTGGAAAAGCCTAAACAATCGTTTGAAGAAAAGAAAACGGAAAAGGTCTTAAAATCTGAATCAAAAGTTTTTGCAACCGATGTTGAGAATCTTGAGTTTGAATTGGACAAATTGATTGAGGAATTCCCACCAATCAAGGAGGGAGATCTAAAATCAAAGTAAAAAACTATTGTTCCAAACGTTGTTTTCAACATTCCAAAAGTTGATGTGGATCATGATCTTATATTTGGTAATGTTCCAAATGTAAAGAAATCTTGGGCATCGTTGTTTGAGTGAATGTCTTTGATGTGTGCAGGGGCTTCTGAGGTCGATCATCTCCAAGTGGATCATGGATAGCGGTGCCTCGAGGCATATGACGGGAATGTTAGCATTGCTCTATGATGTCAAATCAATCAATGGAGGATATGTTGGATTTGCAGGAACGCAGGGAGGAAGAATCGTTGGTGAAGGAACTCTTACAAATGGAGTTGTATCGTTTGATAAAGTGAACTACATCGTTGAACTTGAAAACAATCTATTGAGCATATCGCAGATTTGTGACAAGTCGTTCACAGTTCATTTTACAAAAAATGAGTGTTTGGTAATTAAACCTGGTTTTAAAATTCCTGAAGATTTGGTGTTGATGCGAGCTCCTCGTGAGAACGATTTATATGTACTAGACATGAGCATCGCAACAACATCAGACAAAAAGAAACAATGTTTTGTAACTAAAACAAAAGCAACTGAAAAAGAATCAAGAATGTGGCATCGTAAGATGGGTCACATTCATGTGAGAAAAATGAATTTCTTAGTTCACAATGATCTTGTTGAAGGTGTTAATCTGAAAAAATTCCATCTGAATGATGATTGTGTAGAATGCAAGAAGGGTAAGCAAACAAAGAAGTCACACCCAAAGAAGCTCCATCAGACTACCGCTAGAACGACTCCATATGGATCTGTTCGGACCGGTAAATGTGAAGAGTGTAAGTGGAGATTTATATTGTCTTGTGGTCACTGACGACTTTACAAGATTTTCATGGGTGATGTGTATTGAAAGAAAAGATGAAACTTTTGATTCGTTGATGATTTTATTCAAAAAGATGGAGACACTGTATAAACTGCCGATCAGAAGAATTCAAAGCGACAACGGAACAGAGTTCAAAAACAACCGTATGGAAGAATTCTGCAATGACAAAGGCATTCTTCATGAATTCAACGCACCATATACTCCACAACAAAACGGTGTCGCAGAACGAAAGAATCGCACATTGATCGAAACAGCTAGAACTATGCTAGCCGATTCCAAATTCCCGATATTCTTTTGGAGTGAAGCAGTTGCTACAGCATGTTACACGTTAAATCGTGTTCTTACAGTAAAGAAGTACAAGAAAACCTGCTTCGAATTACTTCATCGCTATAAACCAAATCTGAAATTCTTAGAACCTTTTGGAACACCTTGCACATTTATTGATCCAGATGGTAAATTTGGTGCGAAAGTTAACGAAGGTTTTTTTGTAGGTTATGTGAGTCCACTGAAGAGAGTATTTGTTCCATGCTTGGGGAAGATTATTCAAGTTCAGCATGTTGATTGTCAGAAGTTTACTGCTCCGGCATAACTTCCCGGAAAAAGATTGTTGTTTGACTACGACAAACTCTGGGAGTCATTCCAATTGCCGACTGAACCAAGTAAGGAGGAAATATCATTACTATACCAACATCAGCAATCTATCTCACAAGAACAAGTGCCAAGACCGTTGGTAGTTTCTCAGCCCACCGTGGGTGCAAATGATCACGAGGCCGGTCCAAGTGGAACGACACACGAAACCTCAGAAGAACCAGCTCTGACATTTGATCAATCTGACGACTCAGAATCAGAATCCGATCCTATTTTTGACGAGGAACCAAATGTTGCAACTTCAGAAGCTGTGGATCACACGGGTGATTAGGATATCACAAACTTGCAATCGGAAGTGAGCGTGCCAGACACAGTCATGCCGAGAACTTTGTCTTATCATCCTTCAGAACAAATCATTGGAGATCTTCAAAGTGGAGTGAAAACACGCGATCAAATCAACAAAGGTCTTACATGTTTTTATTCTTCTGTAGCTCCTTTACAGGAAGAATTCTCATTGAAATGCTTTATTTCGCAGGTAGAGCCAAAGATGTACAAAGAAGCATTAACTGAAGATAGTTGGGTGAATGCAATGCAGGAAGAGCTGCAACAGTTTGAGAAGCTTGGAGTATAGAGATTGGTTGATCTACCTTAAAATCAAAAACTGATCAAGACCAAATGGGTCTTCAAGTGTAAGCGAGATGATAGAGGGGTGATCGTGCGAAATAAAGCACGTTTGGTAGTCCAAGGGTTTAGTCAGCAAGAAGGCATCGACTTTACTGAAGTGTATATGCCTGTTGCTCGACTCGAGGCAATTAGAATCTTCCTGGCATTCGCGTCTTGGAAAGGATTCAAGGTCTACCAATTGGATGTCAAATCTGCATTCCTCTACGGAAAGATCAAAGAAGAAGTGTATGTCAGACAACCACTGGGTTTCACCGATCCATTGCACAAAGACAAAGTCTATCTACTCGACAAAGCGCTTTACGGATTACACCAGGCCCCGAGAGCTTGGTACGAGACGCTTACCCAACATCTGCTGGTCAACGGGTTCATCAGAGGGACTATCGATAGCACTTTATTTACAAAAGAGGTTGCAGGGCATCTACTCATCGTGCAGATTTACGTTGACGACATAATCTTCGGATCGACAAACGAAGAATTGTGCAAAGAGTTCGAGAAGGTTATGAAGAAGAAGTTTGAAATGAGTTCGCTGGGGGAGATGAAGTTCTTCCTAGGGCTTCAGGTGGACCAAATGCCCGAAGGAATCTTCATACACCAGACAAAATACGTGAATGATGTGCTTGGCAAGTTCAATATGTCTGAATCATCTCCAATCTCAACCCCCTTGGCTCAAAATCATGGGATTTGTCCAGATGAAAGCGGAGAAAAAGTGGATGAGACGCACTATCGGTCGATCATTGGTTCATTAATGTATCTGACAGCATCACGCCCGGACATCATGTATCCAACTTGCCTCTGCGCCCGATACCAGTCAAGCCCGAGACAGTCACACATGATGATTGTGAAGAGAATGTTACGATATCTTAAAGGTTGCCCAAGCACCAGCTTGTGGTATCCTAAATCTGGTGACTTTTCTCTTACTGGTTATGCTGATTCTGACTTCGGGAGCTGTAAGCAAAATGCAAAGTCCACAACTGCTGGTTGTCAGTTCTTCAGAACTCGACTTGTTACTTGGCAATGCAAGAAACAAACCACAGTCGCTCTCTCAACCTATGAGGCTGAATACTTTTCGGCTTCCAGCTGTTGCTCTCAGATCCTCTGGATACAGCAGCAGATGAGGGACTATGGTTTGTAGTTCTTAGACACGCCAATCTTTGTGGACAATGAAGCAGCAATAAATATAACTAAAATCCGGTTCATCACTCTAAAACGAAACATATTGAAATTCGACATCATTTCATCCGTGATTGTTACGAGAAGAAATTGATTCGAATTGATCATATACACACCGATGATCAGAGAGCTGATTTTTACACAAAACCTTTTGATAAAAAGAGATTTAACTATCTTTTGATATTAAACGGGTTGAAAATTTTGTTTTCTGGGAGGGTTGTTGAGTGTGAAGCCGAGGAGGACGGCGATCAGAAGTGATCTACGTCATGTTGTTAAGTTTCTGTACAGTTTTATTTTCTACTTTTGATAAAACTGATGCGTGTGAAGTGTCGTTAGTTTTTAATGTATTTATTAAGCCCTTTTTAACACTTTTGTTTAGCCAAGTTTTAAATTTATAAAACAGGATATTTACTAACACTAAACACACATATGGGCAAGTGCACCCATCGTGAGCGTAGTATAGTGTTGGAAAGATACCGAGGTCATCCAAGGACACAAGAGCTTTTAATACCGGTTTATCCTCAACGTCTAATCAAATCAAAAGTTTAGAAAAATGTTTTAAACTAGAAAATAAAAAGCTAACTAAAATGCTGAAAAATAAAAATAAAAGAAAAACAGATAGACAAGATGAATCACTTGGCTCCGACTCGTGTTTAGTGTAACCTTTGATTATTTCCGCACTTTTGCACTATTTAAGATATTATCTTAGTTATTGTAGTAGGCCCCTCTTTTGGAGGTGACGTTACCCTCAACCCAGTAGTTTGAGTCAGCAAGGATACAATCCTAAAGGGTCGGATTATTGAAAGATAATTAATTAAGTTATTAATGCATATTGTGGTAGGCCCCTCTTTTGAAGGTGACGTTACCCTCGGCTAAGTAGTCTGAGTCAGCAGGGATACAGTCCTAAGTAGCCGGGTTAAAATATTAATAGTAGTTTAACTTATGAGGGGGTCAAAGAGTTTGGACCCCCGCCATCCAATACCGTTAAGTATTGAAGGAGGTCCTACTAAATTTGACCCAGGTCCTTTGCAGGATCTATACACTGAACAATGGCAAGACTCTTACCAAACCGTTCCCTTAACCCCCGACCAGGTAGCCAACATACCTCCATGTAGACCGTGGAGATATGAATGGTGAAAATCTTTTATTTTATATAGACAGTAAAATAATGCCAAGACACCACGGACAAACGATAAGGAAGAATCACCTTCAACATAAGAAACTAGTTATTAAAATCATTAATACATAACCAATTAAAAAGTGCGAAAAGATTAAAAATAAAAAGTATTACACTAGACACTTTGTCTTCACCAAATGATGTAAGAGACTTAGGCAAACATGGGCTTGATTGTCAAGAACTCTTACGATCAATCTTGGATCCCGAGACGACTCACACACTCTATGATGGACAATGGATGATGGTGGTGGATGATGGTGTTATGGTGGTGGTGGGTGGTGGGTGAAGGGTGAAGGGTGAGAGAGGTGGTGTGCTAAGGGATGGTTTGAGCTTGAGCCAAGCACTCCTATTTATAGGCTGAACAGAAGCTCGGGCACAGCCCCGTGTCCAGTGGGCACGGCCCCGTGTCCACATCCTTCTCTTTCTTCATTAATTGCTCTTGTCTTTATTAGTTGACCACTACCCTGTGTCCGCTGGGCACGACCCCGTGTGCAGAAGTGTATTTGTACTATCAAGATTTGCCTAGATTCTGCAAATCTTATAGTTGACCACGACCCCGTGTCCGCTGAGCATGGCCCCGTGGTGGGCAATAGAAGCTTCTACAACTTTGTCTTTTATGCTGACACTTGGGCACGCCCCCGTGCTCACTGAGCACGGGGCGTGTTCAGCCTTCTGTTCTCTTGTTTTGCTTGGGAAGATGCTTTCGGGGAGGTCGGGCATGCCACGTTTGTTCCTTTTCTTGTATTTATGTTAGATTTAGCTGCCTTTTTGCTTCTTTTGTTAATTTGAGCTCATTTAATCCTAAAAATACAAAAGGAAGACAAAAACACACTTTTTCCAACATTAGTACTAAAAAAGGGTTAGTTTTATGCCACAATTGATGTAATTTATATGTTGCATTTTGCACACATCAAATACCCCCACACTTGAATCTTTGCTTGTCCTCAAGCAAAACTCTTTATAATGTTGCTTTACACTCCCAAATGGAATGGGTAGAAGAGAAGGTTTTTGGGCTTGTCATAGAGTGTCGGGATTTCCAAGATTCTTTATTTAGTTTTATTTTTATTTATTTACAATCATATTCGTCATGATTTATTTAAAACTTTTCATAAGATAAATTACTTATTAGGGCATAACATGCCTCTTTAAAATTTTATTTATATACAAGTTCACATACCTCACGGGGGATCACTCAACACTCGGCCGAAGATGTATTTTAGTGAATCACTCGAGAGCGGCATGGAATTTACTCCTACCATAGGCTTGCCAAGCAATCAATCCTCCTCCTTTTTAACTTTATACCTTTGTAAATATCAAGAGGACTTTTGGGTAAAGGGTTAGGCTTGGGTTAAAGGTAGGTGGTTGGGTTAGTGGTTAGTGGTTAGTAGAAATAGGCGAAAAAGCGTAAAAAGCATCGGTTTTTGTAAGACTTTCTATTTTTCAACTTTTTATTTTGATGAAGCCATAATTCCAAACAAAGTTATTTTTGATGAACTTGCTTGTTTATTTGTTTTTGCTTCATCATCAACACATAATTTTTTTTTTTTTTGAAAGTCATATGAAAAACCGAACTTGTTACTAATACAAAGGGCTGAAAATAAAAAGGTTTTGGTGGGTGAAAGGGTGTTTGGTTTGGGTTTAAGAAATGAAAAGGTTTAGGCTCAAAGGGGTTAACTAGGGGGATTTTGGGTAGGTGGTAAAAAAAAATAATGGTATAGAAATAAAAAGGGTTAGTCCTAATGCCTCTATCATATACTTACTCGGGTTTAAGTTGGTAAGGACCGGGAATGTATCGTCGTGGCAAGTTCTAGAGTTGTAAGAACCAAGCGGCTATTCACACAAGAAACGAAAAATGAGCATTTAGTTTAAAGATATGTATTTGTATGCTCAATAAAGGCTCAAAACTCACTTTTGTGGGAATAGGTTTTTATGAATACAATAGGATTTATGGCTACACAAACTGTCGAGAACGGTTCTAAATCTGGTCCAAGACGAACTACTGTAGGGAATTTATTAAAACCCTTGAATTCTGAATATGGTAAAGTAGCTCCGGGGTGGGGAACGACCCCTTTGATGGGCGTCGCAATGGCTCTATTTGCGGTATTTCTATCTATTATTTTAGAGATTTATAATTCTTCTGTTTTATTGGATGGAATTTCAATGAATTAGATCTATAAGAACCCCCAAGTCCTAGCTTTTCAATAAAAAATGAATCCTTTAGAGCTCGGATTTCTAGCTCATTCTATTTTGGTAGTTCGACCGTGGAATTTCTTTGTTTCTGTATTTCTGGAATATGAGTGTGTGACTTGTTATAATTGATCCTATTAATAGTACAGAGAATGGGTCTGTCATCTTGATAGAGATGGTTCTCCTTCGTCGGATATTTTTTCTAGTATCTGGAACACGGAATATATGAAATAGATTAAGAAATATTTGAACTATGATTCATACTTAATATTCAAACCTCGCGACCAGACTGTGATCAAGTATATATAATTAAAATTTAACTAAGCTTGTCATGCCTTTTTATAATTTTCTTATGTTGGTTCTTTTTATCACGACGCTTTCGGTTGTAAATTCGTTAAAATATAACCTTTTTAGAATTTTGAAATTCCCAAATTAAACCTAGACAAGTAAAAAAATGAAAATTTTCGAAAAAATTTGGGGTGATTAGCGGTTCCAATAGAGTTTTGTGTAAGGCTTGTTATTAGGACTTACAAGATTCAAGGTTTAGCATCCCCCCCCCCCCCCACACTTAAATTACACATTGTCCTCAATGTGTCCCAAAAATAAGTTTTTAGGTTGATTGAATGTGTAAAAGGTGTGAATTAAGCAAAAATTTGTGTTACTGGGCGCTGGACACGGCCCCGTGCCTGGTGGGCACGACCCCGTGTTCAGGTGCCAGTAACGAAAACTTACAGAAGGTGGACACGGGGGCATTTCGGCTGGACACGACCCCGTGTCTGGAAAAAAGTCCGCATATTTAGACAAACAGCAGGTCTGAGGTAGTGGGCACGGGGGCGTGTCGGCTGGACACGACCCCGTGTAGACAGTCTGCAAGGTTGAGAAACAGGTTTCTGGTTCTGGTTCTCCTGTCCCGGCTTTAGTAGCACTAAGGTTTAGTGCTCTAAGCCTTGTATGTACCTGTTTTATCAATAAACACTCCACCAAAACATAGCAAACATCCTAGATTACCAGTGTTCAACATCCCATCCATCACAAAGTTAAAAAAAAAAGAAAAAAATGTAGAAAATAAAAGAGTTAAAGGAAAGTAAATTGTTTGACACACGACACGCAGGCCGGAAATTGTACAAGATAAAAGGTTAACCTGGGGAATCACCAACCAACCGCTTCTTCCTCCGCTCCTCCCGCCTAATCCATGTCCTCGTCCTCCTCATCATCATCTCCACCATGCCCAGCAATGTACTCCCGGATATTTCCAATATCGTCTTGGATATCGGATATGTTTCTCTTGATCGCCCCAACCCGGTTGTACGTGTTGCTTGCCATATTGTAGGTGTTCCTGGTGCACATGAGATTTTCCTGCAATAAATCATGTAAACTTTGTAAGTTAGGAAAACCGCCTCCGGAGGAGGACTGGCCTGGATCACCATGGGGCTGGTACTGGTACTGATGATGTTGTGGAGCGTGAAGGACAAGTGCCTCCTGCGGGTTCCATGCATGCCCTTGCATCCTTTGGAAGCTCACCGTCCCGTCTTCAGCCTCATAGATTAGGTTCATTGAGCGGCATATGTGTATATCTACCCTACCCGACCATGGGCTCCTTCCGAATGACCTAGGTATGTTGGTGAAGTGCTTGAAGAGACGGTACACCCATCCCCCAAAGAAGATAGGGGTTGGTGCAGTAGTAAGGCGGTTATGATAGATGTTTCGGAGCATTAGGAATGGAACATCGAGGTGCCTGCGGTTATGGATGCAGTGGAGGACAACTAAATCTCTTAACCCAACAACGCCACCGCTATCATGCCTTTGGCTAAGAGAGTAGCCGAGGAGCCTATGGATGTATCGGTAGAGCGGGTCCCTCAACTTCGTGCTCTTAGTGCTGCTCGGATTGTAATGCCCTTCACCAATATGAGCCCACGCGGCTTGGCGATCGTTCTCATATATCTCTCACATCCCTCTAGTATTTTCCTCGTTACCTGCATCTTCTTCCGCATACAACCCGACAATCGACCCAAATTGTGCCATAGAGTGTAGGATCGTTTTTGACGACCGAGTGAGTCAATCTGAGCTAATATACGACAGTTTGAGTGGCGGAAACAAACAAACTGTTTTGAATCAGAAAGAAATGAGTAGAAATAGAGTTATATCACTTTAATACGATCTTCTCATTCATATATTGACTTGACAAACCGGCAGAGTAACTTTACACTTCTGAAGGAACTGTTACAAATGAGAAAGACATGCACCATATATATAGTAGACAAGATTTCGCTTGAATATATACATTCAAGTTCAAGCGAAATCTACATTAAAAATATTGAAGCGATACCCACATGCATTGTTTGAAGCGAAACTTCCATGTAATCTTGTAATCAGTTTTGTCCTCTTGTGTAGATGATGTAGTGATGATGTCATCATTACATCATGCCTGAATAACTTCGCAACAAACTCGAGACTCGACATAAGACGAAGACGACAGATGAATGCACCAACAGACTCCCCCTCAGATGTTGACGAGTCTTAAGTGTCGAGTATTCTCAATCTTCAGTCTTAATCAGTCTTTGTGCTTCACTCTTTCAATCAGCATCAATAGACTCCCCCTTTCAGTAGTCTCTTCAGGCTCCCCCTTTCGTCAAGCTTCCCTGCTTTTGGGATCGACGCCTGGCTTTCCGTATCCAAAGAATCAAAAACCTACACATCTCAACCTCTTGTAAGACAATCATATAACACACAATATTGTGATTCAAATTAATGAATCATCTAAACATTTGAGGATTATCTTCCAATTTCTCATCATCTTAACCAAACCAATTGTTCATCTTGTTTAGCCTTTTAGATTTTGAATATCAGCTTTTCAACATCAGTTGTCAAAAATCTTTTTGGATTTTTCAAAAATTAGGCTAAAACACACTAAAATCTTTTTGGATTTTGTAATAAGAGAAATATAATGCAGAAATGAAATATGTACAATCATATTTTTGTGAGTTTGCGAAAGAGGATCATATCAGTTTTTGAGACACATCACAAGCACCGTTAAGCTTTTAAACATTTTCAGTTCTAAACGATTCACTTTGATTGACGATATAATTGTCCTCTTAAGCTCAATCTAAAAACTTTCGAAATTGCTTACCGATACGTTAAGGTATATTAATTTTGCACTAAATTCTTATGGACCCCACGATCTCAGCATATCCCCTCATCATGCAATACACTAACTCAAGTAATGCCTTTAAACTTTTCATCAACTGTGATTTGTGCGAAAACAAAGCAGAATGTTTAAACATTAACAATCAGGTCGATACTTCCGTATACGCAGAGAAAGTCCAATGTTTAAACAAAATAAGAAAATAAAACAAGTTGAAGTTGTTTAGGCTTTAACCACCAGGTCGATACTCCCGTATACGCAGAGGTGATCCAAAGCTTAAACGAAACACCAAAGAAAATAAAGCAGAACGTTTAGGCAACAACATCCAGGTCGATACTCACGTATACGCAGAGGGTGTCCGATGCTTAAACAAAATAAAGAAATCAAACAAGTTTAAATCTTTGCAAAATAAAATGCACAATCACAGCGACTTTTCAGCAAAGTTGTGAAAGTTCACAAACTTAACCAGTTTTATGTCTTACGACAATCAGCGATTACCGAGTAGGCACACAATCAAGAAGGACAAAACTAAGTACTATGCTTTTGACCATGTTTCCCACTAGAACTAGGCTTTTTCATTTAGGTTTGTATTGTTATCGCAAATCTACTAGTCTAGCTGAGCCTACCGTCACATCTTTAGTGAGATCGTTTATCACATTTTAACATTTCATTTCTTTAGCATGCTGTGATAGTCCACTGATTTACTATCATTTCCTCTTGTTCTCAACAAAACTCATTTTGAATTTTTTCAATGTTTTTGACTTTTCAAATTTTCTAATTTTTTTTAAAATTTTTACTCCCCCTAAAATCAAAATATGTTTCAATTTTGATTTTCCGAAAAATTTGAAAATAAATGCAATAAACTGTACAAAGTAAAGTGACAAACTGATGAGAATTGCCTCAATTCGCCATCCACTTGGCATAAACAATCAGAACTCCCCCTGACAACAAACTATTTTCCCATTATGATTTCAAAACACTTAAGTTTGTTTTAATCAAAATGGTTTTTCCGGAAAAATTAGTTTTGTGTGTCGTTTCACAAACTTGGGGTTTCATTCATCACCTATTTTCAATTTCTTGTAGGTTTATCACAAACACAGTTACCACATGTAAGAAAGTTAAATCAAGTACAACTTAATGTCCTTGACTAACCACTTGTAAGGCGAAAAATCACCAGAGTGAAATTTCTCAAGAAATGTGCCGATTCATGTTCCACGCTTACCAACCTGGGAACTCCGGCAAGTCAGGTTTTTCAGTTAAAGAGATTCACCCAAGCCTGACAGTCCTTGGGTGTTTTGAACATACCTTTTTGATTCATAAAATTCTGTAACTCCTTTTACCTTACCCTCAACCATTTTTCCAAAGATATGTTTTACTTTGCTATTAAAAGCCTTTTCGACATCAAATTCTTTCTTTTCAGAATAGAATTGATTCGAACTTTTCACTTTACCAACTTTTTGTTTAAAATTTTCATTCTGCAATGGTGGAAAGTCGATATCATCCATTGGCGGAACTGAATTTTCACTTTTGAGCTCAACTTGTGGCTTCTCTGATTTTGACGAATCAGAATCATCGCCAGAACGTGGCTCCTTTGTTTCCGAAGAAACAAATTCATCGCCATGAACATTTCCTTTCTTCACACTCCATTCTGTCCTCAGATTTGCATCTGATGAATTCGTTTTGCTTGATTTGTCATTCTTTGAAGAGCAAAACAATTTATCAGAACTCTTCTCTGTTTTACTTGTTGTATCCGAGGACAAAATCCTTTTAAGATACTCTCGTGCTTTCTTTCTTTTCTTTCTCAGTCGGTCTTTCTGTCCTTGTGAAAGCCTCACTTTCTGTTCTTTTGGCTTTTCTTCTACCTTGACTGATTTCTTTGTTCTAGCCACCCATGATTGAGTATCAAAAACTTTTGTCTTTGGATAAATCTTTGAAGTCTTTTGGGTTTTCGAAGATTCACCAATCTTAAAAATTGATTTCGGTTTTTCTTCGGACTTCAATGATTCACCTCTTTTCAGAATTCGGACAGACGAAACCATTGGTTTTTTACCCTTATCATCAGTTGAAGTTTTAGGTTTTGGTTTTTGCAAAACAGGTTTCTTGAAAACGGATTTTTCAATCTTTTTGGTACATTGCTTCGCCATATGACCAATCTCATTGCAGCGGTAACAAATTCTTTTGTCATATTCGACAAAAGTTGATTTGTAGGTCTCTTCTCTCAACTTTTTAGCTGCATTGAAATCATCAATGGCTTTTTGACTGAAAATATACTCCTTTTCAGCATCAACACTTGGACCAACAACAAAAACATCATTCATTGTTTCCTTTGGTTTAACATTCTTAGCCATTCTCTTTTCAAACCCAATTCCTTTGTTTTTAAAGTTGTTACCATTTTTCTTGTTACCATTACCTTCCCATTCCTTTTTCCCAAAGTTGTTGACACGTGTTGTAACAAATGATTTTTTAGTTTTTGAAAAAAATTCTTTGTTATTAACCTCATCAATGTTCATTTCAACCAACCTAAAAACTTTCTCAACATTCTCAATTTTCACATTCTGAAGAGGATACTCGAAATCGGAATAAAGTTTGTCTGTTCCAATCATAGTATATACTACCATAATTAAATCATCATTCGCACTCTTGTCCGATTTCGGTATAAACCGTTCCAAGAAATTACTCTCATCTTCAGAATCTGTAACACCTTTCTCAGATTGTGACTTCTCAGAGTTATCAATCTCTTCATCTAACACCTGATCGACAACAGTTTTGATAATCTGTGATTCGTTGTCGGTGTCGGATGCAGAGAATGTAACATCGATGCTTTCAGGCAAATCATCCTCAATTGATCTCAATTTGAGATTCAAAGCAGCTTCCACCCCATCTGGATATTTCTGTGTGTAATGATTCCACATTGGGGGTGGAACACTCTTAAAGACTGGTGTTTCATCAGGTTGTTTTGGGACAATCTGTTCAATCACATATGAAGATGCTATATAACTCATCAACTTCTTATCAATTCGCTCATTTTCAATTTTAGTCAATTCCAATTCCTTTTTTAATGATGCGATTGTGTCAAGATGAAAATTAACTTCCACTTGTTTATCAAAAAGTGTTGCTTTTGCTAGTTTTGTGGCTTTATCATTTTCGACACTTTCTTCTTTAATCATTTTAACTGTTCTAGCTAGAGTATCATATGCTTCTTTGACTTGTCCTAGATCAAATTTTAACATGTCAGCATGTTCTTTCAATTCCTGAAACTTAGTGTTTTTTTCGAGACACTCCATGAGCAATTTTCACTTCCTGTTTACCGACATCTTTGAACTCTGACTCAGACATTTTCTCAGATTTGACCTCCTCAATTCCTGACTCCTGATCCGACTCTTTTTGAACTGACTCGATACTGACAGACTCAGTATCAACAAACTTCATTTTTCTAATCTTTTGGAGTTCAAGTTCTTGATCTTCAATCTTCTCGATAAACCCGCTCAAATTCAAGTCTAAATATCTCTCCTTCAAGGCTAACAAATACGTTCCCCACACATCACGCGGTAAAATATTTGCCACTTTGTCAACCCACTCCTTATTAGACTTGGTTATCCCTAATTTTCCCATTTCCAAAACTAGAAGGCAATATCGATCAAACAATTCTTTTATAGACTCTCCTTTGATACCTGCAAAATTATCAAATTTTTTCAGTGCGATATAGATCTCAGAATTCATTTTTGGTAATGAAAGAATTACAAAAACAAATTTTGATCAATACAAAGATTCACACAATCAAACGACTATTCGATTGAATATCAAAGATTGAGCGACAACGGATCGAGTGGAGATTTGCTCGTGCGAGTATCCAATACTTGACAAATTACCTTGTAACAAATTGTGACCCGTATGAGTAGGTTGTCACTTTTCTTTTGATTTTATTAAAGAATTCGACAATTGTTATCTTTTAATGATTATTCAAATGACCGACCACTCTTTAATAACTTTGCATGAAAACTAACACGTAGCAATCAATGAATCACATGAATCGATGATGATCAGTTATCAAATCATAGGCCGGTTGCTTTCAAATGAACTTCTATCAAATCAATTCACAAACACACAAAACATTCACATGTTACTGTTTAAGTTCACATGAGCCGCACTATATATTTTCAAACTAAATCTGATTGTGCCTTTCAATATATTCTATTATCACTTCACAAAACAAATTGATTTTTTAATAATAACCGACAAAAGTTCGTGGATTTTTAATGACCGACTAACATTTTGTTCTCATGTAAAGTGGGCGGCAAATTTTTTAATATTTCTCACAATGTAATTTGACCAAACAATCCACTTATCCGATCACCTGCAATATCATTGGTAATCACAACAGTAAGCTGACAACACTAATGTTTTTAATATCTCGATCACATGCAACCTGACACAATATCACATGATATCTTTTTCTCAACAACTAACAACCTCGTAAACTGTTTCACACTAATCCATGTATTTTCACGTGAAATCAGTACTGTCACAAAAGCTAAATCAGATTGTCTCAAGCGAAATCCACAATTTCGCTTCAAACCAACAACAATTTTTCAAGCTAAATCAAATTGTTTCAAGCGAAATCCACAATTTCGCTTCAAAATACCACAAATTTCAAGCGAAATCTAACTGTCTGTTCAAGTCAAATCTGTTTTCCGTTCAAGCGAAACCCTGTTTTCAGTCCATTTTTATGTAAAATAATCTGAATTTTAATCTGAAACACTCAAGGGTTTGTTAAAACACAATTTTACACACACTATGAAAAACTCAGTCCATTTTGTCCGTGGAATAGTCCAGAAATCAGATTATGTGTAGAAAAGTGCTCTGATTCAGGTATATTATCTCATAACTGGCTCTGATACCAATTGTAGGATCGTTTTTGACGACCGAGTGAGTCAATCTGAGCTAATATACGACAGTTTGAGTGGCGGAAACAAACAAACTGTTTTGAATCAGAAAGAAATGAGTAGAAATAGAGTTATATCACTTTAATACGATCTTCTCATTCATATATTGACTTGACAAACCGGCAGAGTAACTTTACACTTCTGAAGGAACTGTTACAAATGAGAAAGACATGCACCATATATATAGTAGACAAGATTTCGCTTGAATATATACATTCAAGTTCAAGCGAAATCTACATTAAAAATATTGAAGCGATACCCACATACATTGTTTGAAGCGAAACTTCCATGTAATCTTGTAATCAGTTTTGTCCTCTTGTGTAGATGATGTAGTGATGATGTCATATTGATGATGTCATCATTACATCATGCCTGAATAACTTCGCAACAAACTCGAGACTCGACATAAGACGAAGACGACAGATGAATGCACCAACATAGAGATCGAATATCTAGTTCCACCACATCTGAATGCTACCCCATCATTGTCGAATGGGTCGCACCTTGAGTTGAATGTGAAGGTGCTATAGAATTCCAAAGTGCATTCGTGGACGGAACGGAGTCGAGTTGTTAAAGCGACTCTCAATGATCCTGTGACAAGGTTGTTGAAGCGGTCGAGTTGATTTACCAATGCTAACAAATTCGTGCATGCTTGCCTTGGGTATTCTTCCGGTCTTGTTTAAAGTACTTCGTATCTAGCCCTAGCATCGAGCTCATTTGCGTTAAACCTCGTGAACTTCCTAGCCATCTGAAAGAATACACCAAAAGTTAGCATGAAACATTAGGATTTTCGGAAAAAACTGCAAACAGTGTGCTGGACACGACCCCGTGTTCAGCGGACACGACCCCGTGTTCAGCGGACACGACCCCGTGTTCAGGCGTCTGTTACACAAAAATATCATTTTTCGACCCGGTTTCGAAAACTTGAAAATTTTTGGTCCAATAGGTGCGGTTTCCCCCGAAAATGAAACCCCAAGTGCCGTTTTTCCCAAAACAACCCGTTTACCCATTCAATTTTATCTTTTTCGGTTCAAAAACAAGGGTTTGGGGTTTTTGTGAGAAATCAGGCGAATCTTTGAACAATACAAGTGCATTTACTTCCTTTAACACTAATCTAACTAAATGCTAACAGATTAAAGCAAAAATTTGAGGTTCGATCCGGGTGTAGTTCAAGAACCCTAGATTTTTCCCCAAATTTTTGAAGTTTTAACTACATGAAAATGTCTAATCTAACTAATAATAGAGATAGAATCATACCTTGATTTTGTTAGAATGATAGGAGACGTTGAAAATCTGCGGAAAATCGCCTGGAACCAGAGCGTTTTCGGGGAAACGGGGCGTGTGGAATGAAGTAACTGTTATGAAAAAGGGAATATATCCCGACAGTAGCGCGGACACGGCCCCGTGTCCAGCGGACACGACCTCGTGCCGAGCAAAGTTTTAAATTTTTTTTTAGTGCTCGTGTGAGTGCCCTTTGTTTCCCAAAAAATTTGGTTAAAAGACTTACCGATTTAAATGTTGTCATAATCGTTCGTAACTTACCAGGTATGATGTTGATGTTTTCATTCTTCAACCATTTGAAGCGAGATCTCCTCCTCTTCATCCTCAATGAATCCTTGATAGAGTTTCAGCCGTTGGCCATTGACTTTGAATGGGGGTCCATTCCGAGATTTAATTTCTATTGCACCGTGTGGGAAAATATGGGTGATGGAAAAAGGTCCTGACCACCTAGACTTTAATTTACCAGGAAATAATCGAAGTCGTGAATTAAACAAAAGAACTAGATCTCCCACTCGAAATTCATTAGGTTTAATATGTTTGTCATGCATGTTTTTCGTTCTTTCCTTGTAAATTTCAGAGTTTGAGTTTGCATAATTCCTAAGCTCGTTTAATTCATTTAATTGACAAAATCGATTTTTACCAGCAAATTCTAAATCTAAGTTTACATTTTTAATTGCCAGTAGGCTTTGTGTGCAATTTCTACTGGCAAGTGACAGCTTTTTCCATAGACTAGCTTATATGGGGTTGTACCTATTGTTATTTTATAAGCAGTTTGAAAAGCCCATAAAGCATCATATAATTTATCTGCCCATTCTTTTTTATTTAATCCAACGGTTTTTTCAAGTATTCGTTTTAAACCTCTATTAGTCACTTCGGCTTGTCCTTTTGTTTGAGGGTGATACGCTGTTGAGACCCGGTGATAGACCCCATATCTTGTTAAAAAAATTTCAAGTTGATGATTGCAAAAATGGGTACCTCTATCACTTATTAATGCTTTAGGTGTGCCAAAACGAGAGAATAATTTTTTCAGAAATCTTACCACGACTCTTCCATCATTTGTTGGAAGTGCCTCGACCTCGGCCCATTTAGACAAGTAGTCTACTGCCACAAGTATATATTTGTTTCCCTTTGATGGTGGGAAAGGTCCCATAAATTCGAGTCCCCACACATCAAAAATCTCACAAACAAGAATGCCATTTTGTGGCATTTCGTTTTTGGAAGAAATATTACCTGTTCTTTGGCACGCATCACAAGTCTTGACAAGACTTTGGGCGTCTTTGTAAATGGTTGGCCAATAAAATCCTGAATCAAATACCTTTCGTGCGGTACTTGCGGCACCATGATGTCCTCCGTATGGACCTTTATGACAATGGCGGAGAATTCTTCGTGCTTCACTACCATGTATGCATCGTCGGATTAGTTGGTCGGCACACATTTTGAAAAGATATGGATCTTCCCAAAAATAGTGTTTCACATTGGCAAATAATTTTTTTCTTTGATGATGTGGCCAACCCTTAGCGACTATACCGCTAGCTAGGTAGTTAGCGTAGTCGGCGTACCATGGTTCTTCCTTGTATTCCACCATTTCTAGGGACTCCGTTGGAAATCTTTCGTTGATTTGCTCGTCCCTGGTTGCCTCCAAAGCTGGGTCTTCTAAGCGTGAAAGATGATCTGCTGCGGTATTTTCTGCTCCTCTTTTGTCTTTGATTTCAATATCAAATTCTTGGAGGAGTAGAATCCACCGAATCAAATGTGGTTTTGCGTCTTGCTTTTTGAAGAGATATCGAATGGCTGCATGATCTGTATAGACTATAGTTTTAGAAAGAACAAGATAAGAACAAAATTTATCAAAAGCAAACACCACAGCTAGTAACTCTTTTTCAGTTGTTGTGTAATTTTCTTGTGCATCGTTAAGTGTTTTACTAGCATAATAAATTGGGTGAAAATGCTTTTCTTTTCTTTGTCCCAAGACAGCTCCAACTGCAAAGTCACTGGCATCACACATGATTTCGAAAGGAAATTTCCAATTAGGCGCAATCATGATAGGTGCATTGACTAGCATTTCCTTTAAGGTTAGAAATGCTTGATTGCAATCCTCGTTAAAGATGAAAGGAGCATCTTTTTCAAGTAATTTTGTTAGAGGCCATGAGATTTTAGAAAAGTCTTTGATAAACCGCCTATAAAATCCGGCATGCCCTAGGAAACTTCTGATAGCTCTAACGGAGGATGGGGGTGGTAGTCGAGAAATTGTATCTATTTTGGCTCGATCCACTTCCATTCCTTCGCCAGAGATTTTGTGACCGAGTACTATTCCCTCCGTTACCATGAAATGGCATTTTTCCCAGTTAAGGGCGAGGTTAGTTTCCTCACATCGGGATAGCATTCGTTCAAGGTTATCGAGGCATTGTTCGTATGAATCCCCAAAGATAGAAAAGTCGTCCATGAAGTCTTCCATTGTCTTTTCTATCGTGTCGTGGAAGATGGCTACCATGCAACGTTGGAATGTTGCGGGGGAATTACATAGACCAAACGGCATGCGTCGATAAGCAAAAGTTCCATAGGGACATGTGAAGGTTGTCTTTTCTTGGTCTTCGGGTGCTATCGGGATTTGAAAGTAACTTGAAAAACCATCCAAGAAACAATAAAATTTATGACCGGATAATCTTTCTAACATTTAATCAATGAAGGGTAAAGGAAAGTGATCTTTTCTTGTTGCTTCATTTAATCGTCTATAATCTATACATACTCTCCATCCTGTGACGGTTCTTGTTGGTATTAGTTCATTCTTTTCATTAGTTATCACCGTCATACCTCCTTTCTTTGGAACTACTTGTACGGGACTTACCCAAGGACTATCGGAGATAGGATAAATAAGTCTGGCGTCAAGTAATTTGATGACTTCGTTTTTAACCACTTCTTGAACATTGGGATTTACTCGACGTTGTGGTTGTATTACCGATTTGTAGTCATCGTTCATTAAAATTTTGTGCGTACACATGGAAGGACTTATTCCTTTAATATCTACAAGCTTCCAAGCGATCACATTTTTATGTTTTGTCAAAAGGTTAATTAATTTTTCTTTTTCTAATTTATCTAATTTAGACGAAATAATTACGGGTAACTTACCATCTTTGTCTAGAAAAGCATATTCCAAACCTTTTGGAAGTTCTTTGAGCTCAAGAGGTGGGTCTTTAGGAGACTCCTTATTTGGTTGCTCATTTTGATCAAGAACCTTAAAAGTTTGTTTTATGGCGACCTCTTCTTCAACAAAGTGGTCAAACTTTTCACTTGTATCGGGTGGTTCATCTTCATCTTCAATTAGGGGGTCATTGTTGCCGAATGGATATTTCATTGACCGTTCAATATCGACACTTTTTTTAAATGCCCCTAATTGAAGAGGTAGATTTTTGAACTTCTGGTTTTTCAAAGCTTCGTGAGTTTTTACAAATGGTCGTCCCAACACTATAGGAGCGTCATCGAGGATGACAAAGTCGGTGGGGACTATCATTTGATTTGTTTGAACCATGACATTCTCAACTACACCGATTGATTTTATTACCTTCCGATTGGATAGAAAAATGGGTATTTGAAGTGGAGAAAAATGTGATATTACTAATAAAGGAATTTTGAAAAAAACATGGTACCGGTGTAATGTTAATTTCAAATGGGTCTTCTTTTATTAGTGAGGTTTGATCAGTAGTTAACTTAACACTTACCGTTTCGCCAATTTTAGTGTTAGTGTTTAACTCTTTTAAAAACTTAGCATGAGTGGGAACTAAACAATGATTTCCAAAAGAAGGTGACAAGAGATTAATTTCTTCAAAATTAGACTCTTCTTGAATTTTAACGTTGTCGGACTCACCTTTTTCTTTGTCTAACTCATGTGTCGGTTTTTCACTTATTTGTTCTTCCATTTTTACACTTTAAGTTATCTCTTCTTTATTTAATTGTTCTCTTGCGCGGGACTCCTCTTCCCTTGCGCGAGATTCTTTTATATAGCAATCGATAACTCTAAGGTGTTCTAATATCCTATCGGTCACTTCGGTGATAGAAAAAGGATCGGGATTTTCAGAGCTTGAATCCGGTTGTTCGATCCTTTGTTCCTCATAATACCCATATGAAGTAGATGGTTCACACCATTGTTCTTCATTGTAAGCATATGATGGATAAGGGTCATAATGTTGTTCTTCATAATACTCATATGAGGTGGGTTGTTCACGCCATGGTTCCTCATAATAAGCATACGAAGGTGGTGGCTCATATCTTGGTTCCTCAAAGTATGAGTAAGAAGGCTCATACCTTGGTTCATCAAAATATGAGTACGAGGGAGGAGGTTCATACCTTTGGTCTTCATAGGATGTGTATGAAGTCGATGGCTCGTACCTGGGCTCCTCATAGTAGGTGTATAATTGGATGGTTGATATGAGTGACTATATTGAACCGAGTGCGGATTACTACAATTAGTGCATTAGTTACTCCTATAATCATCCTCCTCATAGGTGTAGTTGTAACCTCCTGAGTATTGATCCATAAGAATCACTCAGCAGACCACAACCAAGTCTCGAGATCAGAAAACAAACATAAAAATGGAAACAGAGGCTGGACACGGCCCTGTGTTCAGTGGACACGACCCCGTGTGCAGAATCTGTATCTGGGCGTTTTAATTAAAGTTACTGATTTCGTTGAGCACGGGGGCGTGTTCAGTGAGCACGGCCTCGTGTTCAGCTTCTGTTACTGGGTGTTTTATGATAAATATGCAGCACGGCCCCGTGTTCAGTGAGCACAGCCCGTGTTCAACTTACTGTAAATGCAAAACTAAACTAAAATGCAGACAAATGTGCGCGCGTTTTGAAAAGGTTTTGAAAAACTGATTAGGCCGTCGATTTTAAGCTTTCTTAAAATCCTTGTGTCCCCGGCAGCGGCGCCAAAAACTTGATGCGTGTTTTAATGTATTTATTAAGCCCTTTTTAACACTTTTGTTTAGCCAAGTTTTAAATTTATAAAACACGATATTTACTAACACTAAACACACATATGGGCAAGTGCACCCATCGTGAGCGTAGTATAGTGTTTGTAAGATACCGAGGTCGTCCAAGGACACAAGAGCTTTTAATACCGGTTTATCCTCAATGTCTAATCAAATCAAAAGTTTAGAAAAATGTTTTAAACTAGAAAATAAAAAGCTAACTAAAATGTTGAAAAATAAAAATAAAAGAAAAACAGATAGACAAGATGAATCACTTGGCTCCGACTCGTGTTTAGTGTAACCTTTGATTATTTCCGCACATTTGCACTATTTAAGAGATTATCTTACTTATTGTAGTAGGCCCCTCTTTTGGAGGTGACGTTACCCTCAACCCAGTAGTTTGAGTCAGCAAGTATACAATCCTAAAGGGTCGGATTATTGAAATATAATTAATTAAGTTATTAATGCATATTGTGGTAGGCCGCTCTTTTGAAGGTGACGTTACCCTCGGCTAAGTAGTCTGAGTCAGCAGGGATACAGTCCTAAGTAGCTGGGTTAAAATATTAATAGTAGTTTAACTTATGAGGGGGTCAAAGAGTTTGGACCCCCGCCATCCAATACCGTTAAGTATTGAAGGAGGTCCTACTAAATTTGACCCAGGTCCTTTGCAGGATCTATACACTGAACAATGGCAAGACTCTTACCAAACTGTTCCCTTAACCCCCGACCAGGTAGCCAACATACCTCCATATAGACCGTGGAGATATGAATGGTGAAAATCTTTTATTTTATATAGACAGTAAAATAATGCCAAGACACCATGATACGTGGTTGAAAACCGGTGATCGTTTATGCTTAAGTTGATGTTTTTACATAGCTTTTAATCTTGAATAGCCTACTTTTAATGTGATTTGTGTTTTACGGGTCTAAATAGTTTAAGGAGCTAATCGGGAGCTAAACGGAGCACCGGGACGCGAAACGGATCAACCGGGGATGTGAAATGAAGAAAACCGGGTTAATCACTAAGATTGGATGTATTTTGGGGAATTTTGATGGATTTAAAATGAATATATTGGAAGATGGCATGATAGAGGGCTGAATTACGAGAACGTGGGCGAAAACGGTGAGTAAAACGGAGCTATAACGAAGAAGTTATGAAGAAAACAATTTTGGACGAAACCGACAAAACCAGGCAGCGTCGGGGACGCCCAAAAGGGCCGTCGGCGACGCCCTCTGGATTGTTCCGTCGGCCAGAAACCTCCGTAAATAGCTAATAAAGCCGTCGTGCGAAACTGAGACTTCCAGGGGCCGTCGGGGACGCCCTAAATGGCCGTCGGCGACGCCTCCTGCATTCTCATATCGCGAAAAACTTGATTTTTGAGTTGGGGGACGAGTTATAACATCAATTTTGACCAAGAAACGGAGGTTACACTTCTTTTTGAGTTTGAAACTTGTTTTTGGAACCTAATATCTATCACCATCATCACTTCCAATCCAGCTGGGACACCTTCCATCATCCGAATCAACCGAATCACCACTCAACCCATCATCATCTCCATCATTCAAACCCTAACCATTCCACCATCCATTCACTTCCACAATTACCCAAACCCTAATCACCATTCCATCATTCTCCAACTCAAGATGACCCAATTCAAGCTTCCATCATCCGTTGATCGTGCCTCTTCGACCATGAGCGGCTAATTCTTGGAGGTTTCACCCCGGTGTAGGTTATTGTAAGTCTAGGGTTTGAACAATGTTTTAGTTTGATTTTGTGACATCTTGAATTGTATTTGAATTGATTGACGATTGTCTTTCATTTGAACTATATTTGTGAATTGTCGAGTGAGTTATGAAATTTGACTTTGCGAAACAAGTTTGTGCAATTATGCCTTGTCATTCAAAAGGTTTTACTTGTCCGAAGTAACGAAGTGCATTGTGGTCCGTGATATGCGTTGATAGCAATTGGCACCTAAGCTTTGATGATAGAAATCCGTTAATAACATATTCAAGTGAATCAAATTTAAAACGTGTAAGAACCCTAGGATTACAATTACCGAACCGGGTGTGAGCCTTGTTTTCTCTATCTTGTTTAAACCTTTAATTACATTCTTGCAATTGTTAATCATTAGTAGTATCAACCCAATTACATTAGTAATTTTAATTCACATCTTTTCAATCAAACAAAAATACACAAAAACAAGATAGCAAGCTTCATAAGTTGTGACATGTTTTCATAATTCAATCGAATCCATTCACAAACCACATACTCTTCGTGGTTCGACCCCTTACTACCACTAGCTATTTGTTAAGGGTAATTTGGGACTATAAATATTATCTTTGACCGGAGCGCGACACTCCGATCAAATTTTGGCGCCGCTTTCGGGGAGTGCGTGCGCTTTGTGTTTGGATTATTGTTTGAATTTCGTGTTTATCTGTTTAAATTGTTTAGTTTATTTTTTCACTTTGTCTTTTTCCTTGTTACGCGGGTGTGTTACTTGTGCAGGTTATAGGTAGTGTATGCATACGCGGAATTCCGGGAGGACTTCACCTTTAGTCTACGAACCGGAAATCGAAAGAGTTGCAAGGAGAAATCTAGCAAGGCAGTTAGAAGCAACTCTTGCTTCTAATCACACCAATCAAACACCACAATCCACACCGACCATTGAAACCGATTCAATGGCAAACCAAAACTCCAATCACCCAAACCTCAACCAAAATCAATTCCAATCCCGAGGAACCTTTTACCCTGCCCAAAATGTTCAACCTATACCTCAAGAGCGACCGAGTGGTAACAACAACAATGGACCACCCACACCACCTTTCCAAAACCAAAATCCCAACAACAACCAAAGAACACCCCAACAACAAAACCTTCATCGACAAGCTTCCTTACCCCTCAACCTTGATGACCGGAACGTCAAATCCAACCGTTGAGGTAATCGAGATCGTGGCAATCCCGCGAACGAAGACCCATTTTTCAACATAAACGATTTGAGGAACGCCATCCCCGATGACGAACCATATAGTGTTCCCGGTTATCAATCGCCGGAACATGTGAGCGTGCATACGGAAAATTCGGACGATGGGGGCTATTATGATGATCGGGCTAACGATGACGAAGATTGGAGATACATGAATCAGGGTAACATCTACAATGCAAGAGGGTATGAAGATGAGGAGTTTGGCTACCAAAACGCCAACTATGTGGGGAACGATGATTATGGGTATGGGGATAGGAGGAATGACAGTTACGGAAATAACCGCCAACCACGAAACAATAACCAAAGAAACCGAGATGATGGGTTTTACAACAACAATAACAATGTCAACCCTAATCGGATTCCTCGTTTCGTGGGAGGAGGAAATCAAAGAGGTAATCAAGGTAGGAATCAAGGCGGAGATAGAAGGGGTGATCGAAGGGATAACCGAAGGCCGGTCGATCAAGAGGTTAACGGTCCACAACGTCGTCAACAACCTCCACGGGGAGTGAATGACCGTTTTCGACCGGTAGTTACCGATAATGACTCTCCTATAGTGTGCGAAAGGAGAATGTTTGATTGTAAACCTCATTACATCAATATACTTCCCCACTTCAATGGGAGGTCTAATGATGAGCCGTACACACACTTGGCGGAGTTTTCGTCCATTTGTAATACTATCGGGGGGCACAATTTCGCCTTAGAGGAGGTCAAACTTCGCTTGTTCCAATTTTCGTTGAAAGACAAGGCAAAGCAATGGTTTCTCACACTTCCGGCGAATAGCATCCGGACATGGGGTGAGATGCAACAAGTCTTTTTGGATGAATACTATTCGATGGCGAAGACCGACGACACTAGGGATGAAATAAGGTCGTTTCGGCAACTATCGAGTGAACCATTACATGAAGCATTCCCTCGATTCAAAGAATTAATCTGAAAGTGCCCACATCATCAAATCGAAAGGTGGGAGTTGGTTAAATGCTTCGTGAGGGGTTTAGATGATGAGACGTGGAACCGCCTTGAATCGACCAGCAATGGAACTCTATTAAGCAATCACGAGGATGACGATTGGGAGTTCCTAGAAAGAATGAGTAAAAGGTCAAAAGTGAAAGAGTCAGCTGATCGAGCCAAAAAGCACCCCACCTCAAGGTCTTGGCCCGATCGTGATGTGAATTCTAAGGATCGAATTGAAACGTTAGAGCGGGAGTTGGCTCGCATGAAGAAAAGAGAAGTGAATGCGGTGCAATACGCCGTATGTGAGGAATGCGGAGAGATCGGTCACCGGACCGAGAATTGTCAAACCACCGTGGAGGTGAATCAAGTGTACGGGGACCGAAGGCAATATGACATGAACTCCAACACTTATCACCCTGGGTTGAGGAACCATCCTAACTTTAGGTATGGTAATTCCTCCAACCAAATGAACCCGAATTTCCAATCGGGAAATCAAGGTGGGTATTCGCACCAAACTCGCCAAAGAGGTTACAACCAAGATGGTCACGGGTCGACGAATAATCAAGGAGGTGGTGGTGATTTGAATGCAAAGATGGATGTAATGCTTTCGATGATGCAAGAGTCCAAGAAAGAGAATGAAATTCGGGACAAATCGCATGAAGCATTAGCAAAACAAGTGGGCCAACTTGCGGAGGAAATGGCTCAAATGAGGGGAAGCATGGGAAAGCTCCCAAGTGACACTACAGTGAACCCGAAGCATCAAGGTTCAAACACAAGCAACGTGAGGAATGCACGCGTTAACGCGGTAAGTATTCTTTTAAATGATGAAGTTTGTAGTGTTGAAAGCATTCCACCACCACAATTAGTTGATGGTGTAATGGAAAATATAAATGATGAGCTGGAAATTGAAAATGAACAAGAAACGACTTCACAAAGTAAAATTGAAAATGTAACTAAAAAATATTTTTGTGAAAATTGTTTAAATCAACTTAACCCGATTAATGCATCAAAATTTGAAGAACGTTCCCCACCAAAGGACGAGAGGTGGGAAAATTTTAAACAAGCAAAAATTAATTTACCGTTACTCGATGACATTAAAAAGGTTCCGGCTCATGTGGAATGCTTAAAGGAGTTAAGCATCGAAAAACAGCACAACAAATTACCCGAACCAGTTGATTTGATATCTCATGTTAGTGCCATTCTATCGAGTGCCCTTCCTCAAAAAGCTCAAGATCCGGGAGACCCTCTTATTCCATTTCAAATTGGAACCTTCAAAATTGAGAGGGCGCTCCTCGATCTTGGAGCTTGTGTGAGCATTTTACCTGGGAGTTTGTATGACCAATATGATTTTGGTCCATTAAAAAAATTTGATACTCCCGTGGTATTGGCCGATCAGACTCCCACGCATCCAAGGGGGATGGTGGAAGATGTGATTGTTAAGGTGGACGATTGCTACTACCCAGTTGACTTTTTAGTAGTAGACTATGTTGGGTGTGTTGAGGACACCCAACCGATAGTTATACTGGGTAGACCGTTCCTGGAAACTGCTAATGCCATAATAAATTATGCAACGGGAACGGTAAGCATGACATTTGGGGACCGGGAATTAAATTTGAATGTTTTTCCAAAATTTACTAACCCGCTTGGTGAGGATAAGTGTCCTAAAAAGGACATGAATCAAAAAAAAAGTATGTGCTATGGTTGGTAGGTTGGTAGGTTGGGAGAGACAAAGAAGAAGACGGTCAAGAAAAAGAAAGCGAAGAAGTCACCTCTAGAAAAGAAAGAGGAAGAAGAGGTGAGGAAGTTTGGACCGTTTGGAAACAAATGGTACGAATCACCGGTGGGTGATTTTGAGGAACTCGTGGACGGCAAGCATGCCATTCGACCACCATGAGGTGGTAAGTCAATTGTTGTTGTATATTTTATTTCGCATTTCGTTTTAGTTGTTATTCGTAGTTTAGTTAGTATTGTTGTTGTTGTATAATTTGTTATTTTGTTTTAGTAGATAAATGAACGTTGTGGGTGTGTTCCCTATATAACCCTCACGAGACCTACTCGTCCTCCCAAGCTATTGGGGGGTTTAAAAGGGCTTGTTGCATACGTTAAATGCAACCGTAATTCCAATGAAAGTGAGTTAGGATTTGTTATTGTTGTACATTATTTTCCACAAAAATCAAGGTAATTTAACGCATGATTTGGTAACACTTTCATAAAAATGGTAGAACTAAGAAGCTAACAAATTTCAATGGTTGTGAGAAGCATGCTTCTACACAAGGGTTAAAATTTGTAGGTACATCATGTTCAAGGGACGACCGTTTTTGTAAAGAGAAGAAGAAGACAGGAGCATCTAGCGAAAAAAAATCAGGTGCATGCGTTTCCTTTTTACCTTGATTTTTTAGATTAGTAATAAGTGGATTGTAATTGTATATTATTTTTCGGGGTGGAATTTTTGGGAAGTTAGCCGTGTCACATCCCTTGTGCGTTTTAAAAACTCTAGTTCTTACACATTAAGGACAATGTTTACCTCAAGTGTGGGGATGGGGGAGTAGTAAAAGTTTTTCAATTTTGACCCGTTCATTTAAAAACTACACATTGAGGACAATGTTTACCTCAAGTGTGGGGATGGGGAAAATTTTCAAAAATTTTTCAAAAATGTCTTGTTTCGAAAGCGATCTTAAAACACAAGTAACTAAGTCAACGAGGGATGGCACAACTCATTTGGTCTTTTGTCATGGTCAAGTTCAAATTAATAGCATGACGGGTATTTAGCGGGTGGTTATTTGAGAGTAATTCGCCTAAGAAACTAGCACATCATGCATGTCACATACCATACCCTCTATATATGTGACGTTTCGAGCCACTTTTACATCATAGAATTACATATTCATGTTTCTTTGTTTAAGTGGACCATTAGTCATGTATTCTAGAACTTGCAACTTTTGATGCGTTTGAGACCATAGACGTAATGCAAGCACAAGAATGATTAAGGCATTAGGTAAACCTTTTCCTTTTACACCATTTGCTTACCTTTACCCCAAATAAATCCCCTAGTCGCCCACTTTGAGCCTAATCATTTCGTTTGACAACCCATTTAGCCCATAACCTTAAACCTTTTCTTTTAAACCCGTGTGATGAAAATTCGATGGAATGTCTATTTGTATAGTTGTGCTTTACATTTTGTGAAAAAAAAATCGAAAAATTCAGAAAAGTTGTGAAAAAAAAAGAAGAGAAAAAATTGTTGAGAAAAATACAAAAATTTGAGTAGTAGTTTGTGGAATAAAAGGCGAAAATTATTGCCTTCTAGTTTGATGTTGGTAGTTAGTCGTGTTTAGAATAGTTGTTTACAATAAAAGTCGAATTTTCATCACCATATCCACATTAAATATCCTATTCCCTACCCTTAGCCTAGCCCCGTTACAACCCTTACAAAGACCTTTTGACTTGTGTTTGGTATTCGTGTTTGGTGGTGGAGAATGATTGAGTTGCAAGCCTATGCGGGTACGTGTTCTAATCGGTTTTGAGCGATCATTCTTTGAAGTGCTAATACATTATAAAAATTAGCCAATTTATAAACCGAGTGGAGAGAACATTGTGAGGGATGTGCATGAATTGTTGATTTCACGAGCGGGTTCATCTTGGATAACCATTTTATATATGTGAATATACTTTACCGTTAAATATGTTGCAAATTGTAAAGAGTTTGAACTTTAGTATGACAATTGACCTTAACCTTCGTCTCGGGAATGGGGAGTGTATTCTTTGTTCGACCCACGTGAAAGTGAAAAACAGATTTGCTTGAGGGCAAGCAAACGACAAGTGTGGGGATGTGATACGTGGTTGAAAACCGGTGATCGTTTATGCTTAAGTTGATGTTTCTACATAGCTTTTAATCTTGAATAGCCTACTTTTAATGTGATTTGTGTTTTACAGGTCTAAAATAGTTAAAGGAGCTAATCGGGAGCTAAACGGAGCACCGGGACGCGAAACGGATCAACCGGGGATGTGAAATGAAGAAAACCGGGTTAATCACTAAGATTGGATGTATTTTGGGGAATGTTGATGGATTTAAAATGAATATATTGGAAGATGGCATGATAGAGGGCTGAATTACGAGAATGTGGGCGAAAACGGTGAGTAAAACGGAGCTATAACGAAGAAGTTATGAAGATAACAATTTTGGACGAAACCGACAAAACCAGGAAGCGTCGGGGACGCCCAAAAGGGCCGTCGGCGACGCCCTCTGGATTGTTCCGTCGGCCAGAAACCTCTATAAACAGCTAATAAAGCCGTCGTGCGAAACTGAGACTTCCAGGGGCCGTCGGGGACGCCCTAAATGGCCGTCGGCGACGCCACCTGCATTCTCATATCGCGAAAAACTTGATTTTTGAGTTGGGGGACGAGTTATAACATCAATTTTGACCAAGAAACGGAGGTTACACTTGTTTTTGAGTTTGAAACTTGTTTTTGGAACCTAATATCTATCACCATCATCACTTCCAATCCAGCTGGGACACCTTCCATTATCTGAATCAACCGAATCACCACTCAACGCATCATCATCTCCATCATTCAAACCCTAACCATTCCACCATCCATTCACTTCCACAATTACCCAAACCCTAATCACCATTCCATCATTCTCCAACTCAAGATGACCCAATTCAAGCTTCCATCATCCGTTGATCGTGCCTCTTCGACCATGAGCGGCTAATTCTTGGAGGTTTCACCCCGGTGTAGGTTATTGTAAGTCTAGGGTTTAAACAATGTTTTAGTTTGATTTTGTGACAACTTGAATTGTATTTGAATTTTGATTGACAATTGTCTTGCATTTGAACTATATTTGTGAATTGTCGAGTGAGTTATGAAATTTGACTTTGCGAAACAAGTTTGTACAATTATGCCTTGTCATTCAAAAGGTTTTACTTGTCCGAAGTAACGAAGTGCATTGTGGTCCGTGATATGCGTTGATAGCAATTGGCACCTAAGCTTTGATGATAGAAATCCGTTAATAACATATTCAAGTGAATCAAATTTAAAACGTGTAAGAACCCTAGGATTACAATTACCGAACCGGGTGTGAGCCTTGTTTTCTCTATCTTGTTTAAACCTTTAATTACATTCTTGCAATTGTTAATCATTAGTAGTATCAACCCAATTACATTAGTAATTTTAATTCACATCTTTTCAATCAAACAAAAATACACAAAAACAAGATAGCAAGCTTCATAAGTTGTGACATCTTTTCATAATTCAATCGAATCCATTCACAAACCACATACTCTTCGTGGTTCGACCCCTTACTACCACTAGCTATTTGTTAAGGGTAATTTGGGACAATAAATATTATCTTTGACCGGAGCGCGACACTCCGATCACACCACGGACAAACGATAAGGAAGAATCACCTTCAACATAAGAAACTAGTTATTAAAGTCATTAATACATAACCAATTAAAAAGTGCGAAAAGATTAAAAATAAAAAGTATTACACTAGACACTTTGTCTTCACCAAGTGATGTAAGACACTTAGGCAAACATGGCCTTGATTGTCAAGAACTCTTACGATCAATCTTGGATCCCGAGACGACTCACACACTCTATGATGGACAATGGATGATGGTGTTATGGTGGTGGTGGGTGGTGGGTGAAGTGTGGGAGAGGTGGTGTGCCAAGGGATGGTTTGAGCTTGAGCCAAGCACTCCTATTTATAGGCTGAACAGAAGCTCGGGCACGGCCCCGTGTCCACATCCTTCTCTTTCTTCATTAATTGCTCTTGTCTTTATTAGTTGACCACGGCCCCGTGTCCGCTGGGCACGACCCCGTATGCAGAAGCGTATCTGTACTATCAAGATTTGCCTAGATTCTGCGAATCTTATAGTTGACCACGGCCCTGTGTCCGCTGAGCACGGACCCGTGGTGGGCAATAGAAGCTTATACAACTTTGTCTTTTATGCTGACACTTGGGCACGACCCCGTGCTCACTGAGCACGGGGCGTGTTCAGCCTTCTGTTCTCTTGTTTTGCTTGGGAAGATGCTTTCGGGGAGGTCAGGCATGCCACGTTTGTTCCTTTTCTTGTATTTATGTTAGATTTAGCTGCCTTTTTGCTTCTTTTGTTAATTTGAGCTCATTTAATCCTGAAAATACAAAAGGAAGACAAAAACACACTTTTTCCAACATTAGTACTAAAAAAGGGTTAGTTTTATGCCACAATTGATGTAATTTGTATGTTGCATTTTGCACACATCAAAAACCAAAAACACAAAAATATGTTTTTGATTTTAGGGGGAGAAAGTTTTCAAAAAATACAAAAACATGATAAAATTTCAAAATCCAAAAACAGTGAAAAAGACAAAAAGAGTTTGTGTAAAAAGGGGAAATGATAGTACATCCGCTAGACAGTTGCAGTACACTAAAGAAATGTATAGTTTAAAAAGTGTTAAGCAGTCTTGCGATGATATGCCGATAGGTGTTTACACATTTAGTAAGTTTGTTTGGGATATAAACCTAAATCATTTCTTGCTTTTACGTGGGGAACATCTCTCGGATATATAGGTAACCCCTGAAATCCTGTTTGAAAGGCTCTATTTCTGACATACTAGGTCTTTGTACGTCATGATATCTGGGGTATTATACCAGGACTTCTGATTTTGCGGGAGCAATAGCCTAGTCCCCGTGTAATACTTTGCACTGCTTTATTCGTAAAGCCCGCCCTCAGCATAAAAATGATGAAACATTGAAAAATGCCAATCATGTGCTGTTGTAAAGAAGATCCCCAAGGGGGACCCACCTAAAGTCGAGCCATCATCTCTCTGATTTTGCGGAAGCAATAGCCTGAGCTCTCATGGCCTCGCACTTAACCCAATTACAGATATCATTAGTGTGCACTCACCTGTAAGACTGAATATAGTGGTCTGGATACGAGAGTATATTCTGAGGTGGTACACGCGTATAAGTTAAGCCTTAAAACAACTAATTCGTATCCTGAACAGATTGAAATTTGTGTGAAAATTTAAAATGGAACAGTATATCGGCAATCACTGTGAATTGTTTAATGCTTAGTATGAAATCTAAGCTTAACGGTATTTGTAGCTTGTCGGCAGCTGATATGATCCCCTAACACGCTCACAAAAAATATGTGTGTACAGTTTATAGTTTCTTAAATCCAAAAAGATGTTCTGTTTGTTTAGCAAAATGTTATAAAATCCAAAAAGATTTGATTTGATTTTTCTTTTTATTTTCGACAACGGACGTTGGGGATCTGATGATCAAAGTCTTACAATGCTAAACAAGTTGGAATATGTGGGTTGGATAAGCAAAAGTTTGTGAAAAGGTGTTGGTAATTGCTCGAAAAGCTTAAAAATTCATTAATTTGAACTTAAATCTATTTCAAAAAGTCAGCAAGTTTATAAATTGGTCAGCCAAGGTCATTAACTTGGACTTGGCAGGCTAAACAGTTGGCCAGGGTCATTAACTTGGACTTGGTTAACTGGGTGTGATGGTAAAATGTCATAAATAAAAAAAAGGTAAAAATTTGAAAATTTTTGAAAAATTGAAATTTCAAACGAAATGACCATTTCGTACGAAATGGCCATATCGTTTCAAATGTTCATTTCGCTTGAAAGTGTCACAACTGCCTCAATGTCCATTTCGCATGAAATGGACATGTCTATATAAAGGGTTCCATTTTGCTTGAAACCTCAGTTTCTCCATTTCGCTTCAAACTCACTCTCAAAAGGAGATTTCACGCGAAATCACTGATTTCATCGATTCAAGCCTGAATCTTGTTGTTCTGTTGCTCGTAATCATTGTTTAAGTTGGTTTACATAACTTAGATCATGGGAATGGTAAGATTTGATGTCGATTTAACCCAGATCTATTGAACTTCGATGAACAGGAACTTTGATCTAGATTTAGGGTTGAATAATGGACCAAATTGGATGAAAATCACTTCAGTGTGATCGGATTGTGATGTAGATCAGTTCTAGGGGTTCAATTTGAACTAGATATCGCGATTTCATATAAACTCGGTAGAACTGGATGTTTGATCTTAGATCTAGGGTTTGTTTGTGGTCTAAAATGAATAAAAAACACACACATGTACTCGGAATCTGTCATAGAACATATCTTGGGTTTCAATTTCATCATCAGATCATGTTGTAATCGTCTGTAAATTTACTGTTCATGAATCTGATTTCAAACGAAATGACGACTCATTTCGTACGAAATGGTTCATTGGTTAATGTTACCGATTCAAACGAAATGGCCATTTCGCTTCAGGCATCATTTCGTTTCAAACTTCATTTCGCTTCAAGCACCTTTTCATTTGAAAACTGGCCATTCCGTTTGAACACCATTTCGCTTGAAAGTCATTTCGTGTGAATTATGGTTTATTTTGAAAATTGTTCAAAGTAGTTAACTTGTGTTTCTGTTGGATTTTTTAGGCTTCGAATGTGCAGTTTGATCCGTTACACAACATATGTTGTGTTTATGATGAAAAGCATCCAAAGATGGCTGCATTCAAAGAGATTCTCGAATTCATGAAGCGGTTACCTATCCAGAAGGCATTGACGAATCAACATAATGTGCTCAGATCTCATATTGAACGTTTCTGGAAAAATGCCAAGTATGATGAAAAAAGTAAAGTGATTACATCAATTGTCAGCTTAAATGGTAAAGACAAAGAGATCGTCATCACAGAACAACTCGTCCGTGAAGTATTAGATTTTCCTGATGATGAAGATTCTCCGACGAAATTTCCAGAAAGAATGGTTAAGGGATGTATGTTGAGGATGGGGTATAAAGGTCCGCTGAACAGTGCAAACTATTTGAAATCGTGTTTCTCAAAGCCTTACAAGTTTTTCATTCATTTAGTGATTGACGCTCTCAGTCATAGAAAGGGTGGTTATGATATGATGAGAGATTACCAGATGAACATGGTTACTGCTTTAGTGTTGAACAAGAAATACAATTTTTTGAAAATCATCTTCCATTACATGAAAGAAAATATTACTTTAGGCACTAAAACCTGGATATATCCGAGATTTGTACAAATGATGCTTGATCATGCGTATCCGGATTTAGAGAAAAATGAAGATAATGATATCTTGGCGCTGTATCACATGGATAATGATACGTTGATCATATTATCCAGATATCACAAAAATCATCCAGAATCAAAAACAAAGGCAGAATTCTTTGGATTTATCAAGAGTGCTGATTATGTAGATCCAGATCCAGTTAATCATTTGAAGTGGAGAAATGACGAAGAGATGAAGGAGAAAAATGCAGCAGATGAATTAAAAACGTTAGCAGAATTCAAGGAAACTCAAAATGAATGGTTTTTGAAAGAAGAAAAGGAGTAGAAAGACAACTCCGAAAGTACAAGCTGAAGAAGGTTCTTCCTCTCAACCGCAGAAAAAGAGAAAGAAGAAAGCGGTAGAAACAATGTTGATCGATGAACCAGAGGAAGAGGAAACTGAAGTTGATGTTAACATAGATGAAGAACGTTTATCATTTGAAACAGAGCAGTTGTTAAAAACTCTTAATGATAATGTAGAAACTGAAATAGCAGCTGGTGAAAAAGTTGGTGATGATGTAGAGGAAAGTTCATCTGATTCAGAGGTTGATGAAACCGAACGTTGGAAAAAGGTAATGTCTGATAAAGAAAAACAGAAGAAAAGAAAGAGGAGTGGAAATGATGATGATGATGATGATGATGATTATGTTCCGTCTCCAGAGAATGTTCAAACTGTAACACCACAGTCAGGAGGAAGAAAGAAGTCAACTACGAGAAAGCGTGTTGATCCTACTGCAGCTTGTAGATTGAAATTCAAGATTCCATTGAAACCACAACAACAATTACCACCACCACAACAACCGCCATCACCACCACCACAACAACCACCACAATCACCACCACATCAATCACCTATCCTTGAACAACCTCAAATTACTTCACAACATGTCTTACAAACACCTCCATCTACACAACCACAAATTCAAACCACTCCTGGATCTTCTGGTTTCAAAGATTTTCCTCACGTTCCAGAGAATATTCCTCTTGAAGACATTGGAGATTTTAATTTTGTAACTGATGATGTGGTGAAAAGGTTACAAAATAAGGTGGATGAAGTGTTAGTGGAGAATAAGAAGTTGGAGAAGCATCAAGTCTGTCAAAGCTAAAAATTCATCTTTGCTAAAGAAAGTTGAAGCGGATCAAGCATATATTGATATTCTGAAGGTTCGAAAAGCTGAGTTAGAAGAAGAAAAGGCTCGAAGAGATGAACAGAACAAGTACTTTGAGTTGAAAAACAAAGAATTGGAGGAAAATAATGCAAGAAGAGAACACGAAGATTATATGTTGAGAAAAGTGATTGAAGATTTGATTGGCAAGCTAATTGAACAAAGATTCGAGGAGATGCATCTTAAGGAAGTTAGAGCTAAACGAAAAGCTGATATGGAAGCTCAAATGAAAGATAAGGGCAAAGGTGTTGAAGGTGAAAATGTTGAAAAGGAAATTGTTGTGTCGGAGCCAATAGAAGATCCAGTATCGTCTGTTCTACCAATATCTTCAGTATCTGGTGATAATGATGAAGATGTTGAAGATGAAGAAGATGATGATGCTTTGAAAGATGATGCTGATGATGTTTATTCTGTTAACAGTAGTGATGACAGTGATGGAGATGATGAAGATCAAGGTTCTTCAGGAATAAAGGTCACTGAAGCATCTCGAGAAGAAAATGCTGATGATTATCTTCGAGATGATGCAAATGAAGAGCCTGAGAATGCTGAAGGTAAGGGGGAGCATGTTGATGATAAGAATGTTGATGATTGTGAAAAAGTTGATTCTACGTCTTGAACCTGATATAGAAGAAGGTGAAATCAGGCATACTTATACTCTGGATGAAATCATCAAGATGACGCATATTGAAGATATTAACTTCAAGTTTGATTTTGAAGAAGAACTGAATCAGTTTGATATCAATCAGCAGCCCGATTATCAGTATAAGTACGTTGAAGAAGATGATAATTATGACAGGGTTGAAGTTGAAGATTGGAGTGATGAGGATCAATCTGAAAGTGCTCATGTTGATACTTCTAACTTTCCGACGCTTGTTGAATTCTTTAGTCAAGCAAACATAGATGAGTTAAGAAGGAGAGTTGAAGAATGTTTAAAGAATAAAAATTTTGATGGAACATCGAAAGATGAACGTCGCGAAGAAAGAAATGGTTTAGAAAAGATACTGAGAGAAAATTCAAGAGACCGTTGAAGTTTTACAAAAGAGACAGAGAAGTTTCTCTTGGCGACATAATCAGTTGGGGATATCTACCGCAGGTGAACGCGTATGCTATCAGACGAGAGTTTGGAGTTCAATATTTTGCTTATATTCAAGATATTATGTCTTTGTCTTGGTGGGATGTAGAAGAACTTCCAAAAGTCAGAACATTGAATTATCCTGTCAGAGAGTGAGATATGTCTACCTGGGGCATTGTTGTAAAAATCCCGACTAGTCTCCGATTAGTCGCCGATTAATCACTAATCGGGGGTTCACCGATTAATGGCCGATTAATAGCTAGGCAGTCAATGGCGGTCCTATTCTGGCTAAATTTTGGCTAGATGCCGGCCAAATTTTGACAAAACCATATAAATTTCTTCCAATTACTTAAAAAATTGGTTAATGAGGGGTTAAAACATGTCTACTTTAAAAAACTACACATAAAAATGTTTATGTATATATGTAACTAAAAATCACATATAAAAATCTCAATCCGATTAATTCCGATTAATCCCTATTAATCCCGATTAGTCGCTAGTCGGTACCCCACCGCCCGACTAGCGCCTAGCGATTCTTACAACACTGACCTGGGGTCTGATGAAGTTCGAAGTATTTAAAGAGTTCAAACACTGGAAGCCTCACTATCCGAAGAAAGTGAAGAGGATAGATCTAGTAACAGGTGTTGAAGAGACGATCTTGCAGATTAAGAAGCCCAAGGTGATAAAGAATATACCGTTGCCAAAAATGGAGCAAGATTTTCACAAAGGGTTCTTATGTTGGGTATACAGCTGCTTGTCAACTAAAGCTGTGATCACATACAGATTGGAAAATGAAGTTAGACATATCTATGTGTATGATCCATTGTGGTTAGTAAATTGCTCAGTGAAGGATATAGACCAAGCAAGAAGATAAAGACCAAGCATTGCAGTTTCAAAAGGTCTCTACTATCTGCTTTCAGAAAGGAATCAATTCTGAGAATGTGTGGTCATCAAGATGGAGAAAGATTGAGAAAGAAGAGGCTCTGAAAGCTGAGAAAGAAAGGAAGGAACGTGAAGAGAAAGACAAACTTCTTAGAGGTAAATGGATGAAGATCCAAACTGAAGAAAAGCTGCAAGCTGCTAAAGAGAACGAAAGATTGAAGAGTTTGTTGAAGAAAAAGCCTAAGCAGAGGGAAGAAAAGTTTAAGTCTCTATGAAAAAGTTTTGAAGACCGCCTGACTGAAGACTCCGGCAATATCTAAGGGGGAGTTTGTTGGTACATTATGTCTATCGCCTACGTCTACAGCCTAGGTCATGTCAAATAGCTTGTAATAGGGTGTAAAGTGTCAAAATGTAAAGTTATGTGTATTATGTACCATTTCGCACGAAATGGGTTGTTAGGCCATTTCATACGAAATGGAAGTTGGCCATTTCGTACGAAATGGACCTAGTCATTTCGTGCGGAATGGTTGCCCTATATATAGGGGTGTTGGGTTTTCCATTTGGTACGGTTCGGTGAAAGTTGTAACGAAGTGCTGCCAAATTTTCTCCGTGTATTAACGTCTAATATCAATGGAAAACCACTTTAAAGTGTATTTCTCTGCTTCTACTCACATTCTAACACCGATTCTCAGTTACTAGATTGTTTCCGCCTCTCTAGTGACCTAGATTTGACTCAGACCGACTCATTCAGGTCGAATATCGATCCTACACAAGTAGACAGCCAAAAACACTGGTTCTATCTCTCAGACTACCTTGAAACTCAACAATGACTAATTTCGGTACTGAAATAACTTGGTTCTTGTATTGTTTTTGAGTGAGAGACCAGCCTTTAGGCCGTCTAGGCTCCTTGCTATCTCAGTCTCAGTGTTTGAGGAACAAGAGCTCGACCTCGCTCCGCCATTTCCTCTGTCTTTTTCCTATCTTCAATTAAAGAGACCCATACATACAAAGATCTAGGTAGTTTATCTCCTTCTAAGAAGTAAAATACCCTTCCCGTGCTAAGAGCCTTTCGAAACTCTTGAACTGTAAGAGAGACTTCATTTAGGAGCGATCTTTTAATCTAACTAGAAATATCATAAGAGAAGAAATAGATCTTTAGAATCATCTTTTCTTTATGCCCAACAACTCCCATGCCTTTCTTGGTCGGACCAAGCCAACTATTTCCGACAAGTCTGTCCTCATTTTTCGAGCAAGAAGCGGAACTACAAGAAAGAATCTCAATTTTATGAAGGAGTATATTTTTTTATTAACCACACACCAGTTATGAGAGTAGTAAAGGATTATTATGTAACGATTGAAAGAACTGTAACTAACAACCCACTGATTTTTTATTATCACCATCACCATTATAATTTTTATTATAACCTGAGTGCTTTTGCTGAGATGCAGACTCGGACTCAGGCACCTAGCCCGCTTGAGCAATTTTCCATTCTCCCATTGATTCCTATGAATATAGGAAACTTGTATTTCTCATTCACAAATTCATCTTTGTTTATGCTGCTAACTCTCAGTTTGGTCCTACTTCTGATTCATTTTGTTACTAAAAAAGGAGGAGGAAACTTAGTACAAAATGCTTGGCAATCCTTGGTAGAGCTTATTTATGATTTCGTGTTGAACCTGGTAAACGAATAAATAGGGGGTCTTTCAGGAAATGTTAAACAAACGTTTTTCCCTTGCATCTTGGTCACTTTTACTTTTTTGTTATTTTGTAATCTTCAGGGTATGATACCTTATAGCTTCACAGTTACAAGTCATTTTCTCATTACTATAGGTCTCTCATTTTCTATTTTTATTGGCATTACTATAGTGGGATTTCAAATAAACGGGCTTCATTTTTAAGCTTCTTATTACCCGCATGAGTCCCACTGCCATTAGCACCTTTTTTAGTACTCCCTGAGCTAATTTCTTATTATTTTCGCGCATTAAGCTTAGGAATACGTTTATTTGCTAATATGAAGGCTGGTCATAGTTTAGTAAAGATTTTAAGTGGGTTTGCTTGGACTATGCTATGTATGAATGATCTTTTGTATTTTATAGGGGATCTTGGTCCTTTATTTATAGTTCTTGCATTAACCGGTCTGGAATTAGGTGTAGCTATATTACAAGCTTATGTTTTTACAATCTTAATCTGTATTTACTTGAATGATGCTATAAATCTCTATTAAAGTGGTTATTTATTTATAATTGAATAAAATCGAGTCTGAATGGGTATACCTAGTCGTGGAGCATTCTAAGTATTTGCTTTAGGGATCGTTCCTACGCATCTGCTTCCTTTATAGTAGTTATTGCTCTGGTTCCAGAAGGTATAGCTCTTGCCTCGGCTTCGCCTTGGAAATCGGAGACTGTTCCAATTTCCTACTGAGATAGGCAAGCGGAGGGAGAACTAGAGGCATCTTGCTAGGCAAAGACAGGTTAGAATGGATAGCTTCGCTAGGTGCCGCGCAATCTGCTGCTGCTGGGTTGAGGAAAGACTCAACCCATTTCGCCCAGGAAGGATTGATTGCAAAACCTACCAAGAATTCATTTTCATTGCAGGATGGATCATAGGATCAGATGTGATCTCTCGTGTCTCCACCATAATGCCTAGGTTGGAACATGAAATGATATTATTGGCAAAAAAAAAGAAGGGAACAAAGTAACTCGACCCCGAAGGGGGGAGGGATTCCAGCTAGACTGTAGAAGCCGGTGGTTATGCTGGAAAAGCCTATTCTCGTCACGTTCAACACGGGTGAACCAGCCAAATTGGAATAAAGAATATGAATTGGAATAGAAAGGTGTACTATCGATCAATGCCCGCTTTAGGTCCTCAAAAAAGTAAAAACTGGTTATACGCCCATCTTGAGAACTTAGGATCCTCTTTTTTAAAATGTCAAAACGCTTAGCTTAGTTTGTCGACTCTATCTCAACAAAGGAAGAATCGTTCATTCAAGGAAAATTTACTTCGCTTCTTTTTTGTCATGTCAGTAATAAATGGTATCAAAACCGGGAAAGGAAATTAGTATATTTTCTTCATGTCACCCTTGTGTATTGGCATGAACAGTCCGTTTTATCGAGATTGTTGGCATCCAAATCTTGTAATCACATCTCCATGGTGAAAGAGAAGGGAACAAGCAACGAACATAGAATAGAGAGGCAAAGAAAGAAGGCAAGCTGAGGTGGAGGGAAGCTAGGATCGACTCGGTCTCTGGAGCTATAACCATAGCTTGCGAGGGTCCGAAGGAGAAAGTCGTAGCTTGTGTGTTTCTGGAATCTGGATTGGCTTCGACTTCCGAAGGGACCCTGCCTGTCACGGCCCCCGACCCAGTTTCCTGGTTCGAATGCCGTGGGACAGAAACCCGTGGTATTAGTATTTAATTTGGCAGCAGAATTTTTAACAGGATCATTTAAACAGAAAATACCCAATTATTTTATTTCAAGTTTCGGGACAAACCCCGTTATTTACAATAAAGGAATTCCACTGGGAAACCCCTTGGTTACAAAAAAACATGTTTATTTATTTACTGAGCCACTTTATCCAAGTTGGTAGTGCTACACGGCATTTTTCCTTGTTCATAGTAAATCACCTGAAACATGTTTAAAAAGATTTTATCAGCGGGGAAATACTAGCGAGTCATTCATTTGGTACAAAATGACACATTATTATAAATTACAGTATTAAGGGCGATTACAATGTTTATATAAACCAATTACCCAAAACAGTATTTGTCACTCGACCGTATCTGTGACTATGGTCATATCACCCATTGGCTAACCCGTTGTCCAATGGTGATGGTTATCAAGTAATGTATACAAAACCCCACATACCGGCTGTAATTGAAGATTACAAAGACTTAATCCCTGTAATTATAACGTTTAAAATAAATAGGTTTTTGGAAATAACTTGGTAAAAAGATAATGACTCACATTGGAAGTTTAACTGGACAGAGTTTTGCCTACTGATTACGCCTGGTAACCTAGTTAAATAATGCAAACGAAACTAGGTTAGTAACTTAACATAACATTTACGATAAATTCACAAAATCAAAACCCTCACGGCGAATGACAAAGTATAGCCCGAATTCAGGCAGCACTTAAACATCCATCGGATCGGTTTCAATCGACCGGACATTGTATCATAGCAGTGATCGAGTTATTACCCTGTAATTGTAGCAGCGTCTTGACCCTTAAACACATGTTTTAAGCAGAATTTAGACGTTTTTGAATTGAAATTTTGAACACAGAAGAAAGGCCATGCAACGTCCATTTTATAGCTGATTTTTGAGTCTGTCGCGGCCCGCGTAAACTCCAAGGGCATCCTACGCGGCCCGCGAGGGCCACCCTAGCTATGACTAGGGCTGCCGTGTCATGGCATAGGTCTGCCACGTTTCTGACACGTGGCCCTAAAGCTTATCTAGAGAATTATAAGGTTGTCGCGCCCCGCGTAAGCCTTGCTTAACTCTTACGCGGCCCGCGACAGATTGATAAATTTGGATTTTCTTGATTTTTCATGAAATTTAGGGTTTTTAGGGGTCCGGGTTTTCACTTACGGAGTGTTTTAGGACATTTTCGTGCAGTTCCTTACATCCTCCCCGCCTTATTTAAATCTCGTCCTCGAGATTTACGGGAACAAGTAAGGGTGTTTTCGCTTCATTTCCGATTCCAGTTCCCATGTGTACTCAGGTCCTCTTTTTGAATCCCACTTGACTTTGACCAGTACCAATCTCTTATATTTAAGGTGTTTGACCTTTCTGTCTTCAATTTGAAGAGGTTTCTCAACAAATTTTAGCTTTTCATTTACCTCTATATCTTGAAGAGGTACTACCAGGGATTCGTCAGATAAACATTTCTTGAGGTTAGATACATGAAACACGTCATGTACCACGGCTAGCTCTTCTGGTAGTTGTAATTTATAAGCAACTGGTCCAATTCATTGGGTAACTGTAAATGGTCCTATGTACCTTGGACTTAGCTTTCCTTCCTTACCGAATCGAACTACTCCTTTCCAAGGAGAAACTTTCAAGAGTACCTTGTCACCAACTTGAAATTCTAACGGCTTGCGTCGATTGTCTGCATAACTCTTCTGACGATCTCGAGCCGTTTTTAGTATTTCCTTTATTTGAGTTATCTTGTCGGTGGTTTCATTTATAATCTCGGGACCTCATAATTGACTTTCTCCTATTTCTACATAGCATACGGGAGTTCGACACTTTTGTCCATACAGTGCTTTGAACGGGGCAGCATTGATGCTGGTGTGGTAACTATTGTTATAGGAGAATTCTATTAGTGGTAAATGGTCATCCCAGTTTCCACCGAAGTCGATTACACATGCTCTGAGCATGTCTTCAAGGGTTTGAATCGTTCTTTCACTTTATCCATCTGTTTGGGGATGGTATGCAATACTTAAATTTAGTTGTGTCCCCATTGCTTCTTGGAAACTTGTCCAAAAATGCGAAGTGAAATGACTATCCCTATCTGACACAATGGAGAGTGGGACTCTATGTAAGGATACTAGCTCATCTACGTATAACTTTGCTAATCTTTCCATGCCAAAGGTCTCCTTCATTGGCAGGAAATTAGCTGATTTGGTTAATCGATCTACAATCACCCAGATTGCATTGTTACATTTCCTGGTTTTGGGTAACTTAGTAACAAAGTCCATTGTTATTAGTTCTCATTTCCATACAGGCATTTCTAATTGTTGAAGTAACCCTGAAGGTTTCTGGTGCTCTGCCTTAACTTGTGAACAAGTTAGACCCTTAGAAATGTATCTAGCTATGTCCTTTTTCATTCCTATCCACCAGAAGTTATTTCTCAAATCTTGGTACATCTTATTATTACCAGGGTGCATTGTATACCTAGATTTATGGGCTTCCTCTAAAATTTTATCTCTTAAATTTCCTTGCCTAGGTACCCAAATCCTTTTCTTATAGAATCTCCAAATTCCATCAGTCCCTTGCTCTAATTCCTTTATCAGTCCTTTCATTCCTTCAGCATCATCCTTGATAGCCGTTTCTTGAATGTTCTTCAGTTGTTCCATTAAATCTAATTGGAGATTTAATCTAAGAGCACGAACTCGCCTTTGCTTTTCATGATACTTACGACTTAAGGTATCTGCTACTACATTCGCCTTCCCTTTGTGATATTGAATATGACAGTCGTAGTCACTTAGAATTTCCATCCATCTTCTTTGCCTCATGTTTAATTCTTTTTGCCTAAATATGTATCTTAAACTTTTATGATCTGTATAGACTGTAAACTTACTCCCATACAGATAATGTCTCCAAATTTTAAGGGAAAAAATTATTGCTCCTAATTCTAAATCATGAGTCGTATAATTTTCTTCGTGCTTCTTCAACTGCCTTGATGCATACGCAATTACCTTTTTGCGTTGCATTAGCACACATCCTAATCCCAACTTAGAAGCGTCGCAGAAGACTTCAGAATCTTCGGTTCCGACTGGTAAGGCTAGAATTGGGGCATTTGTTAATCTTTGCTTTGAAATCCTAAAGGCCTCTTCTTGCTTAGGTCCCCATTCAAACTTAACTATTTTACAGGTTAGTTTAGTTAATGGAACAACTATTTTAGAAAAGTCTTTAATGAAGCGCCTATAGTATCCAGCTAATCCCAGAAAACTCTAACTTTGGTAGCTGATTGCGGGACCTTCCAATTTGTGATCGCTTCTATCTTGGAGGGATCCACGTGAATGCCTTCGTGATTCACCATGTATCCTAAAAATTGCACCTCTTGTAGCCAAAATTCACATTTCAAAAATTTGGCGTAAAGCTTTTCCATCCTTAATAAGGTTAAAAGTGCATGCAGGTGCTCCCAATGTTCGTTCTGGCTTTTGGAATAAATAAGTATATCGTCAATGAAGACAATTACAAATTTATCCAAATACGGTTTATAGATCCTATTCATCATGTCCATAAATGTTGCAGGAGCATTTGTTAGTCCAAATGGCATGACTGTAAACTCATAGTGACCATACCTAGTCCTGAAAGCAGTTTTAGGTATGTCTTCTTCCTGTACCTTCAGCTGATGGTATCCGGAGCGCAAATCTATCTTAGAGAAGTATCTAGCTCCCTGAAGTTGATTGAAAAGATCATCAATCCTAGGTAATGGGTATCGATTCTTAATTGTAACCTTATTCAATTCCCTATAATCGATACACATTCGCATTGAACCATCCTTCTTTTTCATGAACAACAATGGTGCTCTCCAAGGGGATGAACTAGGTCGTATGAATCCTTTGCTTAATAATTCATCTAACTGCTTCTTCAGTTCTATCATTTCTGTGGGTGCTAATCGATAAGGTGCCTTAGCTATTGGTGTAGTTCCAGGAATTAGATGAATTCTAAACTCTACTTCTCTATCTGGTGGTAGTCCAGGTAGCTCTTTAGTGTTAATGATTACCGAAATCATATACACTATTCCTTGTTTTCGTTCATAACTAGCAACTTTCATTACTGAAATGAACTTCATTGGTTTACGAGGCTTATCTCCTGTAACCAAAATTACTTCTCCTGCGGGTGTATGAATTTCTATGGAATTCTTATCACAGAGGATTCGAGCATGGTTGGCTACTAACCAATTCATTCCTAATACGACATTGAATCCTGCTAATTTCATAGGTAGAAGGTTTGCAGAAAATTTATGGCCCGAGAGTTCTATCTTTCCTTCTTGCAGAACCTTATCTATGTTAACAGAATTTCCATATGTCGTTTCTACCGTATAAATCTGGCTAAGTTTGGTTAAAGGTTGCTTAAGAGCTTGGAAGAATGAAGTATTTATAAAACTTTGGTTTGCATCAGAGTCAAATAATACTTTTGCATAAACGTCATGTACAAGAAACGTATCAGCTATCACATCTGGAATCAGATCCGCTTCCTGGGTAGTCAGCTGGAAGGCTCTTGCATTCTTCTTATTAGTTCCTTCAGCAGGTTTGGCTTTGTTATCAGCTGGTTTGACCAATTTTGGGCATTCTGGTCTAAAATGCCCAGCTTCTCTGCAATTGAAGCAAATCGTTGATTTCTTCCTGCACTCCTCCTCTCGGTGCCCCGGTGCCTTGCAGAAATTACACTTCTCTTGACATTTACCAAAATGTTTCTTTCGACAGTTTCTGCAGAATGGAGGTGTGGAAGATTGCCCAGTTCCCTTTTTCTTGAAATTACTACTATTATTACCCCCACGAAATCCTTGGGTAATCTTTTAGGCCAATTTCTTTTTCATGTTTTCTTCTCTCGTGCGCACCAGTCCGTCAGTCAAGGTGTTGGCCAGTTTGACAGCATCATCAATTGTGCAGGGTCTTGCAGCTTTGACTATATCATGAATTTCGCTAATTAGTCCCCAAATATAGCGAGAAATAAGCACCGGTTCTGGCGAGGCCAGAGTTGGTACAATTCTAGCATACTCGAAAAATTTCAAAGTATACCCCCGACAGTCCACGTCCACCATCCGGTGATTTGGGAACTTATTCGTCATTTGTTCCTTTTCGTAGGCGGGACAAAATTTCCTTTCTATTAATTCCTTAAATTCCTCCCAGCACATGGCATAAGCCACGTCACTTCCCTTAGCCTGCAGCACTGTATTCCACCATTCTAACGCCTCTTCCTTGAAAAGGTGGGATGCATACATAACCTTGTCTTCCTCTGCGCACTTACTGATTTTAATTACTGCTTTGGTCTTTCCTAACCAACGCAATGCGGCAGTCGCCCCTTCATTGCCTGCAAATTCAACTGGCTTATAGGCAAGGAATTCTTTATAAGTGCAACGAGGTGTTGCAACTTTCATTTTCTTAAGTATTGGGGCTTGAACCACATTATTATCATTATTGCCGCCTCCATTTACACCGTTACTAAAATTATCATCGCGGGTGCGTTTACTATGGTTGGCTTGGGAAGGTTTAGCAGGATTCTTAACGGCAGCAACAATTGCTGGGATAGCATTGGCTATTCCCTGAGCAACAATATTTTCTATATCTTGCCTATTAAGAAAATGGTCTTCATTATTTTATTCGGATTGGTTAACTTCGTTTCCCGGTTGGTTTTCTGCGTTTTCCATCTGAATCATTAACAATATATATATATATATATATATTACTATCACAGAATGGATAGCAATCAAACACAATAAAGCAATCACACATAATCATGTCAACACATATAGCCAAAATCGTCGACCTTGCGACATTTATATTTATATAATATTTATGCATCAATACACACCATTTATTTTAAAATGGTTTTATTTTTTTTGTTATTATTATACAATATTATATTATTATTATTATTATTATTATAGATTTTGATTTTTTTTCCACATAATAATTTTATACAAAACATGCAACTTGGTTAACTAGCCCTTCAGAAACAACGCTCCCTCTCGTCGTACTTCCACGTGATGTTTTCCCCCACTTCCCGAATCCGATTTCCCGCATCCACCAGTTCCTCGCCGTAGCGGCGTAATTCGGCAACGTTTTCCGAGCTCATAGGTGGGAATGGTGCAGGTTCAGGATCAAACTGAGGAAAGTAAACATTTGGGTTATTCATGAAGTTCTGAAACTGCCAGTCGCTCGTCCACCATTCTTCCAGCTTCCCTGTAACAGGTTGGGGGTTGACAATGGGGTCTGGAATAGCAGGTTCCAAATTAATTGGAAGTTCTGATTAGGCGGGGAAATTGAAAAGGGTTTCGTCAGCAGGTCCGATGAGGTCACAATTCGCCAGTTTCCTATCAAGCTCTTCCCAAGGTGGCATCTCCTGGGCTTGTCCGGAACTCTCGCCAACTTCCTTTCCCTTTCCCTTTGGATCCTCCATTTTCTTTACCCGTTGGGCAGCGGGTTTCTTCTTGCGTCCGCGTTTCCAATCCAACAACCTTCTCCTCTTTTTGGGGTTTGGTTTCTCCTGTGGCTGGGCCTGAAACACTAGTGGCTCCTCGGTATCCGCCTGGTACCCTGACTGGGTTCCTGTTGTATCCATATCAGTCGTATGGATGGTAAAGTTTCGGAGTGCTTCCGGCAGTTCATTCATGCTTTTAGCACACATGAAGAAACGCACAAAAATTCAAATTTAAATTTTATTTATTATAAAATAATTTTCACAGAATCACAAAATGGCAATCTGAAAAATTAAGTATTTCTAAATACTTAATTGGCTTAAATCAGTGGCTCTGATACCACCTTTTTCTGTCATGGCCCCCGACCCAGTTTCCTGGTTCGAATGTCGCGGGACAGAAACCCGTGGTATTAGTATTTAATTTGGCAGCCGAATTTTTAACAGGATTATTTAAACAGAAAATACCCAATTATTTTATTTCAAGTTTCGGGACAAACCCCGTAATTTACAATAAAGGAATTCCACTGGGAAACCCCTTGGTTACAAAAAACATGTTTATTTATTTACTGGGCCACTTTATCCAAGCTGGTAGTGCTACACGACACTTTTCCTTGTTCATAGTAAATCACCTGAAATATGTTTAAAAATATTTTATCAGCGGGGAAATACTGGCGAGTCATTCATTTGGTACAAAACGACACATTGTTATAAATTACAGTATTAAGGGCGACTACAATGTTTACATCAACCAATTACCCAAAACGGTATTTGTCACTCGACCTTATTTGTGACTATGGTCATATCACCCGTTGGCTAACCCGTTGTCCAATGGTGACGGTTATCAAGTAATGTATACAAAACCCCATATACCGGCTGTAATTGAAGATTACAAAGACTTAATCCCCGTAATTATAACTTTGAAAATAAGTAGGTTTTTGGAAATAACTTGGTAAAAAGAGAATGACTCACATTGGAAGTTTAACTGGACAGAGTTTTGCGTACTGATTAAGCCTGGTAACCTAGTTAAATAATGCACACGAAACTAGGTTAGAAAGTTAATACAACATTTACGATAAATTCACGAAATCAAAACCCTCACGACGAATGACAAAGTATAGCCCGAATTCAGGCAGCACTTAAACATCCATCGGATCGGTTTCAATCGATCGGACATTGTATCGTAGCAGTGATCGAGTTATTACCATGTAATCGTAGCAGTGTCTCTACCCTTTAACACAAGTTTTAAGCAGAATTTAGACGTTTTTGAATTGAAATTTTGAACACAGAAGAAAGGCCACGCAACGTCCAATTTATAGCTGATTTTTGAGTCTGTCGCGGCCCGCGTAAACTCAAAGGGCATCCTACGTGGCCCGCGAGGTCCACCCGAGCTACGGCTAGGGCTGTCGTGTCATGGCGTAGGTCTGCCACGTGTCTGACACGTGGCCCTAAAGCTTATCCGGAGAATTGTAAGGCTATCGCGCCCCGTGTAAGCCTTGCTTAACTCTTACGCGGCCCGTGACAGATTGATAAATTTGGATTTTCTTGATTTTTCATGAAATTTAGGGTTTTTAGGGGTTCGATTTTTCACTTACGGAGTGTTTTAGGACATTTTTGTGCAGGTCCTTACACTGCCTACGCACGGAAAGCAAGCCCCAATGACGGTACGGCCTGAGCTATCTAGGCAAGAGTCGTTCGAGACAGAAACAAGTGGCACAGACTACACGAATGCCACTCGAACTGATGACCCATAGAGGCAGAGCACGTCACACAGGAAGAATCGGCGTTTAATGCGGGCATTGTTGGAAATAGGCATTATAGTAGTAAATGGACATTACAAGTAGTGGAGAGTACAGAGTACTACTCCAAGCGAGACTCGTCTAAGGGTTAAAAAACCTGTGACAGCAGATGCGGACGGTACGGAATGGCGGGTTGATGAGCCAATAGGAAGGCCAGGGGCATACGAATCTTTTTAACCGAAAGAGAGACTGAACCAAGGAAGCAACCATACTGACTGAAGCCAGAAGAAGCGCGGGGACAGACTATCAGACAGAACGGAAGAGAGGGAAGGGAGCTCAACCAGTAGATCAGAGGGGGATCATACCTGGCCAGCTAGCCCCGGTCGCTTTCCATATGAACCAGATGAGCTGATCGGGGGCGATTCCGTCTTGTCCATACAAAGGCGAATTTTATCTTCGAAGGCCATTCCTAGTGCCGAAGAAATAGACTTCGCTCGTACGCAAGCGGAAGACCTCTTCGAGGTCAAGGTTCAGATCTTTCAGCGAATGCAGGTTCTTGATCCGACCGGGGATTGGATGCGGCAGGGGGCTCGTGCTCTCAACTCCCCCAATAGCGCTACAGGGGAGTCGTCCTTGAAAAGGCTCTATAGCTTTTTAGATGATCTCAATAGGGACGGGAAGAGCTCCAGAGCTTTTTTTTCATTGAGCGAAAAAGTCGCCCTGAGAAAAGAGAATCTTGATACGGGGTCTATAACATAAAACACATTCTTGTTCCTATTAACAAAACTCCCCCTTTTCAAAAAAAATCCCCGCTCAACAAGGGGCCCCTCTCTGATAAGGAAGAAAACGAAAGAATCTCAATTTTATGAATAGTATAGAATTGTACAGAATTGAGCGCACGGCGAAAAGCCGGGTTGAGGCTAAGATTGAGACGGATTGGGATTCCGCTGCCTCTTCCGCGGCTTCCGTTGCCTCTTCAATAGCATCCGACGCGTGAAGCGCTCCATTTGACTTTTTCCAATTATACCAAGAAATAGGTAATGAGTGCGGCAGGCTTTTGCGTGAAGTCGGGATGGTATTACCACCGGGCTTGACCATGCCTGAAGCTATTCAGAAAACCTTTGGGGATGAAGCGGTTCGGTTATTATATGGGAATAAGTAACATTATTCATTTTAAGCCCGGCTTTCTTTGGGAAACCTACTACGATATTCTGATAAATAACATTGATAGTTTGAGATTCCAGGAGCTACTATATTTCCTGGATGAGTTCAGCAAGGTAGCGTCGTAGTTTAGTAGCAGCTGAACTAACGACTCTATTAGAAAGTAGAATTAGCAACTTTTACACGAATTTTCAAGTGGATGAGATTGGTCGAGTGGTCTCAGTTGGAGATGGGATTGCACGTGTTTATGGGTTGAACGAGATTCAAGCTGGGGAAATGGTTGAATTTGTCAGGCTAATATCTCATCGAAAGGTGGGAGGGGTGCCGAGATCCTAGGTAGCGGGATCCTCCCATCATGATCGACTAAAGGGAAAGTCACACAGAGATATCAGTTCGAATCCAATTCATGATTCCGGTTAGGAATATTCTATTTGTTCAAAATCTTTCCCTGACTTGATTGATGCAACTTGGATACGAGACCACAATTTTCTTTTCTTTTTTTCTAAAGCTTAGGATACCCGACTCGAGAACCCCTGAAGCGCACTGGAAGCATATCAAGGAAAAGAGAGAAGTCAAATATCGTAGGCTTTAGATAAGATCCCATAGTAGATAGCTAAGCTAAGAGAGTGCTCCGGAAGAGCTAATATTCAAAATTCTTTCCCTTTCTTTCACCGAGGAGGCTAACTAGATAGATGGTTGGTCAAAGGAAGAAAAGAATATGAGCTATATTTTCATCCCTTTTCAGTTCATTTCCTTATCCTTATAACAGTAGGGTTTGAAGCTAGCAAAGTCAATCAATCCAGCAGTCAAAGGGGCAAGTGTAGTCACTCAACCAACGCCTTTCAAGCAATATCATAAGTAGGGGTAGGGCTCTTAGGCAGCAATAGAAATGACTCTGACAACCTGTCTCAATCTTTACCTCTCCAGGATCAAGAAAGACCTCTTCTTCTAATTAATATTTTTATCTCTGGGAGTTTTCAATCCAATCTATAAGTTTCTTTTCTTTAAAGCCTTGAAGTGAAAATTTTACTTTCAAGTGAAGCGAATAACCTTCGACTTTGGTTGTTTGGCCCGCTTCTGCAACACCTCTCTCGTCAAACGATGCGTGGGAAGAGCCTTCCAAGTCGGATCAAAAGACATCCCTTGGTACAACGGAATATCCCTGACCCGTGGTACATACCGCAACATTAGATCCTTCAGACACCCTTTCATGTCCGAGACTACCTCTGTCATGGCTTTGATATCATCAACAGGACTGATAGTGGATGTAAAAGTCAATTTTCAAACTCGCTTGGCTAAGACAATAATCTTAGACAAGGAGAAGAACGACAAATAGAATTGCACAAAAATATCAGCTTCCGTAATATCAATCTTCTATGGAAAGACGGGATGATACGAGGTTAACTGCTCCTAGTGAGAGACACTGGCACTGGTAGCAATTTGGGTTTCACCTTATCGCCAGCATAGGCCTTCTGCAAAGAGGCCGCACTCTGCTTTAAATACAAAGCAACGTGCAACCAACCTGATTTCCGACCTAGCCCCTCCGGTCTTGCCAATGAGCTTGTCAACCGAGTCTCGGTGCTTTGGATATTGAACGAATCTACTCTCTGAAATTTCTATTAAAGAGAAGGCCGGTTAGAAAGTCATGCTAGTCGTTTAGTTACCGGCTGGCTAAAAAAGGTGTGCAAGGGTCTGAAAGAGTTCACGCCGCTTTGCAAGCAAGTTGATTAGCTAACAACTTCAAGCGGCCTAGATTCCACTCAAGGATCTCTCTCACGAGAGGCAGTAAGAGCTTCACTATAGCAGTCTAGCAGTGATAGCTCTACAGTCTACCTTTATTCATGTATTTGGCTCCCTGAGCCACCATTTCATTCGCCCTTCCCTGTCTCACTGAGCCGCCTAACCAAGTAGCTGTCGGTCGTTCTATCATTCGAATCTTCCTTCCTCCCGTCTTGCTGGATCCTGTACCTGCTTATCATTGTGCTCTTGGTAAGGAGGCTTTAGTCTCGGAAGTTTCCTAGCATTGGAGTTTGATCTCTAAGTCGTTCATTCTTCAAGGCATAATCTTTCATGACAAGCGGAGGAGCATGCAACAAGAGCAAGTAGAGTGAAAGTATCCTCATGGGCTAAACAAGAAAAGGTTTAGCCCCAACATCAAATTAATGCATTGATGAAAGGCGGTGTAAACATCGTCTATCTCTCTCTCTCTCTCTCTCTCTCTCTCTGACCAAGTGACTCTTAGGGATTTTGTTAAAGGAGACAGACTTCAAGCTATTAATAAGTCCTATAAAGATCGAGAAGGAAGGGGTCGATAGTTAGCTGCACAACAAGCAATCCACCTAACGGGAATCAATCCCAGATAAAGTACATAAAGTACATGTGGTCTCATGATTAGACGAAGAGATTACTCCATCATGCGCACCAAACCAATCCATCTTCTATATACGCAACCTCTGAGATACAAGGAAGATCCATGTCACACAAAAGCTTAGAGATACTCGTGAATGCAAGCTTCTGGAGTGGGATGGATAATCCTGCTTAGATTGTTGGCAAAGAAAAATATCTCTAGAATTCTCTGGAAAAACTCTTATTCATTGAGGGAATAGCCCGTTTCCTGAAATATTTCCTTTGAGTAGGTCTCCCGGCGAAAAAGGAAAACAACAGAAGGAAATGGTAAAACATATTCTATTTTCCGACCTTTTTTTTCTCCTAGTCCGGAGATCATAGAGTCGATAGACTAAGCACCAACTAGATCGCCTACGAGCAAACTACGCACAAACACATTTGAACCTCAGATTATCTTATTCATAGGCTACCGAGGGCCTGAACACGCTTCGGTAAGGTCAAGTGGCATTCCGAGAATGCCACTTGACCTTACCGAAGCGTGTTCAGGCCCTCGGTAGCCTATGAATAAGATAATCTGAGGTTCAAATGTGTTTGTGCGTAGTTTGCTCGTAGGCGATCTAGTTGGTGCTTAGTCTGTCGACTCTATCCTCGAATCGATAAAAAGTAAGTCTTTCTCGTGTGAATGACTAGTTATAGTTAGGGCCGGTGTCACATGGAAAAGGAAGAGGAAAGATGAATCTGTTGAAGTGAATGGTCCTTTCCCGGATGCTACCTCCATGCAATGAATTTGGTAAACTAACGTATCTTCATTTCCTTCTTCTCGCCCTCTAATACGTCTACCTACAACCACTTGCTCGATTCCCATCAGGATTGGAACCCTACCTATCTGACTTTCTTACTTAAGCACCCTTTGTTCCAGGAGGTGAGGAACGAAGTAGCTCGACTGAAAGGAGAGGAATTGCTTTTTCTCTCCTGATTGGGTTCTTCCTCATCAATCTTCTCTTTCTACCTGGTCTACAATCAACACTTTTGCTTCTGGTCTGATCTTCATCAGCAGCGGCTTTGGCAGTCGTTCTTTAGTTGCCCATTGGGAAATCCCCTTGAATATAACCCTAAAAGATGGTTTTGATTCCTCTCCAAGGTTTGAGATCGCAAAATAGGTAAGTGGGCTAGTCCATGAGAAGTCGACGATGATCCCCTCTATTTTTGTCAGAAGTTTGCTTCACTCATTGTTATTAGTCTTTATTGTGAATGCTAACTATCCCATCCAATTGGGTTAGTGTTCGAAAAGTGTTCACTTGACCGCTACTGTAATGGGCATGCTCTCAATCATTTGCATTGATTGGCTTCCTTTAGTCTGGCATGATAGTTCTGTGTACCAACCTTGCTACGTAAAAGAGACCGACATGCAAGCCATTACAGCTAGCCTCCTTATCTGCCTTACCAGTAGAGCTAGGGAGGAAGCCACTGATAGCTCTGACCCCTTTCGGATTGGCTCCCCGATAGGATAGGAACTATGCTTTGGTCTGACGGCAATAGGGGTTGTGTATAGAGACTAGAATCGGAAGTATCACCATGCAATGGTTCGTGAACATGGTGAAGTGATTGTCTCAGCTGGAGCCATTGGAAGCCCTCGGCTTCTCCTTCTAAGTGGAATAGGACCAAGGCCTTATCTCTCATCATGGGGAATCCCAGTTGCTCATCATCTTCCCTACATGGGTCAATTTCTCTATGAACTAGCATTTCCATCCTGTCCATTTGAGCATTATCTCATACAAGTTGTTGGCATCACTGACTCAGGTGCTTTCATAGAAGCAGCCTCTAATGCCATTCCATTTGCATCTCCAAATCGTTCTGTATTCCTCCACTGCCATCTTTGCTTTTTGGCTCCTTGTCATTTGATCAGGAGGAATCAACCTCAAAGAAGGGAGCCTAGGAGCGTAGTTTGGCCTGTGTTCCAAATTCAATGCTAAAATTCCAGCTTCAAGTGTTCTGCAGCTCATAATCATATTATGGAAAATGAGGCGTGGGAAAACGGCACCGATTCTGTCCAATAACACAAAAAACTTATTTTTAAGTCCTTCGGCCTTCGTAAAAAAATAGCCCGGCCAACCCAAGTAATCCCCCATAACATTAATCAGTACCGCAAAAGGCTCAAAGTCTAAGTCTCCAGCAGCTGTGGAGCGGGGGATAAAGGAACAGCAGGATTACAACATTGCACAGGATCAATCAGAATGCAGGAGCGCAGAGCCTTTAAGAGATAGGGGGTGCGGGAGCAGAATACTAAAGACTCAAGATTCCCCCCGGTTTTTCATGCAGATTTGACCATGGTGTGCACCCTCCTTAACTTAACCCCTATTATGTAAGGGGGACCTTCGGCGGGATAAAAGAGAGTGCGGGAAAAGCAGCTACAGATACATGACAAAAGAAGGAGTGGTGCACTTAAATAGTAAAAAAGTACATCGTAGCGCAGAAGAGCATCCCACAGAAAGAGGATCCCGCAGAAAGTTTCCACCTTTCTGTCCAATTGAAAAATGGAATGCAATAGTCTAAGATGCTTAATAGCTCCAACAAGCACGAAAGCCGTTGCTTCTTGCTTTCAAGCCCAAGCCTACGTTTTCTTAGTAAGGTTGCTTCTTTTTATATCTCCTCAAAAAAGTAAAGGCGCGTTAGCGCTTTTTATTTATTTTCTTTTTCAATAAGGGGCGGAGCTTGAAGAAGCGAGTCTATCAGAGAAAAAAGTGCTAGTTGTAGCGCGCTAGCGCACATTTGACTAAAAACATGGAAAGTCAAGGCTCTGGACAATGAGTGGGAGGGAGCCTTTACTTGAAGCATTGTACAAGTGCTTAAGGCTCCTTCGGGCCATGGGCACAACTATCATATAAGGCAAGGCTTCAGCGCCTATCGGCAGGAATTGGGCTTGTCCTGGTTAGTAGTGCCCGCCCATTCTGTCTCGCCTGCCCGCCGACCCATGAATTCTTCAGAGCGGGCCGGTAGGCCGGGCATACGGGAACCGTCGAAGAAGTGCCTCAACGCGCTGCAGCCACTACTTCTCCTCCTTTTATGCAATTATGAACTACACTTCTTAGGAAACTTTATTTGTAAGTATTGAAGAAAATCAGATTCAACTTGATCTATGAAGAAGACAACCGTCCTGAAGATCACAACAAGAAGAAGAAGATCGGATAGGACAACTGAAATGAACAACATCTACTTCAAAGAATAACAAGTTGATCAAGAGCTGAAGACGATTATTAGAGAAGGTTATTTCTGATGGATCTGATGATATTTCTGATGAATTATCATCAGTTTCTGACGATTCTGATCATCAGATTTTCTGATGATTTGTTCACCAAAATTTCTGATGAAGTGGTTTATTAGAAATTCTGATTAATACCCCACTTGTCTAAAAATCAGCTCTATCCTGCCACAATAACCGAAGCAACTTGACATTATTGGATATCATGATTACAAAGGCAACTTGACTGTTGGATTCAATGAATATGTCAAATGGCTACTTTATGCAGGACTTATTGCATGAATAAACAATTGTTTATTCATGTACCCAGCCTTCTATAAATAGAAGGCTCACCAAGCAGAAGACAATGAGTTAAGCTTAGCATTCATACATACTACAAAACTCCATTGCCCTCTCACCCACAGAATTCAAGATTCATTTGTATTAGATAATAATCTTACAATCACCTTGTAAACTATTTTGTTTCAAAGTGATATAAACTTGATAATTCTGTAGGTCTTGTTTCTTGAAAGTCTGATTTCCATTTCCGCACATCTTTTTCACATCTACTGAAATCACTTGCCATATTACGTGAAAAGAAGTTTTTAAGTCCAAACTGGGACCAACAATTGGTATCAGAGTAGATTGAATAAACTATTTTCAAACGATCAATCGCTCATCTTCTTTTCTCTAAATATGGCCAGCTTTCAATCATGGAATAATGCTTTTAACATTGGTTCTATGTCTAAACCTCTGACTCTGGTCAGAGAGGAATACCCCCAATGGAAAATCAGGATGGTCAATTTCCTTAATGGTCATGACCGAACTCTATTTCAATCCATTGAAAGGGGCCCACATATACCAATGACTGAAATACCAACTATTCCAGCAACTGACCAATCACCTGCAATCCCTACCTCCCGAGCTCCCAAAAGTGAAATAAACTGGAGCACGAAAGTCAAGGAAAAGCTGGCTGGGGTTGAAAGTGCAAAGTCGCTTTTGATAATGGCCATCCCCAATGACATATTTTCACAAGTTGATGCATGTGCATCAGCTAAGGAAATATGGGATCAGTTGGAAAATCTTTGTGAAGGAGGAGAAAGGATGAGAAGAAATAAGATAACAAACAATGTTTCCTCATATGAGAGGTTCAAAAGTTTACCCAATGAAAGATTAAATGATACATATCAAAGATTTACAAAACTTTTGAACGAGCTAAAGAAATTTGGTATAACAAAATCAAATGATGAAAGAAACACAAAATTTCTAGATGCTTTACCTAGAGAATGGAGAAGTCTAACCATGACTTTGTCCTCAACCTTAGAACTAGGAAATATGAGTCTTCCTGACTTATACAGCATCTTGATCCCCAGAGAGGAAAAAATATTTGAAGAAACCATTCAAAGAGGGGGATCTTTAGCTCTTATCTCAAACTCACAAAGAACACCACCTACCAATGATCCACAACCATCAAATAGCCAAAATCTTGAAATTTCCGATACATTATCAGATTTTTCAGCTTTTACTGAAGCAATAGCACTGCTCACCAAAACATTTGAGCAGAGGTTGAGGGGAGGAGGCCAGAGATACCAGAGAAGTGACAGAGGGAGGATGGATGGAAGATCTAAGGAAGAATGTAGATCTAAGGATAAGGGGAAGGCTGAAGTTGTGTGTTACAAGTGCAAGCAGAGAGGTCACTATGCATCAGAATGCAAGACCAAGAAACTGAAAGATGTTGCTTATTATGAGAAGAAGCTAGAAGAAGCTAAGAAGCAGCAGCAAGTCAGTTTAATTGCAGGGACAGATACATGGCTTTCTGATGACTCTTCTGATGAAGAAGAGGAAGAAATGGCTAACTTCTGCCTCATGGCACTTTCTGATGACATACCTGAAACTTCAGGACAAAAGGTAAATTTAGACAATCTTGATCTTGAACACAAGCTAAACAAGCTCATGTCATGTTTTCTAAATCTGCAAGATAAGCAGAAATCAGATAGTAAAAAATCTGATGAGTTGCAAAGGACCATGAATAAAATCATTCTTGAAAACCAATTACTAATCGAAGAAAATTTAGATCAAAGAGCTAAAATTGAGTTCTATGAAAATGAAAGAAAAGATCTTTATAAGAAAATTAAAGATAAAGAAATTAATGTAAGAGGTTTTCAACAACCCAAAGAATTCATAAACTTCATTGAGTCCACACCAAAGAACAAATGAGAGGGTTTAGGATATGTAAAAACAAGAGAAAATAAACCCACTGTCTTTGTAAAAGCAACCCATCAGATTTCTGATAAATTTTCATCTGAATATGATTCTGAATCTTGCAAGTCAACCTGTTCTGAATACTCTTTTGAAAACCCCAACTTTCAACCAAAAAGAAATGAATGTAAACAAGAATCTTTAAAGACTCCAGAAGAAGTTCACTCATCTTTTCAAAATTATCCACTCATTCCATCACAAGAAAGAATATCAGAAAATTCTGATAAATCTTGTATGTGTGTTGATATACTGAAGCTTGTTCAACACCATCTCCAAAAGAAAAATGAAAAATATGTTTATGGCTCAGCATACAACAGATATTCTGATGAAAGGCCATTAAGAGAAAATAATCTGATTAAAATCTCATCAGAAAGAGTACCCAAGCAAGCCTGGGTACCAAAAACCCTCTAATTTTTCCATTTCAGGACCATCATGTGCAGCAGATCTGGTACTGCGATTCAGGAAGCTCCAAGCACATGACTGGGGACAGGAGCTTACTCAGCAACTTTGTTTCAAAGCTGGATAAAATGGTAAATTTTGGAAATGGAGTAAAAGGGAGGATCATGGGATATGGATGCATAAGGTATGGATGTTTGACCATAGAGAAAGTAGCCTATGTTGAAGGCTTAAAGTACAATCTGCTAAATCTTGGTCAATTCTGTGATAAAGGTCTTTCAAATAACCTTATTACTAGAAAAATGCTGAACAATTTGTCTCAATGATAATCAAAAGAAAAGGATTGTATATCTGATAAAGCACCAGAAAATCTGATAAATTATCAGAAAATCTGATGTATCATCAGAAAATCTGATATATCATCAGAATATCTGATAAATCATCAGAAATTCTGGTAACTCATCAAAAAACATTTTGAAAAATCAGAATCATTGATTGATTATTAGAACAAATTCATGCATGTCATCATCTTTATCTATATCTCATAGCTGCAAATTCATAAACTGTAGTGTTTTCATTTTAGTCTTCTTTATTTTTTTTCTCTGCATTTTATTTTTCTTCTTAGTGTTGATAACGTCATATGACAGAAGATTTTCTAGGAACTCGTTAGTGGGTATAAAGCTTTTTCTCTCCTTCATTAAATACACCTCATCAATATTAAGGAGACTGAAGTGACATATTGGTAGGTAATCATGATATATAATCAGAAAATGGCCGCCTAAATCATTTAATGCAGGAGAGTTTATCTCAGATATTCTTTATGCCATCTGATAGAAAATTTAATAACAAAGATTGTGATGAACAAAATCTATAAGTAGGTAGATGTCATTTATGGCAAACTTTAAGTTTACTATATATGTTCACCTCCTTAAGCAAAGACTGTCACCATCACATAAGGAAACACCAGAAAACTTAACTTCATCTTCTTCTTCTTCTTCAACACTCACACTTTCTCACACTCACAAAAATGCTTACCATAAAAGCTGATTGTTTCCCACTTCCTCATCATCCTTACCACAACCTCAAACTAAAGACCAACTTTGAGGGTCCTCACTGGGAAGGATGCCAAACCGTGCTGAATCTGCTCATGGGAAGTAACTTGAAATATGCCCTCACAGCCAATATAATAGTCTACCCAGAAATTCTTCAAATGTTCAGGCAAAATGCAACTTTGTCAGAATATTAGAATAGAGGACAGATATTTATTGAAAGTATGGTGCTCAACCAAAGGGTTCGAGTAAATGAAGGTATCATCAGGACGGTTCTACAACTCAATGATGATAGTGAAGTTCTGATGTTCACAAACACTGAAATAGAAGAAACCTTGGGACAGATGGGTTACAATCCTATAAACTCACCACGAGCAATCACCAAAAATGGCTTCATCAAGCCATGGCAATTTCTGGTCACACAAATGGGTGCATGCTTCTCAAAGAAGGTCATTAATCATCATGAAGCATCCCATAGGTTGATGGAAACTGTTCGAGCACTCATATTAGACATACCTTACAATTTCTCTTATTACTTAATGAAAGATTTTGCAAGTAATATGTGGTCTTGCAGGCCATTCTTGATTTATCCTCGTTTTCTGATGAGGATAATCACAAGCCAGCTAGGCTTTGGAGGTGTTCCTACAGGTTATCTCAGAGCTGAAATGAGACTTCAACAAAACATGAATCTCAGTGTGCTTAGACCTACTGATCAGAATTCTAGGTTGGTGACTGATCTATGGGTGCTCCTTGAGATGGATCATGGAGAAGGGGTAGATCTTGATTAGGTTTTTCTTTGTTTAAACTTAGTTTGTGTAGATATTATGCATGATAATATGTTAATATAGTGTATTTCTTATATTGCTTTGATTGTCTGGCTCATGGTTTGGGAAAAAGAAAAATGGGTAAAGAAAAATGAGAAACATGATCATCAGAAAAACAAAATTTTGACACAAAATTCTGAGTTTCTGATGACAGGAGACAAAATCTGGTAAGTCAAACTTAAAATGCATCTCTAAATTATTTTTCTGTTAAAACTTCAAAATGATAAAAAGTTTTAGAAAATATCAGAAAAAGCCAAGAGACTTGGATGCCACCAGAGAATCATTTGTGAGTCTTCTAATCTTATCTCATTCCCTCTCATCTCAAAAAAGGGGGGGGGGGCTCTTATATCAATCAAAAAGAGAAACTTCGAAAATCTGCTGAAAAGGGTCACAAGTTTAGGGTGAAACACAACCAAGAAATTATGTTGAAAAATGTTGACTTCTGTTGACCAAATCTAAAAGGTTAACAAAAGTCAGAACAAAAAGCAATACATATTTTTAACAGAATTTATGTTAAATTTCTGATGACATCATCAGAATGGGACTTTGACTTACAAGAAAGAGAGGATGCAGATGAAGAAATCTGATTGGACCTTTTACAAAATGGGGTCCACAAAGATGAAAAGGTGTCATATAACCGATAGTTTTCTCCAATCAAAATTCAGTTTAACATTTTTGTGAAGGAATGATTGAAGAAACTACAAGTTGAAAGGGCATAACCACGATTACACGATCAACCGTCATTAATGTCTTGATACCCACGATCCAATGGTTACATTCTGAACCAAAACTCACATCACACGATCTAACGGTAATAAAGACAATTAATGATCTTTTAACCGCCATTACATGGCACGTTCCATATCCACTCAACTCCATAAACCCACAATTCTCTGCTGAAACCCTCACTATATAACTCACACTTAGCAGAAATTCAAAAATCACTCACCTTCTTCACAAAAACTTCAAACCGAAACATCCCCTGTTCCTCAATCAAAATCCAAAAATCCCTAAATTTCAAACCCTAATTCACAAAATTCAACAATGGCATAAGTGAACCTCAACATCCCAATTGTTCAACATGAAGTACCTTTTGTTGAAGACACAGAATTTCTACCAATGAAAGAAAACAATCTGCTGATGAATACAGAGCATTCGGAATATGATGTAAGATGTCAACTTCTGGTAGAATATCTTATGAAAGTCCAATCTCAGGAGCACTAACAAAAGAAAGAGAAGTACCATAAAAGTTACTACAGCAATTTGTTCACACTTTTAATGAAGATGAAGAAAATCAGGTCACTGCTCTTGTATGGGGAAATGTTTTTGTAACATTAACCCCTGCAAGGGTAAGAGAATGGCTTGAACTTCCAGTTCTTGAAAGTTACATTGAAGCACCAAGCAAAGAAGAATTGGTAAGCTTTATCATTAATCTTGGTTACAAGAAAAAGGATATCAAAAAAATTGGAGCAATAAGAAGAAATGAAATGCCAGCCATCTGGCTAGTACTGATGGAAGTGTTAAACAAATGTCTCACATCAAAGATAGGAGGAACTGATCAAGTCAGTCAAGCCATTCTGACAATCATGTATGGACTCATAACAGGGTTCAAAATTGATTATGGGTCAGAAATTTTTAACCTACTCAAAAGATCAATCCTCACCAGAAATGGAAGAATAACCTCACATCTGTTATATCCAAGGTTAATCTCAATTTTTATTTCTGAAACATTTGTTGAAAGGGACATAGAAATTCCAATTTTGGAAGATACCTGGAGTTCAAATACCATGAAGGCCTGGAGTTCCAATCATGGATGGGAATCTGATAAAGATATCCCTGAGTTACCAGAAAGCATGCTATGCCTCATTGCACCAGACTCACAATACAGAATACAACATGAAGAACTTCTGACCAAATCAGATTCTCCAACAGAAAAAACCCAGCAAAGAAGTTGTTAACTGTTCTTCATCACCAGAAGAAGAAGAAGTTGAGAAGTCCTGGTCATCAGAAACAGAGGCTGCAGGAGGAGAAGGAGTTCTGGAGATACGTAAGTCACCAGAAAACAAGACAGAACATGCTGAGAGTCAACAGATTCATGAAGGAGGAATTTATCATGAATTTGATTTTCATCAAGAAAAAGTACCTGAACACTATGCAGAACCACACATTGCTGGAGGAACTCATGAAGATGCTGAAGAACAACATTATGAAGAAACTCACTTTGATGGTACTGCACATGAAGCCACTGAAGTTATACATCATGATGAATCTCGGGTTGCTGGTACATCTCTTTTAAACATTGTTTTAGTTGATACTCAATCAAAAGAAACAAAGTCAGAAGGTTCAATTAATGTTTCTTACAAACTAGAATATAGAAAAGCTGATGTTGATGAAGAGGTTACTAGTTCCATTAATCTCAACTCTGAATTAGAAAATGAGGAAGAGGATGAGATCCCAACAGATAGAGATCAGGGAACTGATCAAGGAAATCTGGAAAAAGGTAATCTGTATACCTCAAAAACTTATGGAGAATCATATATTGATATGATTCAAGGACATAAGGAAATCCAGGATGAAAATGTGTTTTTCACCACTGGTGGAGATGATTCTGGTACACTTAAGGTTGCACCAAAATCTGGTAAAGCCAAAAGTGACCCTATCATTTCTAAAACAGCAGCAAATGTGTTTGCAGCTGGAATGTTAGAAGGAACATCTGTTGTTCCAAATATCCCTGAAAAACCCATGAACCAAGAAAATTTGGAAACTGTGCTGGAAAGTGTTTACAAAGCCTGCAAAAGAAATCCAGTAGAAGAAAAGCTTGATTTGTTGCTGTCAGAAATACAAGGTCAAATGGCAGACATAAAGACTTTATCAGAATCAGTGAAGGTGATAAAGACACAAACTGAAAGAAACACTGAAGCACTAAAGTCTCTTCAAAAGATGAAAGAAAAAGCACCAGAATCCAACATATCTGCATCAGAAATTCAGATGATTCTCACAGAAATAGAAAAGATCAAGGCACAAGTTGCAAGTGCTGTGGAATCAAGACAATCAAGCAGTGCAAACAGATTTTTGGAGGAAGTCACCATCCTAAGGGCAAGCAACAACAGTATCACAGATGCCCTTGAGAAGCTTTCAAAAGAATGGGCTGCAATACAGATGAAAGCTCAAACTGAATTTACCAAAGTTCAGAAAAGCATGGCCAGTAACTCAAATCAGGTGAAAGAGGTGCAACAACTGGTGAAGAAAATGCAATTCAACATTGCAAGATTGGCCAAAGTGGATCCCAAAGAAATCATGAAAGAAATTCCTATTGAAAGTTCACACCAAGAAGCTCCAAAGTTAACCCCACAGCAATCATCAGCTACACCAACCACCAAAGCTGGAACCACAATGATGGGTCCACCTCCAAATGTCTCAAGAGATGAAATGTTGAAAAGGTTAGCAACTTCAAAACCTCAAGCCGTTTCAAATTTGAAACTTATAACTTCTCAAACTGTCCCAAAACCAACATTGTCTGATGACTCTGCCATGAGCAAATATATGAATCTGCAAGCAATGAATGAATGGGAACAAGAAGGTGATTCAAGAAAAATACAGGTTGTTAAAAGAAAAATCTCTGAAACTCAGTCTGTCTTGGTTAGAGAGATTGATAGGGATATAATGATATTCCCTTAATACAATCTGGTGAAATATTATTTAACAAAAGAAGATGCTGCACCAAGACCACTGACTCCTGTCAGATTGGCTTTAAGGGAAGAGAGGATAAAAAGAGGTTCAAGCAGCATTCACTACAAGAATGAAAATCCAGTAAAAAGAATCATAAAAGTGGATGAAGTAAAAGTTGCAACTGATGATATTGGGGGAACTTATGTGCAGAACAGATACGCACTCCTCAGAGAAAATGGGAAAGAAGAAAGAGTGACTGACGAAGAAATTGCTGACAATTTACATCCTTTAGACATTCTGTTTATGAAGGATCATTATGAAAAGGAAAAGAAAAACACCCAAGAAGTCAGAAGGGCATTAAAGGGCATATCAAAGGCTGGAATACAGCTGTTTGAAAGAATGGATTTTTCAGACTTTGATTTATGTATCAACTATGAACATGTGCACAACAAAAAGGTGTATGTCAGATCACCAAAGACAAAAGTTCCCCCAGAGATATTGGAAGATGCAAGATCTGGAGACATCATTGAACTACCAAGTAAAACTGACAGTCATAACTGTGGTGTCATCTTCAGATATATTGATAGAAACAAAGCTCTGTTCAGAAGTGTTGATATCTGCAAGTACTCAAATCAGACTCTGAAGTTTATCATGAAAGGAATGAACAACAGACAAGAACACCTTCAGAAGATAGGAAAGAACTTGGAGGGACATAGAAAAGAAATTAAACAAATGATTGAAGAATGGATTCAAGCAAGAACCTGGTATAAAGACATGTATGACTTCTGCAACAAGTACATCTCCATTCAAGCAAGAACCTGGTATAAAGACATGTATGACATCTGCAACAAGTACATCTCCTACAAGAAGCAATTAAAGAAAGGAGATGTGCACAAGAAATTGAAGCTGACTTGAAGAACTTGTTTATTTGAATTTTCATCTTTTATGTAATTTTTTTTCAGAACATCGGTAACTGGTTTAAATTTGCAAATGTTAAGTTTCCACTGTTTGGAAATTTTCTGTTCATGAGATAATTCATTTTCTTACAATACTTAGGGGGGAACTGTTAGGAAACTTTATTTGTAAGTATTGAAGAAAATTAGATTCAACTTGATCTATGAAGAAGTCAACACTCCTGAAGATCACAACAAGAAGAAGAAGATCGGATAGGACAACTAAAATGAACAACATCTACTTCAAAGAATAACAAGTTAATCAAGAGCTGAAGAAGATTATCAGAGAAGGTCATTTCTGATGGATCTGATGATATTTCTGATGAAATATCATCAGTTTCTAACGATTCTGATCATCAGATTTTCTAATGATTTGTTCACCATAATTTCTGATGAAGTGGTTTATCAGAAATTCTGATGAATACCCCACTTGTCTAAAAATGAGCTCTATCCTGCCACAATAACCGAAGCAACTTGACATTATTGGATATCATGATTATAACGGCAACTTGAGTGTTGGATTCAATGAATATGTCAAATGTCTACTTTATGTAGGACTTATTGCATGAATAAACAATTGTTTATTCATGTACCCAGCCTTCTATAAATAGAAGGCTCACCAAGCAGAAGACAATGAGTTAAGCTTAGCATTCATACATACTACAAAACTCCATTGCCCTCTCACCCACAGAATTGAAGATTCATTTGTATTAGATAATAATCTTACAATCACCTTGTACACTATTTTGTTTCAAAGTGATATAAACTTGATAATTATGTAGGTCTTGTTTCTTGAGAGTCTGATTTCCATTTTCGCACATCTTTTTCACATCTACTGAAATCACTTGCCATATTACGTGAAAAGAAGTTTTTAAGTCCAAACTGGGACCAGCAACACTTAACTTTATCGATTCCAAGGCAACTTATCCTTTTGGAGCTGACGTAACAAACTACGCAATCCGCCCAATGAAGCCAACATAAATCTGATCTGAATAAAGAAAGTAAAAGGCAGTTTCATTATGGTAGTATACCTGCCACCTGTTCTGGAACTGGAAGTTGTAATCGAAGCATATAGATCCATAAATGGATTTGTATGTATAGCCACTTCAGTCGTGTTTGTGGTTTCTTGAAAGTATCTTTTTTCTGGGAACATGGTCAACCAGAAATTCTTATGTTCGTGATTCTTCATCCACCGATGTAGAAAATACTCCAGTTTTCCATTCTCATATGAGGCCGGAAAGTTTATTGGCAACAGGTCGACACGAAGTGATTCATCATCCCAAATTCAACATCCATTCTCATAGTTAGGGACGGTTTATAGATCAGAAAATTCCCACAAATTGAATGAAAAGTGGGTCCATGTAAATAATCGAGACCTTGCAAACAACAACGCTCCTTCCCCATATGGAGTTCGGAACCCAAAGGCAATCGTTGAGTGAATTGTATCTTCTTTGGGTTAGCTAACCTAAGCCGCACCCTTACTGATGGGATGGGGCTCGGGCCCCGAACCGTACATGGGACGAGTTTCTGCCTCATACAGCTCGGACCGAAACCCTGGGGAAGTTTAGGAGAGATGGAGAGAGCCAGCAGCTGACAGTCGGGGCGGGGATAAGCTTCCTTCTTCACAAGCTTATCCCTCCCAAAAAACCTACCCGATAGAGCTTCCCTTTTTTTTCTATTCCATCTCATTCCATTCCGGGACATGCGGCTAATACTAATCTAATAAATGAAGTAGTCGTCGTCTGACCAATCGGCTCAGACACCAGACCGCCCGTGCCCGCCCATTTTGTCTCACCCTAAATGGAATCCCTTAGTTACGCTGCACCCCGACCTGAGTCCCCACGTCTGCTTTTCTCCGCCCGAAACCCAAGAAGTTAGCTTTGCTAACACAACATTAGGGTCGTCCCCTTCATCCTATGCTGACCCCAGCCCGGGCTGGCTTTTTGGGAAGCCCATCCCCACCGTGATCACGGCCCGGCTGGCCGGCCTGCGGTAGTGGGAATTATCCCGTTCCCTGTTCAAAGACTTGGTTGGATGCGGGATCTACTCCACGAGGAGCGGTACAGACGTAGATGATATCATCACGGCCTCTCTTTCATACCGCTAGGGATGCTTAACGCCACTTCGCCAACTGGCGTTACCTGTGCTTTCGTGTCTCTCAGTGAGGTCAGCACTAGGTGTTTTCCGAGCAGCGAGGCTTACACCCATTCACATTAGTTCATCCAAAGTTCCTTACCCTTATGCACGAATTATTGAAGAAGCCATCTTCCTATCAAGGTTAAGGAGTCAACTGAGCATCTCAGCGGCGGGATTGAATACCCGGATCGAATCAGAGTTCACGTCTCCCGCCCTAAATAAATAGGAGGTGTTGGCCACAGGTCGCACATAAGCCGCCGGGTCGCACGACAGAAGAACACCCAATATAAAGATGCACGCTCCTCCATGTGAAATATTCATCTTCATTGGAGCTTTTTTGTAGTAGTCGTGACCAACATCCATCAGCTGTCGGCTCGTTGGTAAGGTGAGAGCTTCAAGCCCGATTTCTGGTGGCGCACTCCCCACACAAGCAGC